>CM053623.1:364728606-364752935 GCA_028646595.1 Phalanger gymnotis
GGAAACAGTTTTATTTCTGCTTTGGTGTCCCCAGGGGCCGCCATAATGCCTTGAACATGATGGACTATTAAGTAATGTCTGTCGTTTTGAAATGAATTGAATTGGTTTAATAAGAAGACCACCAATTGTAGAAATTTAGAATTCTAAAACTAGAAGATCCATAGACTTAGGAAGTGTTTGTGTTGAAAGAGACATTAGCTAGAGATCACGTCAAATCCAACCCCCTCCTTTTTAAGATGAAGGAACTTCAGCCAAAAAGGTTAAATTTTTAGCCCAGCCTCACAGCTACTTAGTGTCAGAGCAAGGACAAGGAATAGACTCAGGCTTAAATATGTCTGGTGAAGTATTCCTCTTCTCAGACAGCCCCCAAAGTGAATCTGCTTTGGACTGAAGTCATGCTCTGCATTGAAAGCCATTTCATTATACCCACTAAACTGTGGAGAAACCAGAGGCAGCTGGTTTTAACAGACAGTAGGGGAGATTACCTACCGTTGAGTCAACATTTAGTCCAAAAATTTTCCATCTCTTTAGACGACTATGTAATTCAAAACAGTGTGATTCCGAACAGTAATGCCAGGGATGCCTTTCCAGCTTGCTGAATTCCAATGGCTCTTAGTTGTCACTTTGCAAGGATTTGGCATAGCTTATGGAAAGAGCACATGAATGAGAATCGAGAAGCTGGGTTCTAGACCCAGCTCTGGTACCACATGACCTCGGGCGACTGACTTCACCTCTCTCAGCCTCAATTTCCGTTTTTTGTTTTGTTTTTTTTTTTGCAAGGGGGAAGGCTGGGCAATTGGGGTTAAGTGACTTGCCCAAGGTCACACAGCTAGTGTGTCAAGAGTCTGATGCCAGATTTGAACTCAGGTCCTCCTGACTCCAGGGCTGGGCTCTACTCACTGCACCACCTAGCTGCCCATCAATTTCCTTATCTATAAAAGGATGACATGGAGCTAGGTCATTCCTAAGATCTTTTCTCTAAAATTCTATGATTCTGCTCTGAACTGAATATGTCAAGGGAACCCCTAAGGAGAGACTGTTACATTTGGAATCAGAAGACCTAGCCTCGGATCCCACTTCTACTAATTACTACCTATAGGATCACAAGCAAGTAAGATCCCTGCCCTTCTTCTGGCCACAGCTCCTTCATCTGTAAAATGAAGATAGCATTAGTGTGAGAGGCAGTCTGGTATAGGGGATAGCAGACCTACCTAGAGTCTAGAAGACAGGAATTCAGATTCTGCCTCTGATAACACAGTGGCTGCGTGACCCAGGGAAAGTCATTTGATGTCTCCTTGTCCCTATGCAACTTCCTAAGACTGTAACAGTCAAAAGAGCTGTTGATTTGCGCACATAGAAAGGAGTCTCCTCCCTGGAAGGTCCCTGTACCAGTAAAATCACAGGTCAGTGGCTTATACTCCCAGCCCGGTAAAGTGGAAAAAGCAGTGAACTGGTAACTGGAAGATCCGGGTTCGAATCCCGGGTCTGTTGCTTGCTGCCTGTGTGACTTTGGGCAAATCACCTCCCTTTTTTCAGCCTCAGTTTTCCCATCTGTAAGATGGGTTGGGTGAATCATGTGATCTCTAAGGTAGGTGGGTTCCTTCTAGCTGTAAGTCTCCGGTCCTATGTCTATCTTTCTTAACTGTTTTGAGGCTCAGATAAAATGGTGTATATGGAAGTGCTTTGTAAACAGCAAAGTAATACTGGGAAAAAAAGCACTTGTTCCAAAGTCAAAAGAACCTAGAATCAACATCGTTTCTTTCATTTACTTACAACCTGTGTGACCTTAGGTGAATGACTTAACCTACCTGGGCCTCAGTTTTCTCATCTATGAAATGAAAAAGTTTGACGAGATGGCTTCTGATTCCCTTCCAGCGTTAGATCTGTTTTCCTGTGACCAAAGCCAACTGTTTTATTACTTTTGTAACCAACATATTAAAGGATTATGGCTTTTAATCCATTCTGCTATCTGCTTAAGTTTTATGGGACAGTTCATCCCATTCACATTCACAATTATGATTATTATCTGTGTCTTTCTCTCCATCCTATCCCCCCCATTTATGCTTTTATTTCTCCCTTCTCCCTTTCCCTCCTCAAAAAATTTTTGCTTTTGATCACCACCTTCCTCAATATTCCCTCCCTTCTTTCAGCCTTCTCCCTTTTCTTTCCCCTTTCCCCTCCTACTGCCTGTAGGGCAAGTTAGGTTTGTATACCTGAATATGTTATTCCCTCCTTGAACCAAATCTGGTGAGAGTAAAGTTCAAACAATGCTCATCTCCCTCCCTTCTTTCTCTCTACTGTAATATGTTTTTGTGCCTCTTCATGTGATGTAATTTATCCTTTTCTGACTCCTCCATTCCTCTTCTCCCCATTACAATCCCTTTCCACTTCTTCATCAGGTTTTTTTATCATCATATCAGTTAATGTATACGCACACCATATATATATATATATATATATATGTGTATATATATGCATATGTATGTATGTATCCCTTTTAAATGTCATAATAAAGATATAATTCTCAAGATTTACAAGCATCATCTTCCCATATAGGGATGTAAACAGTTTGCCATTATTGAATAACATGTTTGTTTGTTTTTCCTTTCCTATTTGCCTTTTTATACCTCTCTTGAGTCTTGTATTTGGAGATCAAATTTTCTGTTGAGCTCTGGTCTTTTCATCAGGAAGGTCTGGAAGTCCCCTATTTTATTGAATGTCCATCTCCTTACCTGAAAGATTATGGTCAATTTTTCTGGGTAGTTGATCCTTGGTTGTAATCTCAGCTCCTTTGCCTTATGGAATATCATATTCTAAGCCCTCTGATCTTTTATTATAGAAGCTGCAAGATCCTGAGTGATCCTGACTGTAGTTCCAAGATATTTGAATTGTTTCTTTTTGGTTCCTTGCAGTGTTTTCCCTTTGATCTGATAATTCTGGAATTTGGCTTTAATATTCCTTGGCATTTTCAATTTGGGATCTCTTTCAGGAGGTGATTGGTGGATTCTTTCAAAAACTATTTTACCCACTGGTTCTAGGACCTCAGGGGGAAGTTTTCCTTGTTGATTTCTTGGAAAATGCTATACACTCTTTTTTCATCATGGCTTTCAGGTAAACCTATAATTCTTAAACGATCTCTCCCAGATCTATTTTCCAAGTCAGTTGTTTTTCCAATGAGGTATTTTGCATTTTCTTCTATTTTTTCATTCTTTTAATTTTGTTTGACTGATTCTTGTTGTCTCACGAGGTCATTGGCTTCCATTCACCCAATTCTAATTTTTAATGATTGTTTTCTTCAGTTAGCTTTTGCACAGAATTGTTTTCTTCAGTGTACTTTTTTTTCCATTTTGTCAATTGTATTTTTAAAAGAATTGTTCAATTTTTCTTCTTCCTCTTGAATTTGACTTAAAAATCCTTTTTGAGCTCTTCCAAGAAGGCTTTTTGGGCTTGAGACCAGTTCATATCCCTCTTTGAGGTTTCAGATGTAGATATAATGACAATGCTGTCCTCTTCTGAATTTGTGTTTTAATCTTCCCTCTCCCAATAATAAGAATCTCTGGTCTTTGATTTTCTATGTTGCTTCTTGCTCATTGTGCTTGCCTTTTTCCTGGCTTTTGAAGTTGATCTCTGCTTCTGGGGCACTTGTGCTGGGCACTAGGAGCCTGGTTATTGGCCTTGTGTGCTGGGGCCTCAGGTTCTGGCAGCTGAAGGCTTCAGCTTACATGATGCTGAGCTAGAGTTGGTGGTGTTGGCTGGTGTATAAATGCCATGTGGGGTTTTACTGTGTTTCCCACAGGTTACACTGAAGTATCAAGGATTGAGGTATGGCGGAAGGATAGGCTCAGTTGCTAGTGGACACCCACCCATCACACAACTGGTGGTTCTCTACGTTGGTGTCCTCCAGTTCCCCATTCTGCGTGAAAGCACATGGGGGTTCTGGTGCTGGCGCTTGCCTACTCCACCACCCTGGGACTCAGTATTTCCTGCTGGTTTCCTTAGGTGGGACTGGCCACTGGCTTGCCTGGATGCCTCCCATTCTGTACTGATCCCCTTCAGTGACAGCAAGAGGGACCTTTCCCATTAATCCCCCTAGCCTCATGAGCTAAAAAACTATTGCACTTGTCTTTCTGCTGGCTCTACTGTTTCAGGACTTTTCCTGGACAGGTATTTTCTGGGTTTCCCAAGGTCAGTAAGAGAGAGTAAGAGCGACTCACTGCCTACTCTACCATCTTGGCTCCTGGAAGTCTGGAGGTGCTTTATTATTTTTTAGGATCTCTCAATAACCCCCACTTTGGGATTGTTGGAAGAATTTGTACCTCCCTGTGACTGCCTCCCAACACATATACATGACCTCACTCCAAGTCAGAATAATCCCTAAGGACATACTGAGCACTTCCCTCTCTCTCTTTCCAAACCCACCCCCCAAGAATTCTCGATAATTCAGCATTCTTCTCTTCCAAGAATACAACCATCTGACTGATCCAGCAGGGCACACATAGAAACAGTTGACACAGATATGGTTCATTTGAGAAAATTACACTTGGGTTTTTGCCATTAGATGTTTTAATAGCTAAGAAGATCTGCTGAGATGCTGACAAGGTGCCCAGTAAATTAGTTCTTATTGAAGAGGGTCAGAATCATTGAATTTTAGCACTAGGGGGGACATTAGAAACTGAACTGTGGTGAACTCTTTGAGGTGATAGGCTTAGACTTGTTTGTTTATTTGAGTAAATGGAAAATCGATTAGAATGCTAAAATAATGTGAGTTATTAGGGTAAAAGGCAGGCTTCTGATTCTATTCTCATGGAAGATGACTATGCACCAATGGGATTCTGGAGCAGATTCAGTTTGAACTAGATCACCTCTCAGGTCCTTTCCAACTCTGAGAGTCTGTAATACTCTGGTGATAAATCAAGATGAAATCATCACAAATATAAAAAGGAAAGAGGCCCCTCCATGATTAGTGAGCTGAATTGATTCCCAGGCCTCAGTTCTTTGTTTGTTTCATCCAAGAGACATCCAGAAAACCTACTCTAATGGGCACCAAGTTTTGTCGTTGTTTTAGTGCTACTTCCCATAACCCCCCTCTTTCCCTTTGTAAGAAGGTGTTCTTTTTAACTCTGCTCTTAGTCTGCTCCTCTCTAAGACTGCTTCATCCTGCCTACTGTCTCTTGCAAGTCTAGTGTTTGTTTGTTCATTCCTCTCTGGCGGATTTTAAAATCCAAATCGCCGCAGTAATTCATTTTTTATTGTTCTCTTGCTTAGCGGCAACACATGTACAGTAGCAGTGTTCACTCTTCAGGGGGATAATGGCATTTTTGGAGATTTTACTGTAGTCATTACTCTTGCTTCTTTATTAAGAGACTTGACTTTAATCTTCTGCTTTAGCTATATGGTTTATCTTATGAATATTAATATACAACCCAAAGGGATCTATCCTCTGAATATGAATTAGAGAGGGCTTTTTATATTGAAGAAATAGAAAGCCATTTTCTGGTATGTGCATCTTTCTGGGGTGCCTACCTCTAATTTAATCAGCATGTAGTCATCATGTATGCCACCAGCGCTCCAGGCCACCAAGTAATTGAAATGATTCAAGCTTGTTTAATAAAGTAATTTCAATTATGGGAGGAGTTGAGTCAGAAAATGTTAACTGTACAAACTTTATACTGTCTGGAATAAGCAATAGGGCACCAACAGCCTCAACAGAAAGTACCCTTTTGGGGAAAGTTTAACTCTTTCTTATTCTGGAATGAGTTTTGTTCCCATGAGACATCAGGGGAAGTGTTGTTCACAGAGTCCAAGTCTGATCACTCATAGAAAGACACGGTTAAAAAAAGTACATCTGTAATCCAGGACTATGTACTCTAGAGACTAGAAAACTTACCTTGGCCATCTCCCTAACTCTACGCAGGGCAACACCTTCAACAAAACAGATGATAGTCACCAATCACTTCCTTTAAAAATCTCTAGAAAAGAGAAATCCATATTTTTAGTTATATAGTCATGAGTATATAGTCATGTTTTACATTTTGACAAGTTAAGAATTACTTATCCATCATCAACAGTCCCTAAAATGTTCCATAAATCTGTCTGTCCTCTTATAAACACAACCCACTCAAATTTTCATTGCTTCTCCTTTTATCGAATGTGTTATTATCCTTTTAACTCATTCTTTCCTGACTTAGACATGTATAAATGTATACAGTTTCTACTTCCTTAGAGTCTTTATCCACAGCCTCATGATATTTTGTTTTTTCTCTTTCCACTCTCTTTAAGTCCATAAACTCTCCTCCTTTGAAAACACAGCTTGCCCTCTCTTTGTTTCCCTTAACCTTAGCCAAGTGGCTTCAAAAGGATTGTATAATCTTTTCCAGGATCTCGAAACCCTTATAAGGAGAAAGTTCTTCCTAAATCCCTCCCATGTTAATTCAACTATTCCTCTTCTCCTATTCCCAGAGGACAGAAAGAACAGCTGTTTACCACTTTTGATACTGAAATAAAACTTCCTTTGAGGATATTCAGCAGAAACTCAATTTTATGAATATAGGCAGTGATTTGACTACCCGACGCCATTTAATTATTAAAGCAAATAATTATTAAACATCTACTAGGGTAGAGCATTTTGCTTGGTACAAGATAAAAAAGAAGTCTAGGTTAGCAACTGTCCCTGTCTTCAAAGAGTTTACAGTCTAGTGGGCAGATAAGACAAACACAACCAATTACTTATATGTATATAGTGTACACAGAAGAAGCCTAGTCAAAGTTATTTTCTTACTATAAAGGTTAAAGAATGAAGTCTTTATTCTGGTATTGAAAATACTTCAATAAATGCTTTATAAATATTCCTGTTATCCCCATATGTGACAATGATTGATTAGGTCATAAGTAGTCATATGATTTATCTATGCCCTCAAGCCTGGCCTATAGAAGGAAGAGCAAACAACAGCAGTAGAGTCAGAACTTAGACAGCCAGAGTGAAGATGAATGAAAGTCTAGAGACACCAGTTTCTAGAAAGGTCTACAGAAGGTCACAGAGCTACTGGGTCACATAGGCTTTTCTTTAGGAAATCATGTGTATCAGGGGACTGTGAAGGCCCAGGTGAGGTAGCCCTGGTGACCTACATCAAGCTAGAGGTCATGTGAATACAAATCAGAAGCAGTAATGGCAATGCAGCAGAATTCCTCAACAATGCAAGAATTTCAGCATCAAGCCTCCCTAAGAGAGGCAAAGGAGTTTCTTAACCAAGCAAAGGAGATCTGGGAAAAAGCAAGCGCCAGAGACAAGACACGGCAAGGGACAAAACCACAATGTGAAAAACAAAACCAGATCTTGCCTTCATTGAGTAATGTGAGTTTTCTGGACCATGCAGACCTTTCGAATAAAAGATGACTCTCTAGTAATTCCAAAGCTTTTCTTTTTTCCCTTGATAAAAGGGTTTTTCCCCCTTTCTGAAGAGTTCTCAGCTCTAGGGTAGTACTCAAATTTGGAAGACTACGTAGTCTTCGATTTATTTATATGTGGACATGAAGGCCAACTGTAGGTGGAAAGAAAATTGTCTTAACTGTTTATAAGCTTAGGTGTGAGCCCTTTGTATTTTATACCTTCTTTTGGGTGAAATGTAGGTGGATATATATCTGATTATTATTAACCTGAGTGTTTGTATAAGACCTGAAGGTTCTTTATATTTTCTGTGGAGAATGAAATATTAGTCAAATTCTGATGATCCTAAGAGAATCCACGGATGGAAAGAAATTAGGAAAATGGTGATCTTCTCAGGAGAAATTCTAGGTGGGAATATAAGCCAAAAAGAGTGATTCATAAAAAAAAATATTGAACCCAATCCATGTTAACCAGAATCTTTCATTTAAGGACAAGGTTAGATGTAATATACAATATTAAGTAGATTAAGATCCCTGAGGGGTTGCAAAATAAATGCTGTAGGCTATCTGAAGAGGAAGGTCATTACAAACAGAAAAGATCAGAAAAAGCTATTCAGGGAGGAGGTACCATTTCAGTTGGACCTTATAGGATGGATAGAAATTCAACAATCCAAAAAGAGGAGAGAATTTTAAGGCAGAGGGAAGAATGTGAGTAAAAATTACAGACTATGTTTTTGGATGCAAAGAGAGAAGGTAGTGTTTGTAGAAGAAGGGGAAGGAGAAGGGAAGGGAATAAGCATTTATTAAGTGCCCATTATGGGCCAGGCACTGTGCTAAGCACTTTCTAAATCTTATCTCATTTGAGTGATATGAAATAAGGCTAAAAAGGGTAACAGTAAATTACGGGGGACTCAAATTCCAGGAAGAAAAGCTTAAATTTTCTTTTTATCTATGCCCTCAAGCCTGGCCCATAGAAGGAAGAGCAAACAACAACAGTAGAGTTAGAACTTAGACAGCCAGAGTGAAGATGAATGAAAAGACAGGGACAGTTGCTAACCTAGACTTGTATTTTACCTTGTACTAAGCAAAATGCTCTACCCTATGAGAACCACTGAATATTTCTAAGCAAAGGACTGGTGTGGCTGTTTCTTAACATAGAAGAAATTACTTTGGTAGTGAAATGAAGGACAAATAGGAAGTGAGAGCATAGAAGTAGAAAGAACTATTAGAACACTATCGCAACAATGAAAGTAGATGATAATAAAGGTCTTTACTAGGTAAATGAGCATGACAATAGAAGCAGACAATAAATGTAAGAAATGTTCTGGAGGTGAAATTGATAGGACTTGGTAATTACTGGATGTAAAAAGTGAGGGAGAGGTAGGGTCAAAGATAATGAATGCCAAGAGTATTAAGGTGCCCCTAGGCAAAATAGTGGGATCAGACCTAGAAAAAGTGAAGTCAAATCAAGTGTAGGGAGAAAAATAATAAACTCAGGTTTGGACTAGCTGAACTTACTGAGTTCGTTGAGGTGGAACATCCGGTTGGAGATGTGCAGTAAGCAATTGGAAATAGAGAGCATAAGGACAGATTTGGAAATCACTTACAGGGTAGTTGTTGAAGCCAGGGAAGTGAGCAAGAATGCCAAAGCAGAGAGAGAATAAAGAGGAGCCAAGGTCAAAATCTTGGAAAACACCAATAACAAAGGGTCAAGATAAGAACATAGAGCCAAGGAATGAGAAAGGGAAAAAGTAAATAAGGAGAGTTATAAGGGTATGGTACCTTTGAAGCTACAGGAAAAGGGAGCATCGTAAGAGAGTCACCAATATCAAATGCTACTTAGCAGTCAAGCAGGATAAGCAATTCAAAAAAGGCTTTGTATTTCATGACAATTGTTGATTATTTTTTTAAAATTTATTTTATTTTCAATTCACAAAGCAAAACAAACATTTCCATAACACGGTAATGTTGCTGATCATTGAGAAAAATAGTTTCTGGAAGAGAATTCTGGGAAGATGGTGGAGTAGGTCAGAAAATTCCAAGCTCTCAAGATTTTTGCCTACACAAGAGATGAAATAGTGCCTTGGGGCAAATTAGAGTGCTAAAAATAAATAATCGTATGAGTGAAAGAGATTCTATGAGGAAAACCTACAGGAATATCAAAATCTGAAACCCCCAGCTCAAGGATAAAATACTATGAGCAATAAGAAAAAAAAATTTTAATATGGAGGTGCCACAATTAGAATCATACAAGACCTAGCAGCAATGACACTAAAAGACCACAAGTCTTGGAATATTATCTATCCAAGAGCAAAAGAACTGGAGTTCCGGCCAAAACTATACCCAGCAAAGCTAAGCATAATCTTGAATGGAAAAAAATGGACTTTTAATGAACTGTCAGACTTTCAAGACTTTGTTTAAAAAAAAAACTGAACTTAGTAGAAGATTTGACATACAAGATCCAAGAGAAGCATAAGGTACAGACCAAAGACCGATTACAAAGGACTCAATGAGGACAGATTGTTTACCTTTTATGTATGTAAAATATAAAACTTATGTCTAAGATCATTACTAGTATTGGTAATTGGTAAGAAAGATGGGGGTAGACCTGAGTATTGTGTGATTTTTTAAAGTAAAACCATTTAGGAACAGCTAAAAAGAGTAGTTATCTTATACAAATGAGTTTTAGTAATAAAAAAGTTTTAAAAATAGTTTCTATATGTCAAAACTTCCATAAGTTTCAGAACACCTGGCTTAGTCCACATTATAAGCATTAATATGAGGCAAAAGGTATTAGAGAGAATGTTTCTGTTACCTATTAGTAGCTGAGATAAAAACTTTTGGACCAAAGAAAAAGATGATGGTAGTACTTGGAAAAACCAGTTAACACCTCCTTGTATCTCAGGAACTTATTACCTTTCCTGGAAACATCTGAAAAATCATCCTTTCCTATGTAGAGAAATGCTAGAGTGCTAGAATTGGAATCAGGAAAATACGGGTTCAATCATCCTTCAAACTTCTTGCTAGCTTCACTTGCTAGCTATATCACCATAGCCAAGTTGTTTGTGTGCCTTCTAAGCAAATGAGAAGATTGGACTGGATAGCCTTTATGGTCCCTTCAGTCCTAAATCTATGAATCTATGATCCTAGGATGCCAGCTAGGGACTTCTACTAAATATATAGAGTAATGCTATATTCAGGATACATGCTTAAACATTTAAGCTCCATGGAGTCAAAGAGACCTTGAAATAAAAAGGGAATTAACTACATAGTACATTTTAATATATCTGTGCTTCCAAATAAGTATGTAAGATCATATAAATTGATTATCTTGCTCGTTTTTCATAGGGGATATGAGAGAATTAAATGAAAATAGACAGCACAGTGATGAAGGCAAATTCCTTCTTGATATATATATATATATATATATATATATATATATATATATATATATATATATATATTAGTATTTTATTATGAGTAGGGGTAGAATGATTTTTACACTAAAAACACATCATTAATATTATAATTAAGGTAAGAGGGGACATTTGAATTAATATGGAAATACATGCTTTACTCACAACTTTTTTTCCAAAAAGCAATCTAATTCATAGTGTGAAATCATCCATAGTTAAAAAAAATGCTATCTATACTCAGTTCTCTGCACTAATTAATCTAAGGCCCTTTAAAAAGTCTCCATTACTATAAGGTGTGAAGTCAGTGACATTGTCAGTGATGAAATATATATTTTTTTAAAGTTTTTGGTTTACTTAATGCCTTCCCATTCATAACTCTTAAACATATTTAAATATTCTGAACACAATGTTCATAAATACTTCCATTTTAAAGAGGGCAAGGCAAAGAAGCTCCAGGAGATATCCAAACCCAGACTGACAAAGTTCAAAGTAGAACTCAGATCTTCTAAAGTTTAATTTGTCATGTTAGCCAGAAGGTAATATCACCACTGTAGCAAGAAATGTGCACTTTATAAGTATAAGCATCCACACTTATACATACATCTTGTCTACTTAGTCTTCCAGGAAAAGAGAATAGGTAAGGAATTAAACTCTCTTATTTAAAGTGAAATGCTTAAAATAGCTGCATTTTTGTTAGGTACTCTAAATTTGACACCACTTTAAAAGAAACTCCCATTCTCCCATATTCAGAAAGGATTTCTGATGAGCAAAGTTAACTGTAACTATTTTTTAGTGAATAGCAGTGCCTAATTCTTTTCTTTTTATAATGCTCAGAGATATGAGTACAGTTCTTTAACTTGACATGAAAGCCTTCTAAAGCTACTAGATGATTTGATAATGGAGATGCACAGAAATTGCGAAAAAATTATGCAACTCGATTAAACAAACTGGGTAGAAAGAGCAATTTCAATGCAATTTTTTTAAGAGCAGAAGCTCAAAGCAAAGGATAACTACTTCATTTCTGACACTATCATTCCTGAAGTTCTGTAAAATGAGGAGAGGCAGGAAGCATGCATCATTCTCACTGTATATATGAGGCTAGAAAAGCAGGAAAAGAATGTTCCAAGGAGGCCAGGAGCAAACAATCAAATAGAGAGCCCATCTCTCTCCATAATTTGAATAACCACTAAGGCCAGGACTTGTCTCCTTTTTTTGAGGTAATCAGGGTTAAGTGATTTGCCCAGAGTCACACAACTGGTAAATATCTGAGACTGGATTCAAACTCGGGTCCTCTTGACTCCAGGTCCAATGTTCTAACCACTATACTACCTAGCTATTCTCTCTCCCCACCACCACCATGCTGTTGGAGATATTTTATATCACCCAGATTGCAGAATTTCCGTTGGAGAGACCCCCAGCATCTGTCCAACCTGTGCTTGAGAAAGGATCCTGACTCTAACACACCCAATCAATGGTATTCTAGACTATTTGAAGACCATCAATGAGAAGGAATATGAAGTGACCCATTCCATTTTGATCAGCTCTAGGTGTTAGGAAGCTTTTCCATGAAATAGAATAAAGCCTAAATTTGCCTCTGTGTAACTTCTGTCATTATTCCTAGATTTGCTCTCTAGGACCAGATGGGAGAACTCAAATCCCTCTTCAACTTGACAGCTTGTCAAGTACTCAGACAGTGATTATGCCACCCCTAAGTTTTGCCTTCTCTTCTCCCTGTTACCTATCCCAAATGCTTTCAGTTGATCCTCATACAGTAGGAATCTAAGACCTTTCATCATTCTGGAATGCTTTTTTTCTGGGTTTACAATGGCTTGGCAATATCTACCTCTATGATGAATTAATATGTTGTTATTTAGATGGAGTTTTCTTTATCTAAAGCTTGTCTACAACACAGACAAATCTTACATCCAGCAATCTCCATCCCTAAGACTTCACTGTTAGACTTCATGTATATGGATGCAGAGACTAGAAAAGAGCCAAATTAGAGAAATGTTGCTTTTTTAGCATCTGTAACAATTTGAAACTATTACTTAATAGCCTAGTTCTGACATCTCATAGTTTATATGGGGAGATGGCAAGAAGAGGAGGTTTTCTATAAGGTTTTCTATTCTAACATCTCGGGAAACCAGTGTTTAATAAAATCGAAAGTCACAATTACTGGGAATAAAGAATTTCCCACATAAGCTTTAGATACCTGAATCTCTTACTTGAAATTTTTTATATCACTATAATCAATCACCTTCTAAAAGCTCCTACATGTCAGTTTTTCTTAATAACAAGAAGATTGACCCCACCCACCCATCCACCCCACACACCCAAAAGGCCTATTTAATCCACTATTCTGAGTAATCAGAGCTGCACAAGGTATAGTTGATCAGAGAGACCTTTTAGAAGGTAATTCTCCTCTTCAGCTGAAGTGGAAAGAGAAACTGATTTTGAAAAATCTGCTTAAGTATTGATTAATTACCTCCTTGACTATGGTTGACTCAGGTGGCTAGCATGCTGGCCTCATAAGGCTGAAGTCACTAGTTCACTCTTTTGCATTTTCATGACACTTATCTCTCTTGGTTCTTCTTTTGACTTACTACTCCTTTTCAATCTCCTTTACTGGTTCATTATCCATATCACTCTCCATAACTGTGGGCTTTAACTCACATAACTCTTCCCCCTCTTCCTCCCTTCTCTCCCTTCCCTTTCTTCCTCCCTTTTCTCTCTCCCCTTTCCCTTCCTTCTTCCCTCCTTGGATTTAATTATCATCTCTTTGCAGATAACTATTAGATCTACCCAAACCCAGCCTCTCTCCTGCACTCCATTTCTATATCACCAGCTTCCTGATCAAGCAATATACCAGTGACATCTCAAACTCAACATGTCCTAAGCAGAATATCTTTCCCCCAAAAAAAGACCTCTACCAAACTTCCTTATTTCTGTCAAAGATATCACTATGCTTCCCATCACCTGTGTCTATAACCTCAGTATTATCTTTGATTCTCAGTCTCCTTCATTCCACATATTGGCAGTTGGCAAATCTTGACATTTCTACTTCCAAAACATCTCTGATAACTGCCTCTTTTCACCACTCACAGAAGAGCCAGCTTAGTTCAGGGCCTCGTTACTTCTCACCTGCACTATTGATTGCCATGGCTTCATAATTAGTCGCCCTAACTCGTCTCTTCCCTACTCTCATCTATCTACCACTCCACTGTCAAAGTGAACTTAAGTATAGATCTTACCATGTCACTCCCCACATTAATCTGAAAAGCCCATCATTAGCTTATAAAGGCCCAGGTAGGAAACTACACAAATACATGTAGTAGTTGCTTTTCAAATTTGTTTGCTATTTTTGGCTAGTCCAGTGAATATCAACAGACTCCAATGACTACATAATGGAATTATGATGAGTCCTTGTAGATACAGAAGAGCTCTTTTATTCCTTCTCATATAAGTCCCTTTTTGGGGGCTACTCATCGGCCTTTGGTGTCCACCTGGCACTCACTCTCACCTGTGACTCTAAGAAGCTGTAGCATGCACAATGGCCACTCCCTAGTAAAATTATCTTGGTAGACAGGCTAAACCAGGTTGAGGGTAACTGACAGGCCTCAAAGCAGTCAGTGAGTTAGGGGATGTCTACCCCAAGCATGGTAGAATGTGTAGATGAGAAACATTTGTTCCAATAGTCATGAAAGTGGCTAAAGCAGAGTATGAAGTGCTTAAAGCTTGGTCAGGTGTCAAAAATGCCAGGCATGCACTACATCACAGGCCATTGCCAGTCATCTTGACCTTTGTCCTGCCACTGAACTTCGATAACTCTGGAAGAGAGAGTGAGGCTAATGACTTTTTGCAACTCTGCCTCACTTAAATCCAATTCACACAAGAGTCAAGGCATCACCCAGTGATGTCATTGGTCCTCTTCAAAAACGGACAAACAACAACTACATTTCACTGAAAAGCCCAGTCTTGGCAGGCTCTGTATCAGTTCCCTATAGGAGATAAAGTCACCATGGTATGGATCTTTATAGAGTAAAAAATGGGAAAACTCCAAAGATACACGCCACCCATAGCAAGTAGAACTGCTTGATATGAAGTTAGAGATAAACAGAATTGAATAGCTACCCAGCAATCAGAATACTAAGAAACTTAGATCCATCTCGAACACTGTCTTTGTGAAGAAAACATTTACTATTTTCTCACATCAACTTACAAATATATCCATCAGCTTTATATTATAAAGTTATATACATACATACGCACATACTATTGTTGTACCATTCTAGAGAGAGACTCGTCTACCCTCTAAGAACCAGTCTAGCTGAGTAGAAAAAAAAATCATTGCCACTAGGATAGCCATTTAGTGATGAACTCTTTAGCCAATGCACTCACGAAATGAAGACAAAGTAAAATTAGTTCTCCATACTGGATAGTCCCCTTCTCCTTCTACAGTGAGAGGGACAGAATAGTAGAAAGGGAAGAAGAGGCTGCTAATAATCACATTCATTTTACATTATCTATAAATGGTTTAATTATAGATACTCCAAATATTAGCTATTTGTCCAATGAGATAATATTTATAAAGTGTTTAGCACAATGCTTGGAACATAGTAAGTGTTTAATAAATGCTTGTTTACTTACTTCCAATGACCAAGAAACATTCTATGGAAAGAATTTAATTACTTCAATTTTTCTATTCTCATGGTAATTAAAAACAGAAGACAAAAGAAAGTAATGGCTAAATGGGAGGATGGCTGACAGCTTTTGGAAAGGTAAATAAAGGAGTTGCTGGAATTTATTTTTATCATGCACATAAAGACAACTAGAAACATAGTTTTAGAGAGAACATGGTTATTTTTCAATGCAGGGCTCATTATGAACATAAGCAAAAAGATTATCATGAAAATAATTATACCTTAAGAGTCGAGATTTGTTTCAGAGGATAGGAAGTGAAAAAAATTACAAGAACTTGATAAAATCTTATAAATGAATATTACTTGTGGCTTCAATACAAAAGTCAATATAAACAGTTGATTTTTTTTTAAAAAAAAACCTGTGTATAATAGTGGTTAGAGAGATAGACTTGGTGTCAGGAAGACCTGGATTCAGATCCCACCTGAGCTACTCCCTACCTGTGTGGGCAAGGCAAGACACTTAATCTCTCTGTGCCTCAACTATAAAATAAAGGAGAGGATATAATTTCAATTTAGATTTGAAGATCTCTCCCACCCATTAATAAGCCATGTGACCTGTTTACATCACAGGAAGCCTAAGTCACGTGTGGTGGGAGGAGCTTACTGAGAGGAAAAAGAAGTTGTGTCACGGGAAATGCAGAGAGAAAGAGAGCTATGATGGCTGTTAATGATCATTTATGATAGAACTGAGGTAAAGAAAATTGACCTATGACAGCTATACTGTGAGTTTTGTAGGAAGACACCAGCAGGGTGTCTGAGAGGTTTGGGGATGGCAAGGCTCCATGTTGTGATATTGTGTTTTAAGTTCCTGGCTGTTATGATAAAATGGGCTCACTGGTTGTGGGAGCAGATTGCCTGATTATGGGATCTGGTTCTCTGGTGTCTGAATAAATGTGTTACTGCTTCTACCTTCTATGTGGAGAGTCTTTCATACTTTGTGATACAGAACTACATAGGCATATTCACAGTTATCTTTGATGTTGTGTTTTTTGCCTTGCTGTTGCAGAGGGCTGACATGATGATGTATAAGGTGTCCTCCAATTCTAAAGTTATGATCCCATGAAGGCAGCTAGATAGTATAGTGGACAGAGCATTGGACCTGCAGACAGAAAGACTTGAGTTCAAATTCAGACACTAGCAATGTGACCCAGGACCTCGATTTCCTCATCTATAAAATAAATGTAATAAGTATACTTACTTCCTAGGGTTGTTATGAGGATAAAATGAAATAATATTTGTAAAGAGCTTTGCAAAATGTAAATTACTGCATAAGTGCTAGTTATAAGAATTTTCATTATTATTATTGTTCACATGGTCCTATGTTGAGTAATATGGCTTAGAGTAAAGAAGTAAAAGAAATTAAATGTATATAGACTACAAAGAAGCCTCTTATCTACCCATCTGAAATCCTGGATGTGCTGGACATGGCAAGAACTGGATAACATCACAAAAAAATGAAGCCGACCACACCTTAACAGAAAGAAAATAGCTGCCAATGTGGGGATTGTTTCTGAATCAGCCATCTGTGTACAGTAAGATCATCCACTTATTAAAACAAAAATCAAATTTGACACCGAATCAGAAATAAAGCATAAAAATCAGAAGATGGGACATGCAATCAAAGCAGTTCTAACCTGATCTATTTAAACAATCTAGTGATACTAAAAATGGGAATTTGATACAGTAATAAATGATGACCATTCCCTATAGGTGTTTAACTGACATAAAGCAGTCGCTAGACTGAGGAGGTCAAAAGGACCGTGAAACTATCTCAACCAGCAAACATTTGATCTCTTTAACAAGTAGAGAGGTATGGCAATCAAAAGCAATACCAGTTTAGTACCTAAATTCAACAGAAATCTCACATAGGATCATAAAAGATGGTTTCATCTCACAAAAGCTGTAAGAAGTTATTAAGGGAGGAAAGTTTGGGATGAGGCCCAATTAAACTAGACTATCCAAAGAACATTTAAAGATGATCTGGGAAGGAAGACAACAAACATATCAAAAAATAAAATAGCATCTCTGTAACAGAATGATTTTCATCATGGATAAGCAAGATATAGTAGAAAGAATACTTGGCTGTGTTGTCATTGGGCCTGGGTTCAGAATCTATTTCTGTCCTTTGCTACCTGTGTAACCTTAGATGAATCACTTGAGTTCTCTGAGCTCAATTTCCTCACTTGTAAAATAATGGAGTTGGACTGGATGGCCTCTGAGGTCCCCTCTGGCTCCAAACATAAGGTCCTAAAACATTAAAATTACCATATTTGTACTATAAAATATCATATGTGTCATATAAAGAAATAGAACTAGAGAAAACAAAGACGGGAAGAGCATCTGGGCCATATGTATTCACAGTGGAGTTTCATGCTGGAAGTAACAGTGCTGAGGGCATTGAGAAATTGTGACTCAAGTTATCTAAAAGAAAAGGGGGAAGTTATTGAACATTTGGTGGAGAGGAATCACAATTTTTGGTATTATTGCTAAAAAAGATAACAAGATATGAGATTAATAACAACCCTTATGTCTGCTTTTTCGTATCTATAAAATAGTAAGAATAACTTCCACATGCAACAAGGACATCCCTAATGAAGATATTAGAATGTAATAAGCAGGTTTACATAAACAATATTTTACAGCAAGCCACATCCTTAAGACCAAGACCCTACCATGCTTTTTGCTTGGTGACTATTGAAAAGAACTTAATTTGGTAGAAGGAAAAAGGAGGAAAGATTTTCCTTCAACAAGGTTTCTCCCGTGCATATATCAAGACCATACAAGTTTTCTTGATGGATTTGTTAACAAAGATGGCCCTCAGATTATGAATGAAGCATGCAACACAGAGACCTACATTCATTCACCAAAGGAGTTTGTCACTCTCATGGAGGATGCCCAATGCAAAGTTCAAGTTAATGAGAGATTTCCTATAGATGGCAACCTTCTCCAGACATTCCTGGTTGCCAGAGACATTGTGTGCTAGTTGCATCAAGCCCTGGGACATCACAGGACCTCCTAAAATAGATCCAGATACTCAAAAGACTGTTGTTCAGTCATGTTTGACACCTCATGACCCCATCTGGGATTTTTTTTTGGCAAGGATATTGGAGCAGTTTTCCATTTCCTTTTCCAGCTCATTTTTATAGTTGAGAAAACTGAGGCAAACAGGGTTAAGTGACTTGCCTAGGGTCACTCAACTAGTGTCTAAAGCTGGATTTGAACTCAGGTCTTCCTGAATTCTGGCCCAATATTCTATCCACTGTACCACCCCAAAATACTGCATAGCATAAACCAGATGGGTGAAGAACATCTTACCATCTGCTCTCTTCAAGCAATCCCATTATTTCTCATCTTTTTATTATCAAATTCTTTCAAAGAATACATCTAAATTCAATGTTTCTATTTCTATGCTATTCATTCACTCTTCAACCTAATGATAATAGCTCACATTTACATAGCGCTTTTAAGTCTTACAAAGCAGTTTGTTCAGCCATTTAAGTTGTGTCCAATTCTTTGGACCCAATTTGGGGTTGTCTGGACAAAGATACTGGAGTAGTTTGATACTTGCAATAACTATGTTGAGATAGATGCTATTATAAGCTCAGAGAGGTTGAAAGACTTGATAGGATCAAATAACTACTATCTGAGGCAGGCTCTAAACCCAAAATTTACTGATTCCTAGTCCTGTATTCTATCCCATAATGCCATTCTTCAGATTTCCACACTGCATAGATATGAATTTCAAGGCATCTTTAGTATCAGCTGGTGGAACCACTTCCTCCTCTCTTTCTTGCTTCTCAGAGTCACCAATGGTCCCAGACTAGAAGTGGAATCTTTCATTAAAACAGTCAAGTTGTTGTCATTGTGTTTATCCTTCATTCTCCAACAGGACCATGACATCAGGGAAATGATGATATGACTTGCAGTTGACTTTGATTTAAGTGATGGAGGGCTGTGCAAGGTCACCAGCCTCACTTTCTCCTCCAGAGTCATCTGGATCCAGTGGCCTGATATTCACTAGGATGACTGGAGGTAGCCCAGGATGCATTGGGAGACCCTGGCCCTATTAGGCTAAGGTCTTTTCAGGTGCTCACTGTGAGTGAGGTAACGCCCATTCAGGGAATAGAAAACAGTCAAGTAAAGACAACGTAGAGAAACACAACAAAAATGACAAAAGCTACTGAACAGTACATAGTACATCGTACAATTTTCAGTCTCAGGGGCCATGAGTATATTCTTGAGCTACAGAGCCTGAATTTACTTTGAAGTCACAGTTTCTCCTTAGATTCTCCATTTTGAGGGAATTTGAGGTAGCAGCAGTAGGCACCCATTTGTTAGAATTTCAATTACCTAGCCTGTATAAATGTTGCTAAAGGCATTTTCTAGCATTTGTCGTTCTAAGAAAATGAGCCCTTTTTTTCCCCAAATTGTTCTCCTCTGCACAAACTACTCCAAATTCCACTAATTTCCTCTTTCCATTCATCTTCAAGAAACTCTATATCCAAGATGAATGGGACTTAGTACAGCATGCTTTCAGCCATACAACAATGAACAAGACTATTTTAAGAAATGTATTCATCACCTCTCGATAAGCATTATGATAATAGTACTTAGTGGTTCTGTGGTGACTTTCCAAAGTGGATCTCAAAGTTCTCTGCAAACACTAATTAGTTAAAGCTCATAACTCCATTGCAAAACAGCTTTTCCCTGTTAGCTCAAACTCAGTGCCAATGTGTGACTTTTGTAATGAAACAGTATCATTGGCCAATTAGCTATGGTCAAAATAAGAATGTAGGTGTTAGGATTATTCCTGATGGGGAATTGAAAGCTACCAATCTTCCCTCCCTTGTTCCCTTTTCTAAATCTGCCTGACTCAGAAATAACAGGCAGCTCACTTGATTGTCGGTATTGTTCATGCCCTTTTCCTGTTGTAGGCAGGACTTGTCTGGAGAAGGGAGTCCTGTCTGAATGGTAATGAGAGTGTTGCAGTTTTTATTTGGATCCTTAAGGGATCTGTGACTCAGGTACAAGAAAATGGTGCTTCCTGCTCACACCAATGCTAAAGAAAGTGGTAAGAGACCAAGCCAGTAAATAATTAAGATGTGATTCTTTCATATGAAGATAGTACTCCTACATTTATCTGTTGTTTCCTTGATTGTCCACCTGACTATTGATTCCCTTTTATTCCTTTAAGCCTTTTTTCCTATCATATGCTAGTCCCTACTGGCACACTTCTGAGATCAGGAGTGACTGTGGAAGGCACGGGTCAAGCAAATAGCTGCCACAGAGCCTGAATGTACAGACTCATCATAGACCTCTCTCTAAGGTGCTCTCTATGTCTGATCTTTGAGGCAAATTAGCCACACAGACACAGAGGATGCCCAGTGGAGCCAGATAAGATGTGCCCTGTTGGTTTCGCTTTCTGGCAGGGGGAAGTTTCCTAAAAGAACTCCCAAACATAAACACAAGGGGGAATGCCTCCAGAGACTTGGATCCATGATAGATGCACCTTCATTTTTGTATACAGTGCCTCTGTATACCTATATGCCTTGTACGTAGAAGGCAATAAAAACGTTTAATTTAAACCTCAATTTATGATTCACATATTTGCCATCTTCTGGTCTAATAGTAATCCTATTTAAATAACTTATTAGGTAAGCATCATACCTTCTGCCCTCTTTTCCACCATATGCCTATATGTAAATTGTGAAATGTGTGAGCTAAAGAAGAGTAATCTGGTCATATACTAAGAATGAGGGACAATAGCCTGAGTGTATATTGGTATTTACAAAATATTCAAAGACCCAGAAGAAGGCCTGCAACACATTGGGTAGATCCTTTATGGAAGGATATGGACAAGAATCAAACACAACTTGAAGACATGTTTAAGTTGTAATCTGTACCAGAGAAGATATCTTTCATCTACTGCTGTAGCTAAATATTAGTTCTCCTCCGGTAACAAAATGGATAGAACCAACCAACACCTGACAACAGGGCCAAAAGAAGTCAGTAGAAAGCCTGCATTGTATGGATCTCATTGTCAGTATATATGGGGAGAATCGGAAAAGGCTTTGGTGGGGAGAGAAGGGCTTACTAGTAAGAATGATCTACAGACCACAGAAACCTGAGTATACAAATTGAGCCACAGGAAGTACTCAATTTCTTATCCTGCTTTCAGTTGTAACAGACCCCTCAATGTCTTCATTCTTTGGCTCTGTTTCCTGTTCCTGCTTCTTGGATCCCCCTTATCTGATCCCCAGTGCAGATTTCCAAGTATGATACAGCTTACAGAAAACCTCTGCTAGAGTTTATTAGCATATATCTTCCTAGCTTCCCCTCAGTAGCTGGGCCACGGTTCTGTAGCTGAAAGGTCTTGTTTCCTGTCAGTCTTGCCTTCGTTTTTAGGAGGAATGTGTTAATAATGAGGGTTACTGGACCCAAACAGCTGAGTCCCCATCCCAACTCCTTCTCCCCAACAGCCTCTCTACTCTGGATGCAGACATACAATCTAGACCAATTTCTGTGCTGGAACAGTCTGGCCTTTAATAAGAGAGGAGCTAAGTTTCCTTTTCTCGTATTCTTTGACTTTTCAAACTCTGACCCCAATAGCCCTGGGGACAAGATTATTTAAAGGTTAGTTTTCAGGAGAGCAATTTATACATAAGAACAACATTGTACAGATAAATAATTCTGAAAGATTTTGATGCAATGACCAACCAAATTCTTAAGAACTGATGAAGTAGCATGTTATCCACCTCCCAACAGAAAGGTGATCGACTCAAGGTGAAGAATAAGACAAATATTTTTGGTCATGGCCAATGCAGGACTTAGTTTACTTCTAACAGGGATTTGTTACAAGGGTTTTGGTTTTTTTTTTTCCCAGTGGGGAGAGGAAAAAAATACTCAATAATTAGAGAAAAAATAAAATGTAGTTTAAAAAGAAAGTGCTTTGTGGCGGTGCGTGTATCACTTTGTATACATCCTCCACTAAAGTCATCTTCTAATGTAACAACATGTTCCTTAATGGATTCTACCAACTGCAAAGACTTTGAATGTGGACCTGATTGATGAGAACCTCCTCACCAGAAGGCTGGCCCCAAACTGATGAAGTCTCGCTGACCATGAGAACTTTTATGAGACATAGTGTCTTGAGACCCTGCTTGTGGAAGAAAGAGGCCATGCTAATTCCTTCCTCATCATGACTTTCCCCATTGTGGTTTCAATATATTGTGGGTCAACACAAGAAATTAAATGGGAATTTGGGGGGAATTTTGCAAAAGCTGCAGATGACATGCAAAGCCCAGCAGATGATACAGAAAAAGCTTAGAAACTCAGAAATGCATAAAATACATGCATAGTATTATATAGCATCAACATGTTTTATCTTTTAGTACTATAGTAATTCAAACTTCTCTAGTACAAAGGGAGAGTCAAAAAAAATTTACACAGATTTTCCAGTTGGGGGTGCCATGCCCTTAAGCCCCGTATATGGAGGGGATAACTGTAAATCACAGATATGTGAATTACCTATTACCTTTATTACCTTTGAAAAAACAATAATTGTTCATGACAACCATGAAAAAGGGAGAAATTTATACGTTTTATTCATCACACCAATTTTAATAAATTCTTTAAAGTTTTCATCTTTTCCACTACAAATTTTTTGGATTCCTATTTCTCATTAGCTTTCTTTACAGCTGGGGTTTGTTCTGTGCCATGTTCCCTACCCCTGTTTATGCTATAATTACCTTTCCTAAACATTCACCTAAATTTCACCAAAAATTCCTAAATATTCACCACATTTTACTTCTCTTGCCATGTAGCTTCTCTTGCTGCACATTAAATCTAAAATAGTTACAGATATAATTTTCACCCAACAGATTATTAAATGGCCTGCTGCTCCACTCAGGCTGGCATAATTTCACACATATGCCCACACATACACACACACACACACACACAATACACACACATTTTCTCCTAAGCTTATGGACTAATACGGAATTTTTAAAACCTGAATCAAGTTAACCAAATGGAAATTCTTCCATGAATGGAGTTTCTCCTAGAGTAGATCCATTTTTATCTTTGTCCATATTGAGTCTTCCGTTTTTATTCTGCCTTCAAGTCAGACTAGTGCCTACCTTTTAAGAGCTTACATTCTATTTAGTATCAGTGTGAATGTGGGTTGGAGCTGGAATGGAGAGGAAGCTGGATCCACAAGGTTCAAGCAGTTTTTGTTGCTTTCAAAGAAAAAAGGCTGGTGCATTCTCAATAAAGAATAAGCAGGGGGCGGAGCCAAGATGGCAGCTGGAAAGCAGGGACTAGCGTGAGCTCCCCGCCAAGCCCCTCCAAAAACCTATAAAAAATGGCTCTGAACCAATTCTAGAACTGCAGAACCCACAAAATAGCATAGGGAAGCAGGACTATAGCCCAGGACAGCCTGGATGGCCTCTGGGTAAGGTCTATCCTGCATGGAGCTGGGAGCGGAGCTGAGCACAGCGGAGCCCAGCGTGGGCAGCGTGGACCAACCAGACCAGGAGACAGGCAGAGTGTGGCCTAGCACCCTGAATCAGTGGGCTGCAGCAGTTACCAGACTTCTCAACCCACAAAGACCAAGGACAACAGAGTAGGATAGTGGGAGAAGCTGCTGGGGACTGGAATAGAGTTTGCAGTTCGGCCACCACCCTAGCAGCAGCAGAGGTGGGACAGCTACAGAACTACAGCTGCAGTTGCTTCTGGCCCCAGGCCCACCTGGTGGGAGGAACTAAGTGGTGGATCAGAGCAGGAGTGAAGAGCCTGCTGAAGATCTAAGTCCAGTCCAGGTTGGGGG
>CM053623.1:364753435-364779154 GCA_028646595.1 Phalanger gymnotis
AACTCCTGTGACAATCAATGCTGAAAACTAAATATATTAAATAATAAAAAAATTTTTAAAAAGAATAAGCAAAATATAAACTTAGGTTTATATCATGCACAAGTGCTACACCAGTTAAAAAGAGAGAGAGATTCCAGCTCATTCCTTCAATACTTGCTTCAATACTTCATATGGGGCTTCCTGTGAGGGGTGCAAGGCAGGGCAACTTGTCCCTATTCTTCACTCAAGAATGTGACATGTAAAACACAAGTCCTTCTTAAGCAAGCCTGGCTCTGAGGCTGTCTCTTTTGTTTTTGCTCTTTTCTGATATTAAGTGAATGAATGTCTTTTCTAAGATGAAGATGTCCAAGCTGTGTGGGATGGGATTTTCAAATAATAGGAGAGACATCTTTAGGAGAAACCAAGTAAATTTATTTTACAAACCTTGCAAGATTTGGGCACACCTCCATAATGGAGGAGGTTGAGGTAAAAGGGAACCTGCTTTAATATATACTCAATGAAAAGATTCCCACCCACCTCTATCCCTTCTCACCATTGTCTGAGAGGTGGGCTTACAGTCTAGGTGTGAAAACTAGACAGAAGACCAAGGTTGATCTGGTCAATTCAGGTTTTCCCTTTTGGAACTCAACTGCCAGGGGTGGCATCTGAAAGTCTAGGAGAAGAAATGGGGTGGGGGGTAGGGTGGGGAGGAGAGACTTTCCTAGAGCAGAGAACAAATAGCTCACAATAAGTTCATTATTTTCTAACATCTGAGAGAAAGGGGAAAGGGCATGCCCACAGCTCCAGGCCTTGACCTTTCAGAATCACAAGGCCAAATCCCAAAACCTCTCCTATTCCATTAGACATATCCTGTGAAGTCTTCACAATTATCCATCCCATTCAAAGCTAATCTACGACCTTCAAATGTTATGGATAGTCCTGGGTACTTTGGGTTGGAGCAGACTGGTAGATGTGAAGAGGTCTGGAGTTGAGGGGTGCTCGACTCCCCAAAGTACCGACACACTGGGTCCTGCTGAAAGAATTCAACTCAAGCCTTCTCAGCCAAGGGAAAAGACAAAGTTTATTAAGGGTTTGCCATAATGGGTTGCCTTAAGAAATCCCACCCTTTGTGACGCTTTTTTCACAAGCAGGCCAGATTCAACCTACTGAACTAGACTGAATCTGAGTGCCTTCATGGAGACAAGATGGAGATTATATACACAAAGATTGTGGGAGGGATTGAGGGGTGGTCTAGAGTGACTAGAGGAGGGGTTTTGGGAGGGACTTAAGGAGGAGTCTAAGGAGGAGCTTGGTGAGACTGAGATGAGGTCAGACTCAGATGACAGACAATAGAGGGCTGGGGTAACAGAGCTAGGGTATAGATATTTTGATCAGGATTAAGGATGGGAAACAGCTGGACAATAGAGGGGTAGGCTAGGCAGATACTTGGGCCCAATGATAATGCAAGGCCCATGGCCTTAGGGGAAGGCCAGATCCAGTTGGAAGACTCAAGGAGAGTTCAACAGGGCTCCCAGAGACTGTACTCCAGGTTCAAAGGGGTTCCCACAGACTGTGCCCTCATTATTCCCCCCTCAAACAAATAGGACCCAAATTTTTGGGGATTCCAAGGGGATTCCCACAGTCTAAACCCCATCAGCTGTAGGGGGTAAGTCCCCAACAATTACACCAATGCTCTTGGAAAAGGTCATCATCGACAAGATGGGTCGAAGTCTGACATTTTTTAGCAGAAGACATAGAGGGGAAGTTGTTTAGACAGTACAGAGCCAAGGTGAAGTATAAAATGCCTTAATCAAAAGTCTTTCAAATGCTCTTATTTTCTGATGAGGTTTTAGTATCAGCCTCCCAAGAGAGAATAATATTTGCTGTAAATTAATTTACTGAATCCTGTTTTAAGTTGCTCAGTGTACATTTTTACTATTTTGTATACAATATCATTGCTTTTCTGTGAAGGGAATAAATATCTGTCCAGTCCCTATTTACCTTCAACATCAATATGTGAATGACATGTGAGAAACATGAGATTAACAGAAATAACACATAAGTGACATGCAAATTACATGCGGGTGACATGAGATTAACACAGAAATGACAGGTGAATGACATGAGAGGAACATGGGGTTAACAGAGATGGCATGTGAAAGCCATGCAACTTAACACAGAATTGCCATGTGAATGACATGAGACCAACACAGAATCACCATGTGTGACATGCGATTAACACAGAATTTCCATGTGAATGACGTGTGAATGGCACACAATTAACACAGAATTGCCATGTGAATGGCATTGAGTGACATGTGATTAACAAGAATGCCATGCGAATCACACAGAATTAACACAGAAATGACATACTGACGTGAGCTGCACCTGATTGACATAGAATTGACAGGTGACAGACATGCAAGTGACATGCAAGCAACATGATATTAATAAGAAATGACATGCAAATGACACCGAATTTATATGTGAACGACATGTGAGCAACATGCGATCAAAACAGGAATCAAATAGGAATGCCACAGAAGTGACATGTGAACGCCATAGAAATGACATGTTAATGACATGTGATTCAACACAGAAGTGACATGCTATCGATGTAGAAATGATGTGCTATCAACATAGAAATGACATATGAGTGGCATGTGATTGACATGGAAATGACATGACAGTGACATGTAAGTGACAGTGCTTGGCACAGAAATGACATGCGAGTGACACGCAATTGACATGGAAATGATATGCGAGAGACATGCAAGTGACATAGAAATGACTTATCAGAAGCCAGGTTCGAATTCGTGAAGAGGTGTCTGACTCCAGGCCCAGCATTCCAACCATTGTGTCACCTCACTTCTGCGTCTATTAGTACCTCTGAAATATTAAAGGAAGCAAAGGAAGGCCTACAATGAGTTGGTTAAATGCTTTGTAAAGGAATTATGGAACACAGAGACAAAAATGAGGCAATCCAAGATGAAGAAATGAGAGCAGCTGTAATCTCAAATTCCATATAATCATATAATTATGAAAGGGAAACTATAGCATATAACTCCTAAGTGGCCAGGGGTTACACACTACACAAAGAAATCGACTTCTCTAGGGAAAAGATTTTCAAAAGATGAGAAACAGCACTTTTTAGAAACAATTTAATTCCCCAAACCTCTCTTTGAGTCCCACATTCCATCACTCAGTAGAAGCCTGCAAAATGATCCTGTAGAAAACTGGTTAATGGACAGGCATTTCCCAGAATGCCCAGCTTCAGAGGCTCTGATGGGGTTTAGTGCAATCACGGATCTATCAAAGTACCAACGTTTAAGTTAAACGTTAGTCACCCCTATCAAAAAGGGATCCCATAGGTCAGGAAGGTGCTAATGAAACACTACCATAAAAACAGAGATGCACAAAGAAATTATAAGTCATTACTTATGCCTTGTGATTCTTTGCCCTCATTTGAGGTCTGAAATGAGTACAGAAGGACAGCAGATGGAAGGTACCTGGGAAATGCATTGCTCTATAAAAGCTAGCCAAAAGGGCTTCGGGACATTTATTTGAAGTCAGGACATTAGTGCCAAGGTGAATAAAGAGAATGTAATAGGTTTACATTTTTACAAAGGAGCCTGACAGAGATCTATATCAAAAGAAGAATGTCTAGGAGGCGAAGTAATGGAATAAGAGGAAGCTGAATTAAAACTTGGCTTCTGGGGAGACAAAGAGCAATGATAACTTGGCACCTTTCCACAGTGACTCCAATGTGATTTGATTCCTGGAGCCATTATCTAGGAGAGAATACCTTAGGCATAGGAGGTGGTATCTAGAAAAAGGTGGCCATTGTTTGCCTTCTTGCCAACTAAAAAGGCCCCATCTCTAATGACCTATTGAAATTTCCTTCTTCCCTTAAGCAATTTCTTAGAGTGGAAATGCCCTATAAATATGAGTAACAAGTAGAATAACCTGAGATTTGATTGATAGCTACTATATAAGTGACTAGAAATTGGCCGATGGGAAGGTAGAAGGAAGGCAGGCTTATCAAATGATAAATGAAAATGACGCAAAGCTGGGAGGAAGAGCTCATACACAGGAGGGCAGAATCAGGATCCAAACAGACTAGGATAATTTTTAAAAACCAAAAATACTACATTTAATAAAGATAATGATTTTCCCAAGTACTTAGTATCTTTCCTTCTTTCAAAGAATTTGAGAACTGATTCTCCCTTCACCCCCTCAAGGTCCTCACTATAACTTCAGAATGGGCCTCCTCTGTGTATGATCTCGTCCAACTCCTCTTCCTATCTTTGATTTCCTTAGTTCATTTTCTATTTCCTAATATACAATAGAGACTATGATGTCAAAATCCAAATTGTGGTTCCATTGTTATTAATAGAAAAAAGACGATATCATAGAAATCTTTGCAGATGTATTCCATTTTTTAAACTGTTCTCTATCTCTGTACACTTAGTACACTACCTCCCTCTCTTTTTTGAGCTGATACTGCCGATGATCCTCTGCTATCTTCCTTAGGAAGATTGTAAAATCAAGTTTATATTCTAAACCTGAGTTGCCCTTAGCTTCCCTGCCTCTCCATTTAGCAAGGAAATTGTTTGCTTCCTGTGCCAGTTTCTACACTCTTTTGATATCTTTTTGTAGCGAATGATTTACTGAAAGTAAACTTCCTTAGAAAATGCTAATAGTTCATTTCAATGCCTATGCTTTTATCCATTTCCCATTTTCAGCACCAACAGCTTGTTAAATAAAGTTGAATTTGCCTCAATTACATGTCATATCATCTTTTCATTTTCATTCTTTCTAACAAGTTGATGATCTGACTGTAAACAACTGGCTGATTCAGAAATGATTTCCATATGATAATCAGTTGCTTCCTGCCTGTTAAAAGGTAATTCATTTTATTTTTTGCAATCCTATTTGTTTTTCACCAGGATTAGTACCTTCCAACTCTTCTTCATGAAAGAAGTAGTTATAATACGTAGGCAGGAAGTTTTTACAGTCTTTAACTATTCTCATTTCGTACTCTGACAAGTATTCTACATATTTTCCCATCTTTAGGTATCCTTTTGCACTGTGGCTAACCTATATACCCACACACATATGATGTATGTATGTGCATACATATACATATATGTTGATGCAATTTAGAAGATATCATCAAGTTATTAATAACATTTCTCTACTTCCTCATCCTTTGAAATAAATATTAGCTCATAAGCTGCCATTGCCTTCATGTAGGTAATTTGTAAATGCTTATCATGAAAAAAGATCTAAACAGCAGTTGGACTCTGAATAAATGTAAAAACTAATCTCAATCCCAGGGAAGAGATAATGAAACACACCTCCTGGCAGGGGCATCATCACTATTTTGGTTGCTTTTGCTTAGCGGTTTTTGTCTTTGTTATGGAGGAGTATTCAATTCCACAATGGCCATAGCGGAGGGGGGAAGGGAGGCAGGGGACCGGCAGGTTATATCCAGAAATGACATTGAAGTAAAGAGAAAAAGCATCAATAAAACTTATTTTATTAAATATTAAAATAAATAACTTTAAACTGCTTGTCATAAGTACTGCAAGACAAAATGACAAAGTGTCTCATGTTGCCTTTGCACAAATGCTTAAAACCATTGTTACCAATTCATTTGCTTCTCCGAGGAGAATTTGTGAGTCAGCTTTTCATTTAGCTGGTGTTTTATTTGCCTCCTGGTTTCATTTATAGCAAGAATGTCAATATTGAGGTGAAGGCAACTTAGAAAATATCTATAACTAACAACCCATGTGCCTACTTTCTTACGGCCACAAAATCTTTATGAGAGTAGTCCACTCACTTATCAGGGGCATCTTTAGTGATGGTACAAGAATGGTGGGCTTCCACACATGTTTTTCTTCAGCATAGGGCATGTTTACAGTCACACAATGGACTAAAAGGTATAGAAAAGACAAGATCCCACTGGGCTTGTTGTTTGATAGCTAAACAAAAGCATTTGGTTTGGTAGAACAAAACATTGCCTTCTAGGGGTGGGGAACCTGTGGCCTCGAGGCCACAAGTGGCCCTCTGGGTCCTCAAGTGTGGCCCTCTGACTAAATCCAAACTTCCTGACTGAATCCTATGGATTCAGCCAGAGGGCCACAGTTGAGGACCTAGAGGGCCGGCCACATGCGGCCTCAGATTTGTTCTGAGAAGTTTGGCTTCAGTCAAAGGACTGCACTTGAGGACCTAGATGACCACATGTAGTCTCAAGACTGCAGGTTCCCCATCCCTGCCCCTATTATCCAACAAACTTTTATGTGTATGTATGTATGTATGTATACACATATAATACATGTATACACATGTGTACATACATATATACATATGTAAGACCTCTATGTGTACACATATACAAATGTATGTATTGTATACGTGGGTGATATATATTTATATACATTATACATTAATATATTATATCATATATGAAAGGTTATACTTATATATTATTATATTATATTATTTTATATATTTACATTATGTATTTTCAATGTTATATATAGATATGCATATTATGTGCTATATATGCATGTGCAAGTAGATATACATATATGTGTGCACGTATACACACACACACAGAGTGGAAGAGGAATTCCCTGTAAATGATAGAAATCTTCAGATGCCCTGTTCATACATGGTGCTATACTGATTGCATCAAATCCAGTAAAATAATACATCCTAAATTAAATACATTAATATGTATGTACATAACACACATATACACATATATATGAGACCTCAGTATGTATATATGTATATAAATATTATATATGCACATATATACACATATACATATGTATGCATTCTATACATGGGTGATACATATTCGTATCATTATGCATTAGTATATTATATTATATATCATATGATAGATTATGTTTATATTATATGTGGTTATATTATTTTACATATTTATGTTATTACATATACGTGTGTATATTGCACATACACATGCATATTATGTGTATATATCATAGTTTTTATATACACACATATATGCATATGTATATCTAATATAGATATTTTATATATACATATGCACACAGAGTTTAGCACAGATTCCAAATAGAAGAGAAATTCTCTGCAAATGATAGAGACCTTCAGATGGCCCATTTGCACATGATGAAATATTGGTTACACTAAATCTGGTAAAAAAGTACATCCTTAATTTGATCCATTTACATGTGTGCGTGTGCGTGTGTGTATGTGTGTGTGTGTGTAATGTTTACATAAATGGTCATTTATAAATGTATGCATACATACAAATTATCCAAGATTCATGGAAAGATGTGACAACTGAGATAATTTTACTTTACACTCCTGTGTTTATTAATATTAAATTAAATATTAAAGCAAAAATGTAAAAAAGTACGCTCAACAAAGGGGTTTGTCACTACTATGGAGGAAATGCAAATTTCAAACAGAAGAGAGATTCTCTATAAATGAAAACTCCAGAAGTCCCTGTTTGCAGAAGATGTGCTGATTATATCAAATTCCCATACATGTGAGATGACAACCATTTGAGAGTTCATGCAGATGAAGAATGGAAGCTGCTAGATTAACATATGCAGGTATATGGATGACCTTTAAGAGCTTATCCATCAATACATATCTGTTGGAAAAGACTACATATGGACAGTGAACTTATCTCATAATTTAACAGAAGGAAAAAGTAGGCTACATTCCTGTGGGAACTGCACTTTTAATGATCCCAAACTTCTTCCTGAAACAAAGTCTTACTTTTAAACATCAATATTCTTCCAATGATATATTATAACTGCAACTCATGGAATACCACAATGCCTAAAGAATGAAAATTGAGTATCATCCATGGGACAATAGCTAGACAGGCACAAATAGGCTATGGCATATTACTAGTAAAGGATTAGATTGGAAAGGTGGTTTAAAGAGTGATGAGCAAATGGAAAAGGGGTTCATGTAGCAAAAATGAGGAATCAGCAGATATCAGTCATCTTCCATTGATATCCAAGCAATGTCAAAACATCTAGAGGAAGTCCACAGTTAGATTCTGTGAAGGATTTCTGAGAAATCACAGGCAGGAATATCACATAATTAGAAGGCATGGTTGAATTGTGTTCATCACCAGAGAGAGTGTCCACCTTAGTGGAACCACAGATAGTATTAAAAATAAATATATAATCCTGCACTTGGTTTCATAAGCTTAGTGTGTGATGTGACTATAAAAGAGTTAATGAAACTTTAGGCTGCGTAACTTCATAATGAAAACTTACAGAAAGCACAGTGTCCAAATGAATAATCCCATTGTACTCTGTTAATCAGATTAGATTGGAATATTGTGTCCAGTTCTGGACACCACACTTTAGAAGGATTTTGAAAAACTGGAGATCATACAGAGGAATGTTATAAGGATGGTGAATTTGAAATGGTATTGCATTTAGAAAAAGCTGAGAAAACCAGAGATATATAGAGAAAATAAAATGTTTACAGGGGTCATACTGTTATCTATTTAAGGATTTCACATGGAAGAGGCCAACATTCTATATTGCTCCAGAGGACAGAAATAGGACCAGGGAATGGAAGTTACCAGTATATGACTTTGGGTTATTTTCAAAAAAGAACTTTTGGAGCTCTCCAATAATGGACTGATGCTTTAAAAACAGTGAGCTCCATCTCACCGGGAAAATTCACCAAAGGAAAGGTTGACCTCTGACAAGGATGTTAAAGAAGGAATTTCTTTAATGGGAAAGGATTGAGACCAGATGATTTCTAGAATTCATTTGGGTTCTTTAATTTCATGGTTCTAAGGATTTTTTCTCACTTGACATTGTTCCATTTTCCTCATTGACATTGGCCCTTTAATTTTTAATTTAATTTTTAAATTTAATTCGTATGTGCAACCTCAATAATTCAAAGGAATTTTCTCATTACAAAATATGTCTCTGCTCCCATATTGTTTAGAAAAATAATAAAAGGGGGCAGGAAGGCTTTAAAGTATTTATAATAGGTTTTTTAATTTTCAAAAAAAAATTGATGGTGTTTGCTTTTTAGTATCTCAGTAATTTCCCAGCATATTCCTCATGACCACTGAATTCCTCTTTCAAAAAAATAAAAGATAAGCAAAATTAACCAACAAAATAAAACATTCGGCATTTTATCTACCTAGATAAGAGAAATGTGTTTCATAGCCTGCCATCCTCAATCAGTTGCCAAGTCTTCTCAAATCTGCCTCTATAACATCTTTTGCATCCATACTCTTTTCTATTCACACAATATATTCCCTCATACAGCATAAGGCCTTATCATCTCTTGCCTAGGCTATTGACATGAGCTTTCTACATCCAGTCTCTCTCCTTCCCTTTGTCTTTGTATTCCTACTATGTGGAACTTTCCCTGGCATACAGCAGGTGCTTAATAAGTGCATGGTGAATTGAATTGAATTGCTCCCTGGGACCAAGATGCCTCATTGCAATTAATCTGAATCAAGCTTCAAGCTAATGCTGTTTTCATTGATCCCGTTATATAGTCCTTAGGTTTATTGTCATCTTTCTTCTTGCTCTGCATCAGTTCGAGCAGATCTTTCTGTGTTTTAGTTTGTTTTTTTTCATTTTTTCCAGAAAGGAGGGAAGCTTTTGCAAGACAATGGAGAAAGTGAGGAAAAAGAATTTAACACCTGTCTCTTTGTGAAAGTCCTTGATAAGTGATCAACGGAAGCCATTGCTATTTTGTGTCACGTTAAAGTTTCCAAAGCACTTTACGTACATGATTTCATGTGATCTTCACAATAACTCTGTGAGGGAAGTATTACCAGTATTAACCTAGATTTACAGATGACAAAACTGATATTTAGAAAGATTAAATGATTTGCCCTCAGTTTCCCATCTAGTAAATGGCTAAGCAAGCCCTCATACCAATCTCACCTGTGGCTCTTAGAAACTGTAGTATGTGCAGCAGCCCCACCCCAATAAGACTGTCTTGATGGATAGACCAGACCAGGTTGAGGGTAACAGGCAGGCCTCAAACCCATTGGTGAGTTGGGCGGGGGATATCTATTTTTTTTCCTGTGGTAGAACGAATGGGCAGAATAATCTCTTCCAGTGGCTACGTAGGTGACTGAAGCAGGCACCATGGAGCACTTAAGCTTGGTCAGACATCAAAGACGCCAAGGTCATCCACTGCATCCCAGGCCATCACCAGTCATCGACTCTCTTCTTGCCACTGGACTTTGATGACCCTGGAGGAGAGAGTGACACTGATGAATTTGTGCAACTCACTGAAATCTAATTCACGCAAGAGTCGAGACACCACCCTGTGATGTCATTGGTCCTCTTCAAAAGCAAAAGAGTCAACAATAACAAATGGCAAAGGTAGAACTCAAACCCACAGCTCTCCTGAATCATTCCTATGCCTTTTCCACTACACTAAGGCATCTCACAACAGAATAAATAGCTCTGCTTAGAGTGCTTTATCTGGATTTACCTAAAACAGGAATCTTGCTGAGCTGGGAACTGAACAGCCTGGGTTTTAATTCCAGTTCTGCCTCTAACTAGCTGGGCAATCTTGAGTAGGTCACTTCCTAACTTAACCGGGTCTCAGGTTCTTCACCTATAAAATGAGGCAACTAAATGAGGTGCTCTCTGAGGTGCCTACCAGCTCTTAAACTACGGCTCAGTAATTATCATGCCATAACAATCGCATATGAGTATGGGGAGAAAAAAAAGAATAGAGCCAAATTCAGGGCAAATTGAAAAGAGAGAACACAGAAACAAACTGTCCCAAAGGGAGATCGCTCTAATTCTCTTCAGGTAAATTGAGCACTGCAGACAAAGGTGGAAACCATTTCCAAAGAAAAGAAATTTGACGTGAAAGTCCTAACTTCAACCCACCAAATTCAGGAAATGCAGTGTTAAGGTTGGAAATCTAGCCTGTCTCCCCAGCTTTAACTAAAGCATTTTTGTCTTTTTAATACAACAGTGCCAATTAAGGCTCGAGTGTCAGCAGATAGAGGTTTCTAATGGAAAATGCTGACAGACTCTTAGCTCTAACAGTCTGAAGAGAGCTGCTTTAATAAGGTGTCTGAAAGCACAGATTTTTTTTTTTTAAGATGGGAAAAAAAAAGAGAGAGAAACTGCCAAATAGAAACGTGATGTGCAGGAGGAGGCCTAGGAAGCACATTATAAGTTACCCTAGAACACTGGACTAAAAAAAAAAAAAGAAGGCTAGAATGAGTAATGTCCTCAATGGAGAACATTCTGAAACTGAAGGATGCTCCTAAATTATTTAGTCATCCCCGTTTTGTTTTATTTCATTACTTCTCTCTAATTGTACCTAAGCAGTGAATTTTCACACTCTCAATGACTCACTTTACCAATATTTGTATTAAGGAAGAAATGCCCACTTGCAGCATAAGGGGAGAAAATGTTCTTTAAACAATGCAAATGTCTGCCCATATCAAATCTCCAAAATCAGCATTTTTGAAATGTTACCACAAGAAGAAACCGCTAAAATGTCTCCAGTCCCAGACATGGGCCAAGCTGACAAATGAAGACACTTCTAGAAAGGGACCTTGGAACCAAATATAAATATTTTGCTATATACGAGTGGCACTATATTTATACTAAGAGCTGTCTCTGAGGGCTCACAATTGGATTTATTGCTCTGGAGTCCTTTTTTGTTTTTTAATCCTTTATGAAGCTGGGGTGGGGGAGGGATGGGTCAGATCAAGGAATGCAGTATATAAGGAAAAGGAAAGAAATCCAAGGATGATAGTGGGGATAGAAGAGGTCTTGGAGGCCACCTGCAGCTGCCCCATTTATAGAATACAAGATTTTAGATCTAGGGCAGGAAGAGGCCTCTTCTTGGTCACATAGGACACATAGCCCACCTCACTCAGGTTACAGATGAGGAAACTGAGTTCCAGGAAGGAACTCAGGCAAGTCACTTGTCCAAGTTCACAGATAGCAAATGCTAGTTTGAAAAACAAAACATCAACACCTGAGACTCACAGGCAAGTAAAGCTTAAAAGGGTTCACACACTACAAGGGACTGAAGTTAGCATCCCCCCACCCCACATCTCTCCAGGTGAATTTGCCTTCTTGTGATTACGTTAATAATAGCTAGCACGTGTATAATGCTTTAAAGTTTGCAAAGCGATTCACATATTTTATCTCATTGGATCCTCTCACCAACCTATAAGGTGAATGATATTATATTTCATAGATAAGGAAACTGAGTCTGAGAGAGTTGTGATTTTCCCGGGGTCACACATTTAGTATCTGAAGCAGAACTTAAACACGGGTCTACCTGAATCCAAACCTACGACTCTATCCATTATATCATTAGCTCACTGATCAGCCCTCCATCACTCAAATCAAAGTTAACTGCAAGTCATGTCATCATTTCCCTGATGTCGTGGTCCTCTTCGAAAACCAAGCACAAACACACAAGCTGCCTGATAATACTTCACCTGTATAAAAATGTTCAGCAGTAAGGAAGGAAAATGTAATACACACTGTGATCTTCCAAGACCTACTAGGGTTGTCTCTCTCTCCCTTTCTCTCTCTCTCTCTCTCTCTCTCTCTCTCTCACACACACACACACACACACACACACACACACACACACACACACACACTAAATGTCCCTGCTTTTCTCGTCTTCAGTTTGCTCACCTGTAAAATGGGGAGGAGAGGCAATATAGAGTAAGGAAGATCTAGTTTCAAATCCTACTTCTTTTATACTTACTATGTGACCCTGGACAAATCATTTAACTTTTCATTGCTAACCAGTCAACTTTCTAAGATTATAAACTGCAGGCAAGTTTCTGATCTATATTAATAGAAGAGGTTTCCACTTTCAGAGTTTTCCACATAGATGAAATCATGAAATCAGTTTCCTAACCTACTACACTCCCTTCCTTTTAAGGGAAAATGTTCCTTATGCTTTCTTCCTCAAAAGATTATTGTCAGGAAAGTACTTTGTAAAGTAAAATGTAAAATGTCATGTAAATAATATATTATTAACAGAAAGGCCTAGTTTTCACCCAACAAAGAAGATCACATTCAAACCAGTCACCCCGAATTAATTATGACCCACCTACTTGAAATGAGCCAACTTATGGTAAAGGTGGTAATCCTACTGAAAAGAAAACAAAGCTAATGAATGACTTTGGAGAATACTCAGTGGGTTGCCTTCTTTCAACAAGAACTAAAGAAATGACTTCATGGAATAAGCCAGAGTATCCAGCACAGAGCATTCAATGCATATGATTTGATAGTTTAATGAGGTAAAGAAAGCTTTGCCTCAAAAAAAGGTTCTTCCTCTTACTGGGACAACAGCCTCATAGATAAAGCTTATGGGATCAAAACTTTCCTTACAAATTTTCAAGATTATTTTACTTTGTGATTTTTTTTAACTCCCTAGATCATCAAACACTTTGGTACTTCCCCAAAAGGAAACAAAAAACCCGCCTGATCTCTTTTTAAACTGGAAAGTAAGAAAAAAAATGGCATCATGTGCGCCTGACCTTCTGGTGGACGTGGCCCAAATGCTTCTATCTGAGTCTTCTTATGGGGAAAACAATTTTCTGGCTCCTCTGACAAAAGACACCAATCCCCCACCCCCACCCCACCCTGCCCCCAAGCCCACAGCTAGAGGACAATTTTGATATCCTAGGCCTGGAAAGTGCTAAGTGTTCTCAGCAGTGACTCACCAATGGGGAAAGGGAGAGGCAGAAGTGACTTGTACCAGATTCCACAGTGAGCCATGGGCAGTGCCAGAAATGGGATCCAGGTGTCGCATTTCCCAGGCACATAGTCTACTTGTTATAGCCTAGAGATATAGGACTAAGGCGCTTACTCTGAACAAATAATAAGCAAAAAAAAAAACTGACTTCATAAATATACTTACAAATGCCATTCTGAAAAGACTTTTAAAAATCCCATTTCATTGTTCACATAGGTCTAGTTTGAGGTGAAGGAACGGGAAAATGGTATTTATTTGGTTGGATCAGTGATTGCTGAATTAATTCACTTCCTATTAGTACCAAAATTCCAAGAAAATTTGGGGACAGGTTGTGAAGAGCTTTAAAAACAGAGAATTTTGTATTTTATCCTAGAAGCAAAAGGAAACCACTGGAGTAGGAGGGACAGAGTGAAATCTGTCAGCTATGTGGAGGATGGGTTGGAGTGGGAAGGGATTTGAGGAAAGGAGACTGATGTGGAGGCTATTACAAGAGTGTAAGTGGGTGGTGATGAGTGCCTGAACTAAGGTTGTGGCTGTGTACATAGAGAAAGGTGGGGAGGCTGTGAGAAGTTCTATGAAGACAAAAGTGGCAAGATGGTTGAATATATGTGATGAAAGAGACTGGAAGTCATAGTGCTTAACATGGTACTTAACAATTGCCATTTGCAAACAGGACCATATGGAAGACCTCACTATCTAAAGGGAACCCTCCTGCCAAAACAATATACTAAAAAATGGAATGGACTACATCTTATTTAATAGGAAATGACTGGTTACTGGGGTAGGTGTGACTTCTGAAGCAGTCATCTGTGTGTGATCAAAACATCGATTTGTGACAACAAAATCAACGTCAAACTAAAAGAGAGAATGAAGATGAGAAGACAACGCATACAAAAGCAATTGATCCAACCTAGCCTATTCAAAAATGAAAAATTGGAAGAAGATGAAGAAAATGAGGCTGACATAGGCTACCACAATATTCTAAAGCAGTTTAACTCATATACAGGAATCCTAGAGAGACAGCATGGCAAAGTGGAAAGTGAGCCAAAGACAAGAAAATTTGGGTTCAAGATCTCTTCTGGCACATATTAGCTGTGTGATCATGGGCAAGTCACTTGATCGCTCAATGTTCAGGCAACTCTCTGAGACTATAAGTTCAAAACAATTATGTATCTTCATTGGTAGAAGGCATTTCCCTATCAGAATTCCCTATATAGATTAAATCACTAGTGAAAGTTTTTTTTTTTCTTTTAAGTAATTAAGGAAGTCAAAAAAGGACAAAAGCTATCTCATCCAGCACACTCTTGCTCTCTTCACCAGGCAAAGTCATAGTAGTTAAGGCAACACTGGTTGAGAATTTAAATTTATTTGCATAATCTTATAGAGGAATAATGAAATATTAAGAGTATTATTGCTTCATAAAAGAACAAAGAGTGGTGAAGGGAAAATAATGAATCTGTAGAAAGCTGGGAATGAGACACACTAAACAAGATATTCCTAGAATATGTAAAGATGAAACTTGAAGATGGACAGTGAATAAACAACAAATGCAACAGATATGTCAACATTTCTTTGACAAAGTGTCAATGGTGGCAGTACAATCCAACATTTATAGACCATGAGCTCCTTGAGATCAAGGACTGACTTTTGCCTTTCTTTGTATCTCTAATGTTTAGCAAAGTGCCTGACACACAGTAGGCTGTTAATAAATACTGGTTGACTTGATTTGACTCATTTCTCAGTCTTCAATGTGAAATATGAAGAAGTAAAAATGGCAGCATGAAAGCTGGATAAGGCCACACTTAGAATGAAGAAATCCACAATTGAGATGACCCAATTTTAAAAGCAGATAAGAATTGATTCTCAAGACCTATAAAAGAAGAGAACATATTAAATGCCTCGAAAAATTGCAGAAATTTATTCCTGTTTTATTACCCCCAAAGGGTATCTGCAGGACAACAATAACTACTTTCTCATCTCTACATATTCCCTGTAAAAATGATTTACACATATATCATGAGTCTCCTCAGTCTCAATGATGAAAATATGAGAAAATAATAAAGAATTTTCTGTAGCAAACCACTTCATCGCAATCACGCAATTGACTGACAAGTACAGCAGACACAAGAGCCCACTATATTTGCTCTTTGATTACTATTAAAAAATAGATTTTTACTCAGGTGGCTAAAATGAGATCTTAATAGCCTTTTTTCCAGTAAATTCTCTTCCATACGTATCTTAAGAACATACAAGGTCACTTTACAGATGCTCAACAGAGACAACTTTACTCATCGATGCTTAATTATCATTCACCAAGTGAGACATATGCTTACTGAAGAAATTTGACACTGACATGGTGGACGCCCAATTTGGAATCCACATGGCGGGAGGGCTCCCTTTAGATAGTGAGGTCTTCCAGATGGTCCTGTTTGCAAATGGCAATGTGCAGATTACATCAAACCTCAGAACACTATAGAGCTTTCTTAATGAGGTCCAAAACTCAAAAGAGTTTATGCTAAATATATACACAGGAAAAATCAAGTGAGTTAAGAATCCTATTGTCAGAGCTATGATATGCAGGTGGATAGGCCCATTGAGTTAATTCAATCTACATATATCTCTGACAAATACTGCAGAGCCACAGTCATCTGGATCCAGAATTGAGTAAGAGAGAGCAAGCAGCTTTCATTCTAGAAACTGTGCAGTGTTTCCAATTACCTCAAGCTACTTCCTGAATAAAAAAATTAATATTAATATTTTCCCTTTAATGCTATATAGTAATGAATCATGGTATATCATAATATTGTAAGAAATTTGCAGGTGGCTAAAAGGACAATGGAGAAACATGTTGTGGGTACAAGTATGCTACTTCATACTACCAATGACTTTCATGAAGGAAATAGTATAAATGACATTGTCCAGGAAATGCATGATCGGAGGAGTACGGTCACCCATTGAGGGTAAGTGAAGAGAGATGGACAGCCTGAGCTGCTCTGGTATTCATATGATGGTAAAACTTAACTTAGTATCTTTTCTCTCAAATCCTCCCCACCTTGTCTTCCCTATTACTATAGAGGGTAACACCATCCTCCCAGTCCTTCAGGTTCTCAACCTAAGTGTCATCCTCAACTCCTCACTATCTCTTAACCTTCATATCCAATCTGTTGTCAAGGCCTGTCAATTTTACCTTTGTAACATTTCTAGAATGCTCCTCTTTCTTTCCTCTAACACTCTAGTACCAGCCCTTATCACCTCATGCTTCGACAATTACAATAGCCTGTTGGTGGGTTTGCCTGCCTCAAGTCTCTCCCTACTCCAATCTTCCATTCAACCATGAAGGTGATGTTCCTAAAGCAGAAATCTGACCTATCACCCCCCTACTCAGTAAACTCCAGTGGCTCCCTATCACCTCCGGGATCAAATACAAAGTACTTTGTTCAGCATTCAAAGCCCTTTATAATCTAGCCCTCTCCTACCTTTCCAGTCTTACTCACTTTCTCCCCACTATAAACTCTTCAATCCAGTGACATTGGCTTTTTGTTGTTCCACAAAATAAAGACATTCCATCCCTCAGCTCCAAGCATCTTATCTAGCTGTACCTCGAGCCTGGAATGCTCTCCCTTCTCATCTTCACCTACTCTCTTCCTTGACCTCCTTCAAGTACCAGATAAAATCTCACCTTCTACAGAAAGCCTTTTCCAACTCCTCTTGATTGTAGTACTTTCCTCTCTTTCTTACTTATTCTGCATATAGCTTATTTGTACACATTTGTTTGCTTTTTATTTCTTCCATTAGATTATGAGTTCCTTGAGGGCAAGGACTATCTGTTGCCTTTTTTATATCCCTACCACTTAGCACAGTGCCTGGCACATAGAGCTTAATAAATGGTTATTGACTTACCAACAAAAAAACCTAAAAAAAATATCACCAGCACTTTGAGTGGATAATTTGTGAAGGGTCTGTGGGAAAACATTGAAAAGAGTTGCACAGGATGAGAAAGTGTGAATGCTTTGCAATCTGTACCATCATCATGGGAGTACCATCATCAATGGAATTATGTAGCCATTGAAACATGGAAATGCACAGAAAGGCTACACCTTTGGGTTATTCTTTTAACCAATGGCTGTTTTCATCCAAATGGTCAGTTTGCATGTTAAGACCTAACTTCACATGTTGTGGAGTATCTGGCTTACCATGAACTGTCAAAAGACAATAACAAACTTGTTATACATAATTTTAAGATTTGTAAAGAATTTTCCTCATTTTAACTGTGTAAGGTTATGATTAGTAAGTACAGTTATTATTATCCCCCATCTAAAAGATGAAGAAACTGAGTCTCTAAGAGGTTGAGTACCTTGCCCATGATCACACAGCTAATGTGTCTGAGGCTGGATATGAATCTAGGTTTCCTAGCCCCACACTCTACCCATCATGCTTTCCTGCTTCTGCTTAGATACAGCCAATCATCTATTGAACACTTAATATAACCATTTATAGTCGTATTACAGCAGGATTCTAGTGAAAAGAGCATAGGACCTGGGAGCAGAAGACTTAGATCCTACCAGCAGGCCCATCACTATATGAAAAAGTCACATCTTTGTGACTTTAGGCTCATCATTTATCTTTTCTCTACCTGTCTTAGTTTTCACATATAAAAAATAGGAATACTAATTACACCCCACAAATAGAATGTTGTGAGGATCAAAAAACATACATATTATGTAAATAAAGTTTTGAATCATTAAAATATTCTATTTCATTTGAAAACAGCTCACATTTTTTTCATTTTAAAAAGCATTTTCCACATACAAAGTCTTCAAGGTATATAGGGCAAGTATTATTGTCCCCATCTTGCAGATGTGGAAACTGAGACTCAAAGGAGTGAAGTGAATTATTCACAATCACATAACCAGTAAGTGGCAAAGTCAAGACTCAAACCTGGGCCTTCTAATTCCTAGTGCAATGATTTTCCAATACCCCAAACTTCCTCAGTGGAATATATTTGCAAAATTGCTCAGTCTTGGTTCTATCTCATAAATAAAGGCAAGTGTTACAAATAAAGAGCTACTTTTTTAAAAGATAGCCAAGCAAATGAAACATAAAGAAGGCAGCTGACTTCTCTAGTAACACACTAAGGCATTGCCATAGCTCAAAACCAATCCAAAAGATACCAATAATAAGGCAAAAGACCTGACCTACATTCTAGTGCACCATCTGTGAGGAGATACTCTTTTTTTGACCCAACTCCTTGGAAACCTTTCTGACAAAGTCTGACTCTGGAAGGTTATTAGCTTTATGCCTTTGTAACTGAAGTGGAAAGTGCCTTTCTGCCTTGTCATCAATCCTTCCCCCATCCCTTCCACTTTTTCATTAGTGAATGAATTTAAATTCCATGTCCTTATTAGAGAAGATGGAAAAAGGATTTTTATTGGTAATGTTGTTTTTCTCCAATGTGCTGGTACCATGACTGAAACACCATCTGCCATAAGTATTGATGCCTCCTCTTCTATTATATTCTAACAATTACAGTAAAAGTCCAATAACTGAGAAGCCTAGAACAGCCAACTATCTAGCCTTATAAATCTTAATTTCAGCCAAATATTTAGTACAGCAAAAAAGAAAAGAAAACTACATTTGAAGTCAAAGGACCTGTTTTGAAGCCAGGTTCTGAAATGCTTGTATTACCTTACACAAATTATTTTCTCACTTCAGTTTCACCACATATAAAATGAAGGGGTTGATTTATCATAGGTTCATAGATTTAAAGCTGGAAGGAACCTTAGACCCCATCTAGGCTAGCACTCATATTACAGGTGAGGCCTATAAAAGTTAAGTGACTTGTTTAAGGTCACACAGGCAGTGACAAAGGTATAATTTGAACTTGGATACTCTAACTCCATGTCCAACAATCTTTCTTCTATGCTATGATACCCCTCTGGTCCTTTATGACCTCTAAGGCTCTTTCACACTCTAAAGCTATGATCTTACAACATTTTACTGTTCTCTTAAATAATCACATTTATAGAAGTTAAATACATTTTTCAGAGAAAGCCTAAACCCATTACTGATACTGATTGAGGGTATGCAGACTGTTGGTGATGATGTAATATCACCTTGCTACTGAAAAAAAAGGATCTCTTAAGAAATCATCTAAAGTATAATAAATCCTAACAATTATTCCCTCTTAATTTCAGGTCACACAGTGCTGTGTTCTTGCTGCTTCATGTTTTCATTATGCAGATATAAACATTGACCATTGAAGATATATTCTTTATGTCTTTCATAGGAAATAAGTAAGAAAGTATTGGGAGGGCTGTAGGGTATGAGCACAATAGTAGGTCACTTGAAAAAACCATTATACTCAGCTGACTTTCTTGATATTTCCATAATTGATTTAACCTTGGGACAAAAATGTTCTCAGCAATTCCTGGTTGAATCCCCTAAACTACCTCACCTAAATTTGTAATCGTTCTCTGTTTCCTTATGCAAGATTTCTTTTGCCAGATAAAAGAAATTTTACCAAGAAAACAAAGAAATAAAAGGGGGGAAATTAGACCTATATGAAAAAGTTAAAAGAATTAATATTGTTTAACCATTAAAAGGAAAGGTCGAGGGGAGCTTTGAAGTACTGTACATACAAGTGGATGACCAGTCATTTTCCATCTTCTATAATGAGCAAAAAAAAGTGAAAAGGGTTTGTATTGGACAGAGAAGCAACAAACAAGTCAAAAATAAAGAAACATATCCACCACTATAAGGATTGGCAGACAATGAAACGTGGTTCTCGTAGCAACCAATTCAATGGAACACATTTTTGTCTAATGAATCTAACCTCTCAAACATTCCATTATCACAATGGAGTTGTCTCAAAACAAATGTTGTATCAGAAATATATTCAAAACTCCATCTGATCAAACACTCTACCCATAGTGAAACTGACCTTACTACTTGCTATATGAGGATAATACTAAGCACTATCACAAGGCACCTGACACCTCAGGATCTTGTGGTCACACACTGTCTCCCAGTTGTATCCCTGTGAGATAATGTACCAGGGAACAGACACAAAAACCAAGAAAGTTTCTCCCCAGAAAACTGAGCCACTTAAGTGAAACATTTCCCAAGCCCCACAGGCTAGCCTGTGTTAAACTCTCCCTCTGAGAACAATGTCATCCTTCTAAATGTACCAAACTCAGCCAGATGAATGAGATAGCAACCCTACTCTTTAAAGACCCAGCCAATACTTATTTCTGCACGCTACCACAGCTATGAGACAGTGCTCCCTAGTGGCAGTAGCTGCCTGCTTTCCCCCAGCTTCAATATCGACCACAGGAATTACTGTCCCTGGCCATGGTTCTGACCGCTTCTATGACAGCTATGCTGCCATTATGTCTCCAACCTTTAAAACTTCAATATTATGTTTCTGAAGTCCTCTTTTGTTCTTGATCATTTACTTTAATATAAAGTATTACTCAGGCTGCCCAAATACAAAATAACAAGGGAAGCAATAGAGGAAATTGGTCTTCTCAACATGCAATTTCTCTGATGAAATGCAGGCCTTTCAAATTGTCCAGTCAGCTCTGGAAAGAAGCAGTCAACTGCCAAGGATCATAAAATAGACATGGAACTACTATCATTAAAGAAGAAATCAATAAATCAGAAAGCAGGGGAGCAACAGTGAGGAGAAAAGAGGAGGAATCAAATATTGAAGAAAAAATGACTTTGGGAATTATTTTAAATAATGCCTACACAACACAACAAACTTTACTAGTTTTTAATCTCATAAAATGCCTGGCTGGAAACTACCTTCATGATAATAGTGTGTGTTGCTTTGTTTTGCTTGGGGCATGGGGCTAGACCTATTGTTTCATTTGTATAGAGTACTCCCAGTATGGAAGTCATTTCCACTAAGGCGGGCTCTGAAACTGCAACGTAAAGTCTTAAACGGTTATGGTTGAGAGGACTGAGAAGTTGTAATTTGCCCATAGTCATACAACCAATAGTTACCAGAGGTAGAATTTGAACCCAATCTTTCTGAATCCAGATTGGAATGCTCTGGACTTCCTGTAGTCCTCTATATGCTATATTATGTTGCTGCTTAATAATAATAATAGATGACATTTATATAGCACTTCAAGGTTTTTGAAGCCTTTCAACACATGTCATTTTATCCTTGTAATATCCCTGTGTAGAAAGGCAGATTGGTGTAGAGGGCAGAGAGCCAGCCCTGAAGTCAAGAAGACCTGGGTTCAACTCTGGCCTTTGTCACAAACTGGCTGTGTTAACCTAGACAAATGACAACCTCTCCATGCTTTAGACAACTCTCTAGACTCTGAGTTGCAAAGAAAGTACTGACCTTACATTGTTAGAGAGAGTTTCTTCACCCAGGAGCTTTCCAAGCTAATGATAATGAAATCACAGGCCCAGTATTTATCTAATCCCCAACATCTCCTTTGTATAAGGCTTTGGGGGAATGTTTTGTCAGTTGTGTCTGACTCTTCATGACCCCATTTAGGGTTTCTTGACAAAGATAGTGGAATGGTTTGCCATTTCCTTCTCCAGATCATTTTATAGATGAGGAAACTGAGGCCAATGGAGTTAAGTGACTTACCCAGGGCCATACAGCTAGTAAGTGTCTAAAGCTGAATTTGAACTCAGGTCCTCCTGACTCCAGAGCCAGCACTCTATCCACTGTGCCACTTTGTAGAAGGTACTACAGGAAAAAGTATTCCAGCTAAGTATTCCACAGCAATAACAGCTAGCATTTATAAAACATTTTAAATTTATAACATGCTTTACAAATGTTGTCTCATTTGATCCTCACCACAACCCTGGAAGATAAGCACTATTACTATTCCCATTTTTACAGATGAAGAAACTGAGACATAGGTTAAGTGATTTGCCCTGTCGCACACCTAAGGCTTGGTTCTCACCATGAGGAATTTCCTGTCTTACTGCCAATATAAGGCTTCTACGATTAACACAATCAAATAATAATTTACCATCATTATGACTTATTATTATTTTACACAAAGACAATGGAAAGTATGATACAAAAATTATATAAGTCAGTGTTAATATGCAGTAAAAGTAACACAATTCAGAGGACAGAGGATCTACCTTACATTCCAGGAGGCTTTGGTTTCAAGTCCTTCTTCTAACACACATACTAGTCCTTGGACTATGGCAATGTCACTTCATGTCTCTATGCCCCCAGGCAAGGCTTAGATAGAAGTTAAGGATAAATTGCTGGTCCAGAGCTGGGGAAACTACATCCTTGAGGCCACATGTGGCCTTCCAGGTTCTTGGGTGTGGCCTTTTGACTGAGTCTAAGTTTTACAGAACAAATCCTTTTATTAAGGGGATTTGTTCTGTGAAGTTTGGATTCAGTCAAAGGGTCACACCTGAGGACCTAGAGAGCCACACGTGGCCTTGAAGCTGCAGGTTCCCCACCCCTCTGCTAGTCTATGTCTCTATAAGGGTGAAACAAGTTTCCTCACTGAGAGTTCCACCAAACCAAATAACAGATATGGACCAAACAAAGCGGAGCAAACAAAAAGCTTTATGTAATGTAGCCCTAAGAACTATAGCTGAAATATGGAAAAGAATATGTGATCCTAAATTGGGGGGCATATTTTTTTCTTATAAATTTCTGCCTGTTAAAATGTTTCTCATCTTTCAAGACCCACAGTTAGTGCTACTTCTTTGAGCAAGCCCTCCTTTGACCCACCCTACCTCTAGCAACAAAGTCTATCTTCCTCCTTGTAGCACTTTGCATCTTTTCCTCTGTGAGATTTTCTATTTTGAATGAGAAGCACTCGATGAATAACTACACAGCTTTCATTAAAATGGCAGTAGAAGTGAAATTGTCCACTGGGACCATGCACTCCAATCTCAGCTCTGCCACCAACTCACTGTGTGACCTTTGTCAAATTGCTTAACCTCTCTGTTCAATTCCTGCAAATTGAGAATCACAACTGAGATCTACTCTTCAGGGTTGGTACAAAGAATAACTAATAGGGATGATTGTAAAGTACCTCATTAATGATGAGGAACTAATCAATTCTGAACAGTTAATGTCCAATACTAAATGAAATTTTGCTTGGAGCATATGGTATAGACACTTACATATCACTGATTTGGCTGAATTTGTCAAGGAGAGGAGGTGGGGAGGAGGCTAGGGGTTTCTTCAGTCTGATATAAATTGTAGCCACAATGGAAGCTTATAGGTATATATTGTGGCTGCATTAAAGTTCTAAGCATTTTCATAAGGAAGCGTAGTTACCTGCCCCATTGTAACTCGAGAAAACTATTTGCAAGAGTAAAGGTTGTTTTTCTTCCATTGAAATGAAAGAATAAATAATAGCAATTAAACCTTTTGACTAATATTGTGCTTAATTCCTCTACTTTATAGGAGAAGATTCTAAATCAACTTTCATGCTTTCTTATTATCGTCTTCTCAACTAAATCGAATGGAGGGGGCTGTTTGTGGGACTTTATTCTTTTAAAAAAAATACTTGACTCCTCTGCCGAAGCAAGGGAAGCCATGTGTAGTTTTTAACTGGATTGCAAATCTTTCCATGTAATCTCTTTCTCATTTTCCTCCAAAATTCCTAATTATTAAGCTCCAGTTCTTTCAATCATATGTCTTCAAGAAATCTTCTTTGTTTGCTAAGATAGGGAAACAATTCCTTTTTCAAGTGGGGGAAGGGGTATGTGGAGCTACATCCCACGTAATAGTCAGACATTTTGTGATGTGAATTTAGGGACATCAATTCCCCGCCTCCAAATACCACTACCACCACATTAGCCTACCAAGGTGTCCAAAATTCTTAAGGGTGGTCCAAAGAGATAAATTTCATAAAGACATCAATCACCCAAGAGGCATAATATGGGAGTGGTCTATGGAAAAGAATGCCTTCTCTCCAAATTTTTGGGTATTCTATGTGAATTTCTGATTTGCTGAAATGGGAAAAGTACATTACAGAAGCAAATGTATAAGACTTTCTGATCTGAGCCTGTTATTTTTTCAGTGTTCACTTGCTCCAATAGGCAACTCCAATGTAATTTGTGTTCTTAAAGAGTTGTTTGAGGCCCTCAGAGCCTAAGGAAGCTGCCCACAGTCACCCAACCAACACAGATTAGAAGCAGGACTTGAACCCAGATTCTTGACTCCAAGGCCAGCTTAGCTCTCCATCCACTGTACCATATAGCCTCTAAAAGAAAGGCTTTAGAGAGGCTATATTTTGTAATGAGCCAAGAGTCCCTGGCTAATAGGAAGGAGTTTAAAAAGGAAATCAAACAGAAGCTGGGGAAGAACCATTTATGGAGCTGAACTTGAGGCTGGGAGGCCTAGGAGACCAACAAGGCTTTCATCCAATTGTTCTGCCTTCCATTGTTTCTTTCTTTCCTTTCTTAAGTACAGAATTCCCCTCCTCCAAAACCTTCAATGGCTTCTTACTGCCTATAGAATCAAGTCTAAACTCTTCAGCCTGTTATTCAATGCAATAATAATAGCGATAATTCACATTCACATTTACTTTATAGTTTACAAAGCCATTTACATACATTATCTCATTCGCTCTTGACCAGTGATGTCAAACTCAAATAGAAATGGGGACCATAAAGATCCCTGTAGACCATATATTGACTTAGAAAACCACACGTGCTTGTATGTTTCTTTTTTATTGATGCATAAACACATTAAAGTCAGCTAGGAATTACATTTTAATCTGGTTCAGGCCACACTCTAGAGTATTATGGGCCATGTGTGGCTCTCAGGTCACACATCTGACACCTCTTCTCTTGATAACAACCCACTGGGATAGATAGTACAAGAAATATTATCCTTATTTTGAGAAGTAGAATTTTGCAGTGAATAGAGCACTGGACTTAAAAGTCAGAAAGATTTTAATGCAAATCTTGCCTTAGAAAAATACAAGCTTTGTGACCCTGGACAAGTAATTGACTCTC
>CM053623.1:364779654-364798546 GCA_028646595.1 Phalanger gymnotis
GGAGTACTCGGGGTTTCCTGAATTTGTCCTGCCCTTTCCTTCTTTTCTTTTCTTTACCATTTCTTCTTTTCTTCCTTTCTTTGCCTTTCACATGTCATCCCCCATCCCTGAAATATAGTGGCCCTCCCTCCACTGTTCCATCTCTACCCCTATATTTAGCCTCTAGGAATATTTACCATATGCTGAAAGGGTTGAAAATTTCTCCTTGAAGTCTTCTCTGATCTGCATCACCCACCCCCCAAGTCAGAAGGCATTTCTAACTTCTCGACTCTCTTTTAGCTTGTGGTTTTCTCATTGGTATGTAGCCACTCATATATGCTGTCAAGTTCCATATGAGTGCCAAGCAATTCATATTTTCTGAGGTTTAGTCACCAGAGTCCCCATAAGTCTGGATCACTCCGTGATGGTTGGCCCAGGATCTAACACACCTCAAAGCTGCCAGCTGATTATGGACTAAGGCTGCTTGCTTCTCTAACCTGTATTAATTCTCAATTGTTCCCACATACCCCAAATGAAGATTCAACTGAGAAAACATCCTTGTACATCCTCCCCCAAAAGCCTGAAGTATATCCTCCAATGGCCCAGCAATCCACCCCCAAACGTACTCCCGCTCACAATGCACAATGACTCATTTGATAGGTCACTGATAGATACCCCTCAATTCCTAATTTACAACACAAATTATCTGAAATGATACACTAAAATTCCACCCACACTCCATCCTCTGAACACTCATACTTCATTTATGTCATCTGTTGCTAACATCATGGGGCTAGCATCCAGCAATGTACTCCTCCAATTACCGGCATCATGGGAGCTTCCTGATGCTCTTACAGACTAAAGGAAAATCCATTTTGTGGAGACACTGGAATTGGATTTGCACTTTGCGTTTCAGTTATTAGCTTATTTTCTTTATCATTCGTACTAGAATGTAAGGATCTTTAGAGCTAGTATTATTCAGAAAAATACTTATTGAACTAAATTGGATCATATGGTCTTAGATCTAGAAAAGACCCTGAAGTCACCAAATCCAACCCCTTGATTTCATAGATGAGGGAACCAAGGCCCAAAGAGGTTAAGAGACTTGTCCAAAGCCATCCAGGCAACTGGTGGTAGATAGGTAATGGGGGAAAAGTGATTCTTTTCCCTTATGCCTATCCTATAGTGCAGTGGGGGAGGGGAGAGAATTCCTCTCCCTCCTTTTATTGCCCCCACTCCCAGCAATGGAATCTTAGAACAGATAAATTCACTCAGGAAAAGATCTATGATGCCCAACTGAGAACATACCCAGAGACAAAGCTGTGGTGTTTTAGATGAGCTGCATTTAAAAAGCAGGCTTAGGAAGCCCAGAAAAATAACTAGCCTAGTAAAACAACTAACCCAGTAGAGACCCTAGGCCCAGCAGGGAACAGTGTGAGGACATCATGAGAGCAGAAAGAGCTTGGAACATCATAACATCAGACATCAGTTGGCTTAGCCACATGGGTTCCCTCTGTACTTTTCAACCAGTGTGCTCTTCTCACTTATGTTTATGTGTGTTTGTGGAAGAGCTTACCTCAGGTTGATGGAGAGAACCTTCTGTTACTACCATTCATGCTATGCTTGTATTGTACGATAGAATTATGGCCTTTATTCTGAAATAACTATATCAATTAGCTAGCTAATAAAAAGGAATTCACCAATGAGGATATTAGCTGGGGGGGGGGGGTAAATTAGGGACAAAGGTAAATTTTGATCCCTTCTCTACTTTGCCTAAGATTGGCCCTGGATACCTCAATCAATAATATGTCACATAAATCTATTGACCAGAATATCATCTTGATGCCAAGATCATTTTCTTCACTATTTTCCTACTATCCTGCATTATGACATTTGGAAAGTTATTTATACAGTCCATGCCTCAGTTTCTCCACTCATAAAGTAAGGATAATTCCTGATGTCTGCCTCCCTCATAAAGGTATGATCAGACTCCATAATGACACAAAATCTTAGGGTCATTATTTCACCTTGAGATTCACGAACCAGAGAAAAGTAGTAAAGAAACCTAACAATTAAATCTTGGTATAGCGGACTCTGGGACTCATTTATGCCAATTGTTTCCAAGAGATTAAGAGGCTAAAATCAAAATGCTACAGTAATCCCAGGATCTAGCTACTGCTGTTGCATTCAGGCGGCAAGTAGCAATCAGAGCTCCATACCCCATTAGCAACAGAACTCAGTTAAAGGTGTGCAAAATGACTCAAATTGGTATTCAGCTCAATCATCAGTGCTGTATTACTAATTATAGCATGACACCATGCAAAAGTGGAACTTTGAAAGGCTGGCAGACAGTATTGTTTTAATAAGTCATTAGGAAATTGCTTTTTGAGGACGCAATGAAAGTACAAGTTTCTCAATTAGGGGAATTATGTGGAATTGATGACATATTTGAGCACACATGATGTGTAACTAGCAGTCCATTTGAAAATGGCCAAGCTGTTAGGGAGTCTGGCTAATGAGATCCAGAATGGTCTGATTCATTGTACAATGGAATTAATGATGAGGAGTATGCTGGAGGGACTGTTTATCTCATGGCTATTTCTACCTATAATCTGGACAGAGTTGCCCCGAGACTTACATTGAACCTCTGGAACAAATATGGCAAAGGGTATGTTATTCTCTTTAAAGGAACCAACCAAACCAATATGGTCATGCCTTTGGGCTATTTGGACTTATAGCAAGTAAGTCTCATTGTTTCAGGATAGGTAGAAGAAAAAAGAAAGGAATAATTGGGCAACCCAAGAGTATTGCTATGGGGATTTGCAAGACAAAATAGAGGATCTGGAAATGAAAGTGAGAGTGAAAGATTTTTCAGCTCTCTTCCTTGCCCAGGTAAAGTGTTTGTATTCAAAAACCTGAATACACACAATTGAGTCTCTCACTCTGAAACGTGCTAGAGACTGCATATATGGGTTTGGTTGCATATGTCAGTAGCGTCCCTATGTTCTTCTAAATCAGCAAAGTTATCCATATCAGATGAAGCTCAGCAATAATTCTCTCTGACCATGCTTGATATGGAATTAGGGTTCTGCTTTGTTTTGCATCAGGATTTGGGTTTGGTTTTTTTTTTACCATTTTCAAGATAAGAGGATTTGCCAAATTTGATAGGCTTATCAAACGATCCATTGTGAGATGTTTCATTTAAAAATTATTCACCCTTTCCAAAGTCTCTAAAGAGTCAACGTTTCTAGACTTTGCTGTGTTTGTAAAAGATCTCTACTTAACAGATTGGGAAATTCATTCATTCCTTCCCTGGGGGAAAAAAACACATTTATTACCTACCAACTAGATTCAAAGGTTAATAAGATACAGTCCTTGCCCTCCAGGAAGAGAGGAGAGGTCAGAATGGTAAATAACTGCAATACAGTGTTGTTAGGTAGAAGGAGATATGCATAAAAGAGGTACAAACAAGGGTGATATGGGATTTCAAAGAACAGAAATTACTTCTGGTTAGGAGAGTAAGGGATGATTTCATAAAGACAGGAATTGAGCTGGGCTTTGTAATAGAGGTAGGATTTTTTGATAGGTAGCATCAACAGAATTTTGAATGCAATACACACTGGACTGGTCTCTAACCTGGAAATGGCCAGAACCCAAACAGAGCAGGCCAGAGGTAGTGTGTCAGGAATCGAGTCGTGGTTTCACCAGTTTCAGAATGAGGAAAACATTTGCAATTGGAAGTCAACTCTTGAGAGTCATGATTACTCCATGGGGTACAGACCAGAGTTCTGTGAAGGGAACAGGAGTACAGTAGAAGGAACAGCGATTGTGAGCATGTCAGAGACATTATGGATGTTGGCTCTCAGTACCCTGTGAAATAGGGGGAGTCAACACCAGGTGCAATATACTTTGCCAGAGGGTAAGATCATCCAGAGCACGAAGGATTATTGTTATGCCAAGCTCAGAAATCAGTCTGCTTGCTGGGCTTTAGCTCTGGGAAACAGGGTATTTCTAAAACCCTTTGGCAGTGGACAAGGGGAGAACTCCATTTCAGGAAGAGAAAGCATGAGAAAAAGCAAACAGAATGTCTGAGAAGCAGTTGAGCACAGAGCCCATCAAATAGGGGTAAAATGAATAAGCCTTTTAAAATGTGAGGAAAGGTTCTAGTTGTTTACTTGGGTTAGAAATTTACTTTCCCAACTGCTCTCGTAAAGTTGTCAGCTTAATTTCAATATACCATAGGATTTAAGCCAAACAGGAAATAATTGTCAGTAATGAAGAAGGGTCAAAATAATGACTCTGGGTTTTGGTGTTTTTGGTGTTGTTTGTTCATCGGTTTGTTTCTTTTAGACTAATAAAGAAGGGAATAAGAGCTCTGAAGGCCAAACTGCGGGGTTTGAGATTTTTGTATCATTGTTGCTGTTTGTTTGGTTTTTTGTTTTAGATCCAAGCAAGGAATAATTCTGAAAACTACCTAGAAACAAAATTCTGCTATCAAAGAGCATCATTTGTTCAGGGTACATGAATTAACCTTCAATCTCATGGAATTTGGACAAAAAAATGCATCCAATTTAGTGAACTTTTATTAAACACCTACTGTGTGCAAGGCACAAAGAAGGGTAGAAATGTCTGAGAAAAGTCTGCCCTGTTCTATAGGGATCTGAACTATGGAATCAAATTCTTAAAAAATCATCTGTTAGGTGGTTGATATATACCTTGCAGCCTATTGCTGTCGTGACTTTTACCTTCACATTCAAACAAAATTCATAGAACTACTAGGTTCTTCTCAGCATGAAACAGAGCAAACACATTTTTTTTTAAAGAAGCAGTCGACTTGTTAAAGGTTTGACATATCACAAACATTTTGATTTTCCTATCAGCCTGGATGGTGATTTACTTAAACTCTGACTCTTATTGTCAGGTAATTTACAAGTTTACTTCTCAGCCAGGAACTGTGAAAAAATCTTGAGAGAAAACAGGGGGTGGGGAGGGTATGGGAGAGACGTGAAAACAGGAAGAAAGGAAGAGAAACAAAGAACTAATGAAGCTCTAGAGGTGGCTAAAATGACAGCAGAAACAAATGGAAATCATTTTATTTCTACTGTACCTGTAAGAAAAGAAACTATGGTGGAGGCTGATTTTTTTTTCCTCTGAAATGTTTTGAATCTCACAGGTCTATTTTGGGAGTTGAGAGGTCTGTGTGGGGTCCATTATTCTTCCATCTAAAGCTGCCTATACTGGGAAGCTACTAGACTGTGAAACTTAAATTCATTTTGCAGCAAGAAAAAAAAATTAAATTCTTTTTGCTTGCCTTGAATCTACAAACACAATGTAAGGTGGCATAGGACATTTGAACGAATAATTTTCCAAAATAATTTTTAGAACTTCTGTTTTTATACATCATCCCTTTCTGGAAACTATTACCAAATTCATTTCCTTAATCCTCCTAACATCTTTACTGTTATCAGGATCCTTGGAAGATCGAGAGAAGTGAGCCTTACAAAGGCTGAGGCTAATCCACTTAATGGTATCCAGGATTTCTTGCAATACTGGGAGAGCCTCATCCATAAACTATGTGGGGGGTGAGGGGAAGCAACCAGCATTTATTAAGCACCTACTATGTGCCAAGCATTGCCCTAAGTACTTTACAGATTGTAATTTATTTGATCCTCACAACAACTCTGGAAGGTAGGTGGTATTATCCTTATTTTACATATGAAAAATTTAAGACCAACAGAGGTTAAGTGACTTTCCCAGGGTCACATAGCTAGTGTCTGAGGCCAAATTTGTACTCAGGCCTTCCTGACTCTAGGCCCAATGCTATATCCTCCAGGCCACCTAGATGCCTTGCTCCTTCACTGAGGCACAAAATTTCACTAGTAAGGATCCATTTCTCCTCCCTTAAAGCAATTCTTTTCATTTATTTTTTATTTTTAGTTTACAACACTCAGTTCCACAAGTTTTGGGTTCCAAATTTTCTCTCCCTCCCTCTCCTCCCCCTGACCCCCCAAGATAGCATGGAATCCATCGTAGGTTCTACTTTTACCTTCACATTGAACTTGTTTACATAATAGTCCAGTTGTAATGAAGAATTATGACCAATGGAATGAATCATGAGAGAGGAGAAACAAAATCGAAAAAGAAAAAGAAAAAAAAAGAGAGAGCAAAACTTTTGCCTCAATCTGCTTTCAGGCTCCACAATTCTTCCTCGGGATGTGCATAGCTTTTTTCCATCACGAGTCTTTTGGAGCTGTCTTTGAACCTTGCATGACTCCTCTAGACTTGAAAGCCATTCTTTATAGCCCAGCTAAAATTCTCCCTCAGTCATTGAATTTCCTAAACTGCTCCATCAGCGATATCTCCCTTCCTCATCCCGTAGCGCTTTGTGCCACTCCCAGGCATTCATGTGTTGTTTTGTATTATAAGGGGTCATGTATGCATCCTATGTCCCTACTAGGCTTGAGGACAAGTCCATGAGGACAGGCAGTATGTCTTACCTATACTTTGCATATAGCCCCTCAAACAGTCCTCCTGCACATAGCACACAATAAATATTAAATGAACTGCAATTTTATGGTTTTGATCCTTCTCTAAGAAACCTCCGTTAGGTTTCAACTCTCTGAGGAAGGATAACATTAAATCCGTAACATTTAATATGAATGAACTTTGTCATTATCATTCATATTTTATAATATGTTATATACATTATTTTATTTGATCCTTACAACAACCTCAAGAGGGAGGGAAAACATGTATTCGTTTCCCCATTTCATAGATAAGGAAACTGAGGCCTAGTGAACAAGTCTACTGGGAAAGTCATGAGTAGAACTGCTGTCTCTACTTATACCCTCTTTATACAACATCATCTACTCTCAAAATTGTGTTCCTCCAAGAAGGGATGAGAAGAAAGGCTGCAGCTTGAGAGCTGCCTTGGATAGACTGCCTCTTGGGGAAAGACCTCTGAAAGCAGGGAAATGACACTGAAATTGGAGACAAGGATGATAAAAAACAGCCTTCATTTCCTTTTTAAAGTCACCTAGACCAGTCCTGAATACTGCTCTTAGAAGACGCAATTACTACTAGGGAAATTGTGCGTTCTCAAAACAACCAGATAATACGGCAGGAAATGTGGCTATATCGAATTAGATGGGAGTTTCCCAGTGACTGGTACCGTCATTGTTCTTATTGGACGTTTTTCCCATCGTAGAGGATGCAGCCAGGAGGAATTTAGAAGGAATTTCTTGAATCTTTCCTGTGTTTCCTTAGCAAGATTTTCTCTTTAATGAGATGTGAAGTTTCCTGTCTATGGATGTCTCCCATCTTGCCCCATTGATACTATGCTATGGATGGTTGATTCGTGGCCAGTTCACAGCCTTGGCTATACTCTGGGACTTGCCCTTTAAAAGAGAAAGCAGACTGACTAGAGAAAGCAGGAGAGAGACTGAGAGGAAAGAGGCTACAATCAAACACTTAAATGTGGTTCCCTAGTGGAGAAGTCCATTCACCTATTCCAAGGATGCATATGGCCCCAGAGATGGCAGGAGACAGAGGCATTTATGGAATAGCAAGAGGTTTCTGGACCAAGCCAGCACCAACAATGCTGGCCAGCAAGGATAGAAAGGAATTGGCACAAAAATGAGAAATCCTGAGCAAAACAAAATGATTGCTGAGCTAAGCAGGAGCCAGAGCCAAGAAGATATGAAGAGCTATGACATGGGACTATTTGGGAACAACCAACGAGACATGTCCCTAAGAGAGATGAAGGCTTGTCAGAGGAGAACTGTTACAACTCTTTATGGATGTAAATACTTCATATTTTTGCAGGGTCCAATGATGCTTTTCCCTTATTCAATGTTTCATTAGCTTGAGTGTATGGAAGATGCAGACACTTTTTCTTTTTTCATTTAAACATAGAGATGAACCAAATCCTAATATTAAAAGGGGAAATCTTAGAAGGTGACTGGTTGGGAGCTCCAACCACCAGAGTGTGTTTATGGTAGCTCAGTTTCATTGAATCTTTTCTCACTTTAACCTGGAGAGCTGCTTTCCTACAGCTCTGGACCACACCTTACACTAGTGACCTGAAAGAAGTTATGGTGAAACTTCAAGTCTGCAAATGAAATTGATCTTTATTTCAAGTTACTTAATTCCAGTTAAATATAATTCATTTTCTTGCAGATGCCCAGTACTGGGACCAAAGTCTCTGAATGAAGACATCGAATGCAGGCAGTAAAGGAAATCAGAGAAGATAAAAGTCTTTTCCGACATGAATTCAGAAAGCTGCTTCCTTGTTTCTTCTTGAAATCCTTTTTCTTTTCCCGATCAGTGGGTTTCTGAAACAGAACTATCTATCATTCCCATCAGCCACCAAGGAAGATTTCCATTTCTACTCATTTGTTTAAATGGGCTCTTAATTGGGAAGGTGGTTCAGTTGCTTCTATTATCCTTGCTTAAAAGGTAGCACTTTAAAAAAACTCAAGCAAAACAAAAATATATTAGTTGGATGCTGTCCTTGTAGCACATACAGCTTGCATATGAATCTTGCATAGCGTTCTGTTTGGTATTTTGAATTAGACTTAGTATTCAAAAACCTAAGGAAGTAATTGTCAGCCCAGAAACCTGGTTAATGGTGAAGTCAGAAGCCCTAAGGAGAGACTTGAGCTTGCTTTAGGAAAAAATTTTAAAAAGCGGAAGTAAGAGAGGAAAAAAGGGAAGGGGAGAAGGATACTCTGACGGTCAGCTGTTCCACAGCTAAAAATTCAATTTAGGGTGTCAGTAACAGAGAACAGCTATTAGCAAAGCTGTTAATTAAGGTTAGCTTACACTTCTGGCGCCAACTATAATTATTTGTTTGTTTGCATTAAGGACTCCTTAATTTACTTATAATCATTATTGCCTGTCAATAAGACATAATGAACTTGAATTTCCCAACTATGTAGTAACTACAAGGTCCTGTTTTCCCTAAAGGCTAAGTAAGCCTCACCAATATTTTCAGAGAATGAGTTCTCAGCAACACACCAGGTCTTTCTTAAGGGGACAAAAGATAATCATTCAAGATAGATCTATAAAAAGAACCCTAATTAATTCATTTGTTAATAGCTGTTCTCTAGCCCTGGGACATTAGACCAGCATCGTCTTCATCAGTTATTTTTCTAACCAAACCTATAAAGTAGGAGTCCTGATTTTTTTTTAACAGATGGAAACTGAGGTACAGGAGGCTTAGGCAAAATTCACACCAAAAGCTAATGGCAAAATCAGGATTAAGATTCACAGTCACCACATTTCTCATCCTTTCTTTAGCCCTCCAAATCACACTGGCATCTTCTTGATAGATAAGTCAAGGTTATTTTTCTTTATCCTACAACTCAATTTCAATGTCTTTCTAATTCTATTTTGGATCATTTATATTCCTCTTTGTTATAAAAGAAAAGAATCCAGGTTCCATTTCAGCTTGAGGAAAATGGAAAAGCCCATCTCTCTGGCAGGCTGGGAAGCAGCTTTTATAACAAAATAATTACCTAATTAAAGTGCTCAATTGAATCAGTTACCACAAGCCCAATTAAATCAAACTGCCGGCAGGGATATATTACACCTGATAAGAGTTAGTTAGTGACTAGACCAGCAAAAGAGCACGAAGATCATACCTTTACTTAAAATTAGGGAAGAGGTTATTTATTCTTTCCTCTAAAAGGTGCCATATATTTCCATTGAAATATAGTTTTGCTAAGTATGCAACTAGAGTTACATGCCCATCATTGTGACTGTAGAACAACCCACCACTATTCCAGAAATACAAGGTCAGTTGTTTACTTTATCGATGAGCTTCAAGCCCTGTATTTATGCAAATGGCAAACATGCTAATAAGTGGTTTACTATAAAGTGAGCTAAGTGTCTCCTCTCTTGTGCTGGTGGTATTCATTTAACCTGATTAAACAAATGAACAAGAAAAAGAATGCCAAATTTGGATCAGGGGAAAGCTCATAGTCTCTTTAGAATAAAAGCAGACAGTTGTCTGCTTCCAAACCAAAGATTCTCATCTTGCTTACAGACCAGAGATTCTAGCTCTTCCAAATGAGGACAATGAGAAAGTCAAATGGTTTCCTCCCATCCAAAACCCTTTCCATGATTTATAGGAATACATTTGTTTCCATTGCTTCCTTCCTACTCTTCCCTGATCCTAATCTGTCTTGAAACACTTTATGACAAAGCTGTCAAATACAGTTATAAGAGCATAGATCTAGAGGTCATCTAGACCAGAGGTGTCTCAAATTAAAATGTAATTGGGAAATGTTTAAAAATAAATAAATAAAAATACAGTATACCGTGGATAATGTGAATATGTGGTTTCCTAAGTTTAGTGGCCCTATGTATAGTGGCACTGTAACACAGGAGGGACGCTAGCACAGGTTCACTCTTGATCTCATCAGACAAGAAGGACAGAAAGACAACTTTGGAGAGGTTAATAATCTTACTTTATTCTGGTCTAGTCTTCTCACAAGGGGTTGCTGATAATGGGAGCACCAATTCCTACAGCATTTCCTAATCACCCTTCTTGCAGGGACAGGCATGAATGGGGGGCAACTACCCCTACATCTCGATGGGATTAATCAAGACAGCAAGACAGGCACAGCTTGCGCATCCCGTGAATCCCTTCAAGCCTCAATGGGGGCCAGTTGAAGCAAACACAGATTCTCCCTAAGCCTCGATGGGGGCCAGTCAAGGCACACACAGCATTCTAGCTTGTGCATTTAACCCTAAGGGTTCCCCACTTACTGACCAGTGCCCACTTGCTTTTTAGAGCAACAGACAAAGAAGGCATCTTACCAGCAATAGCCTCACAAGTTTACATTATCTCACTGTTATATCTCACTGCACAGTCATAGTGGCTATTTACAATTTTAAGCATAAATGTTTATATTATTTATCATTATATAATGCTGTGCAAGTGTGGTAGAGATGTTTACAAGTCATGAGCCTGGGAAATAGATATTGTTATGTCCATAGATCCTCTAAGAAAGAATAATAAGCATCTACTTTACACACACTAAAATCCACCTTACTGACAGGCACTATAGTTTAGTGGCCCCTGTTTCTATTTGAGTTTGACCGCACTGATCTAAGGCCAACACTTTCGTTTTAGAGATGAGGAAACTGAGGCCCAGGAAAGTTTAGAATACATGCCTAAGCCAGGATTCAAACCCAGGTCCTCTGACTCCAAGTTCAATGTTTTTTTCTACTACATCCTCTCACAGAATTTTAGTTCAGAAGGTCTCTTTGTGAGCCTTCCCCACCACCATAATCCTCTCAAGGTTTCAGGAAAATGAAATGTAGTTCTTCCTCACAAAAAAATTGAGGGACCCAGACATGAATGATAATTTGTTTTTTCCCTACATGAGGACACAAAAAGAGGAAAGAAGTCAGAATGATAGTATGTGTAGACATAAATTCTATAGTAATATATGATAATGTTGCTACAGCAGTTTATAGGCTATATTCTGTTGGTGATTTAAGCACTTTGTCTAAGAAATTTGGAGTGTTAAGAGAAAAAATTTCAAAAGTCAAGTCAACAAGCATTTATACAGCACTTACAATATGTCATATACTGTAAATGCAAGCATAAAGAAAGATAGTCCCTGCCTTCATGGAGCTTATATTCTACGAGGGAAGAAATCACATAAAAGGAAGCTGAAAAGTCAAGTAAGGGAGCAGGATTGGCAACATGGTATAAAAAACCCCATAAGAAAGAAGGAGTAGAGCCCAGAAAGGAATGAAGATATGGCTGGCCTGGATGCTTTTCTTAAAATGGATGTTCCCAGAAGAACTAACCAACCAGAGAAAGGGGTTGGAGGGACAGAATGTGCTTCCAGTGAGAAGTTCAGAGGTGGAGTGACCTTTCAGGATGAAAAAGACTTCTGTGGCATAGAGATAGACCTGTAAGTCAGGAGTGGAACCCAGAGAAAACCATCTCAGAAGAGAGGTCATGTTACCAGAACAAGACATTTTTATAATGTTTAAAAGTTCAAAGACTTCCCACAAAACATCTTTAGGAGAAAAATGGTGCAAATATTATTATGCCCACTTCTCATGTAGTGCAATAGGGGCATGTTAGAGGAAAATATATTCTTCTTGTGACTCTGGGCCTCAAGGACAGGCCTAACTGAAGCTCTCACACCACTAAGACTATGTGCCTGAAACATTGTTGCGGTTGGTGCAAGATGCTGGATGGCAGTGGCATAGACTGCTTAGAGCTTCCAAGAGGAATATGGAGAGAGCTGAGGTGACAAGGGGAGCCTGCTGTTGTGGCTATGATAGCTGAAATGACACAATGGAGAGATGCAAAGATTAAAGTGTGACATAGATTGATCTTAGCAACCTTCACCCTGGCTGCACAAAAGACACTGACCATGCTTCTCCACATACCATATGGCTGGCCTGGACACTTTTCTTAAAATGGAATGAAACCCAAATCCCAAAGAGGATGTGAACTGCTATTCCTTAATGAATTGAATCTCAATTAAATGTTTTACTTTTAAAAGGAATTTTTCTTCCCTGGTAGGCTAGCTATATAATATGAGCTTGCCGATCATAGAAGTTCCCAACTGAGCTTGAGCCAACCAAGATACACTTGATTACCGCCACGTTGAACACAGTAGTCCGTAGGATTCCATAGTGTGGCACAGGCTACTATGTAAAAGTGTAAATCACCTTTATCATGTTTCTTAAAATATCTTGTGAATTTTTCACTATCATGTAAAAAAGTCAGAAGCCCTATAAAACATTTTATGTTGGGTGGTTGGTCACCCAAATTCTAAAAGGATTTGTATTACCAGGAAAACATATCAGCTCTTACAAATGTATACTTACTTAGAAGATTTCTCTGTCAAATTAAATGAAAGTCTCATATTAAATGGTTATTTCTTGGTTGTGTTTCTCAAATGTTATGTCTGATATTCATAATGTCAAAATTCATTTAGTAGGACTAGTATCCATATTGTTTAAAAATATTATCAAGTCTTTTTTAAAGTCAAGATACCTTTGGGAAAATTATATGGGCCTCTTTCTTGCCTTACTTATTTCATGTCCCTTTGAAGTCAGTGGGAGCTCTACACTCAAATCAGCCCCATGGTGTGCAAAGCCAGAAGAGAAATGGGGCTAATACAAAAATATCCAAATATGTATAGCGAAACCTTCCTAGCTATGATATTTCCCCAAAGGGTTGAGCACAGAAAATGTTGTAATGAGCAGATACTTTCAAGGAGAAAAGTTAACCAAAAAAAGTGACCACGAACCATTAGAAACAGAAAGGAGAGAAATCAGCATTTTTTTAAAAAATGAATTTTAAAGAAAGTAGATTTCAACAGCTTTAGAGGATTAGTCAAAAGTCTTTGTGAAGAGGGAGCAGAACTTGCCATGAAGGCAGACCTAGTTTGTCACCACCCGCCTTCGTGGTGGAGTTAGTTAGTTGGCAGGAAGGCCCCTCTATCCAAAAATATCTCTCCTCTTCAATGCCTGAGATTCTAGCAACAGTGATGCAATCTTTTAGGTTAAGAATTTCTTTCTCTTAGTGGTGTTCTTTGAAAACAGAGATTCTCCTAAGAAAGGATAACACTTTTAAGGCCCTAATTACAATTATATTTTAAGACTTTAATTATAATGCAAATGAGTTTGTAAGATTTATGAAAGGGAAGGCAAAGAAAAAAAGAGAAAACAAGGAGTATTGGGGAAGGAAGATGATAAAAACAGGTGGAGGCATGAAGACAAACATTGCTAACTTTACAAATTTGTCTGGAGCCAATCCTTAAAGGAAATAGGGGAATAAACAGCACATGCCGTAAGACGATGGTAATCAGAGCACTAGAAAAGCCGACTACTTACACAAAATTAGTGAGTTCGGGAGACCTTCTTGGTTATCAAAGAACTGTCACAAAGCTTCAGCTAAGACATTGGGGACACTTAGTAATTACGGTAGACAGTAAAGAGAATCTGAGCTCAACTTTTACTGTGGCAAACTAAAATAAACAGGAAAAAGTTCTGTCAGGTCACGTTTGATGAAATTCTTCTATTCCTTCTCCCCCAGAACAACAAGACAGAGACAAGACAAGAGCCAGCACTATAGAAAAAGATCTTTGATATATTATAGATGATGGTAGGTCAACCATAAATTATGGTTGCCTTACTTGATGCCAACTGTTTTTTAAGGAAGAACGTGATAAAGGGATATTCGTGTGCATGGTAGGTGTTTAATAAATGTTCCTTTCATAAAGGAATTCATGCATGCATTTATTTGAAATATAACAGTTATGAGCTCAGCAGGAATGCTCCCAGTTTACTACTTAGCTATGGTATTTCTAGTCAGACTTTTACTATTACCATGTCTGTTTATGGACTAATGAGAGGCACAATGGATCTAGATGGCCTTCAGGAGAGGGCCACAAGGATGATTTAAAGGCTGAAATATAAGAAAGAAAGATTCAAGAACAGAGATTATTCAGTTGGGAGAAGAAAAGGCTGGTAAGGCAGCTTTATGAGACGTTTGAAGAACTTTTTCACAGGTAAGGGCGAATATTGCCTAGTTTGGATGGAAGAAAAATGATAGGAAGCAAGAGAATATAAGTTCAATATATATGCTTACAATTCACACGCATTTATGTGAGCCTCATGGTAACTTTGTGAGGTAAATACTACAGCTATTAAGCCCATTTTACAGATTTAATTACCGAGACCCAGACTTAAAGCGTCCCCATCACATAACTAATATCAGAAGCAGGATATAAACTCAAGCTTCTCTGACTCTGCATTCAGCATCCTATCCACCCCAACTGCTTTTTAAAGAAAGGAGAGTTTTTGTAGGGAATATAACAGATTAAGAAGCACAGAAGTAATAGCCACTCAATAACCATAGTCTCTAACCATGACATCCACTTGGCTAGATCACAAACCAGGGAGAAATAAAACATATGCTTGGTTAGATGAGAATGGTGGAGTCAGAAAGGAGGTGTGGGCAGAAAGGCACAAGTTCAAGTGTCAATGGAGAACTGACTCAAATTAACCACAAAGAAGCTATGAGGGAAGACACTATCTGCATCCAGAGAAAGAATTGATAAATAGAAGCATGTACAGAATGATTTTACATATATATAAATATTTGTGTCTAATGGTAGCCATCTCTAGGGTGAAAGACAAGGGAAGGGAAGAAAAAAGGAAAAAAGAAAGTTATGTAATAACTATTACATATTTAAAAGGAATAGCAAGTTGTATATAATAGATTTGCAATTTCATCCGTAATCATCTTTTTTCTTCTAGTATGTTATGGAAATATTTGTCTCATTTCATAAATTAAAAGTAAAATAAATAAAATTTCAAAAAGTAACACAAAAGCAAAAAAAGCAAAGGCTTATATAATTTGTTTAAAAAGAGAGAGAACAATTTTATGACATAGTAAATATGCTTTGAGTGATATGACTTTTTCTTTAAAAAGCAATACCTGAGTCATGTTTTTTAGAAATTGCATCTAGGTTATAAAATGGGCTAGATAGGAAATAAAACCAGGGATGTCAGCTAAGAAACTGGTACAGAAACCCAGACACAATGAAATAAAAGAGCGCACTCTAGAGCAATGCCATGGGCAGTCTCTCAGTAGTCTTGTAGAACTACGTACACCGTGTGATATCAGGGGTCATGGAAACATCATTCTCTCTGCTTATACTACATTCCAGCCATACTGGCCTCCTTGATTGGTCCTACTGCTGAACATTCTATTTCCCATCTCTGTTCCCTGGCACAAGCTGTTGGTCCCCCATGCTCAGAATGCACTCCTTTCTCATCTCTCCTTCTCAGAATCCCTGGTTTCCTTCCAAGCTCAGCTCAGATGCCACCTCCTGCATGAGGCCTGCCCTATTCCCCTAGCTGTTAGTGCCACCTTCTCCCCAAAAATTAACTCATATTTATTTTGTACATACTTACATAAAAACGGAAAGCTTCTTCAGGACAGAATTATGCCCAGTGCCTAGTACAATATCTGTCACATTTGTTCTTGTTGTTGAGTCACGTATGACTCTTTGTGACCCCATCTGGGGTGTCCTTGGCAAAGATACTTTGCCACTTCCTTCTTCAGCTCATTTTACAGATAAGGAAAGTGAGGCAAACGGGGTTAAGTGATTTGCCCAGGGCCGTACAGCTAGTTAGTATCTGAGGCCAAATTTGCATTCAGGTCTTCCTGACTCTAAGACCAGTGCTCTATCCCTTGAACCATCTAGGTGCATCTAGCACATAGGAGATAATTAATAAATGTCTATTAAATCATTGATAGCAAAGATCCATTTCCCTTTTTGCCCTCCTCCCCCCCAAAATCCTCTACTTCCTAATTAATGCCTGAAATTCCAAAATTAGGGTTTCTTTTAATCTTTTAATCTGGAGTCTGTAAACTTGTGTGTGTATTGATAACTGTATTTCAGTATCGTTGATTTCCTTAGTGATCCTGTGTTTTTATTTCATGCATTTAAAAAATATTCTTCTGAAAAGGGGTCTATAAGCTTCACCAGATTGCACAGGGGATCCATGAAGCCCAAAAAGGTTAAAAACTCCAGCTCTAGACTGTGATCCTTATTGAAATGCTAGCTGGGTGAACTAGAAGAAAAAAAAGATTATGTATGAAACTGACATTCTGTATCGTACAGTATGATTTTTTTAATGCACATTAAACACATTAGGGTGCTCTCAAGCAGATACAACTCACTATTAGTGAGTTTCAAACCCTTTTCAGAGAGCAGTTTTGGATCAAAAGGTCAGTGCACCCATAAGGGTATTAAACTAGATATTGGACCAGATGCCTGGGCAGAGAGTATTGATGAGGTGAGAAAAAAGACCCCCTGAGGGGAAGTTGAGAAGGCTGAAGACAAACTGACTTATTTCACTATTTTACCTAGAACCAGCCTTGGTAATGACCCTGGAAATAGAAAGGAAGTAGCTTGTCCTCGTCCCTTTTCCTACGCCTACTGAAACAAGCTATTACCTCAGCATTCTCCTGAGATACTGCCCACCGCAAGCCCTTATTAGTGGTAAAGGCAGGTCAGTCTTAACAATACGAAGCATGTTCCAAAATCTATTATCTAAAATATAATTCAAATCTCAGCTCCACGCTTCTTTAATTTTTGATAATGAGCATTTGGTGTTCATGAGTATATAGCGTTGTAAATTGAGGCAGCTAATAACCCTAAGAATTAGTTCCTTTGAAATCAGTGACAAGAGTGCCCTCTCCTTTGTTTCCTGACCTTGAAGCTCCATGACTGCAAATATTGCTGATGCTTTTAATTTTCTAGATTATATTTCTCCTTAAGTGACTCCAAAGACTAGGAGTGCCTCTCTGGAAACAAGTTATGATTAAATGCAACATCTTTATCAGTTCGCTGGAAACCAACATATCACTTCCCCCTTGACCTCTGAACCTGGATTGGTTCATACAGCTACCTCAAAAGAGAAGACAGAAAAATCAGCACCAAACTCATGAACAGCAATTCTGGGGTTCAGAGCAAGTGCTAGTGGTGACTTAGGAGAGACATTGTACTTCTCCTAAAGGGGGAGAGATGCTGGTACAGTAACCTGGCATGGGGAGATAGAGACCCCAAGCTCACTGCAGGGCAAGCCTGGGACAGGAAGAACCTTATCTCTGGCACAGAAACCAAAGGGAAAGGAAGCTAATTCTCTAGTAACTGCCTATTTCAACTATTATTCTTGCTAACTAGGCTTAACTAAAATAAGAAAAAAAGATCGTATATGAAACTTTGAATTTCTGTTAAACTGTTACATACATTTTAAATGTTTTAAGTATATCCTAAAGTAAATAAGGTACTAAGACAAATGCCCTGCGTGTCTACCTTTCTAAAGTTTTAGTTTTCTGCAGTCTATTTTTATGGTTTGGGATGCTATTTTATTTCCTTTTTTTTCAATCGCTGTAACTATCCACTAACTCATTCTCCCCACAAATAGATGCCCTCCCTTGTAACACATAAGTATCTTCATAACTTGTCTAGCTACTGAAAGGGTGCAAATTTTGACAATGCCCTGGACAAAGACTCAGTTGCCCTACTCTAGGTACAGCTATATATCAATATTGAAGTTAAGTATAATTAAACATGACAGTCCTGTTGGGTCATAAGGATAATGTCCAAAGCTCCTATCACTGGAAGCCCCAAAGCACTTTCAGAAAGGGCAATTTTAAGGTTGTCCATTATAAAGCCATTTATCTAACTGTAGACACAAAATAGGATGATAGGGAAGAAGAAAAAAACCTTCATTCCGGCACCACAATAATGGAGATGAGCCCCACTATCTGGCCCACAATCAGGCATTCCCCATGAACTTTCAGAAACGAATCTACCATGGTGTCTCAGAATAATTTAATATTATATAGAGAGATTCTTACCACAAGTTTGTAAACATAAAAAGAGATCATTTTCTTCATTCTAAACCTGAAAATTAAATGCATCCTCCAAATTCTTCAGGGCTTTCCCTACTCCCCACAAGTAATTTTGTGACATTCTATTTGACTTTCGTGATAGCAGATTAATGAATATTTACAGATAGCAGTAATGGCCATGGAGAAATCCCCAGAGATGCCTCATATTCACTGCATTTGTATTATCAATAATGAAAGTTTTCAAAGCACCTGCCTTGGCATAGAACAATAACATTTTGCAGCTTAAGGATTTCAAAGAAAATTAAATAAGGAAAAAAAGTTATCTGCTCACAAAAGGAATCAAAGACAAAATTACCTAAAGATTAAAAATTACTTTGGAAGAAAGTTAAGATTGAAAAAAGAGAGAAAAAGACAGGGAGGAAGGAAGGAAGGAAGGAAGGAAGGAAGGAAGGAAGGAAGGAAGGAAGGAAGGAAGGAAGGAAGGAAGGAAGGAAGGAA
>CM053623.1:364799046-364828791 GCA_028646595.1 Phalanger gymnotis
GCATTTTCCACTGACCTTTGGCTCAGTTGCAATTTTCATATTTCCGATATTGAATGATCGTGATTCACAGTTACATGAAATCACTAAGAGAATATTAAGTATTTTTTCATTGGCTTTTCTGGCAGCAGAAAGCTAGGAGTCACTGGAAAGACTCCACTATTTCCCAAATGTGGTCTCCTAATTTTCAGCCTGCTCTATATTCCACCTGAAACATTTGTCTAATTCGATATACTGTAAGTCCACTGCATGCTATAAGATGGGCATTATTCATTTGTTTTTCCAATATGGACAACTAGGTCAATCTCTTGAGTGTCAATGGATCTCTTTGAGAAAACTCTGTAGTTTTATCTTTTGTAGCCTCCCTATTACGATGGCAATTGTTTTGCATATGCTGAACCTCTTTAAAAAGTAGTGGTAGCCAGAGTCAATGTCATTACTTTTATCTATTTCCCACTTCTCAAAGTAAATATTTCATTAAAATAAGAGTCTATACCAGGGCTAGAGAATCTGTGGCCTGAAGGCCACATGTGGCCTTGGGTGCAGTCTTTTGACTGAGTCCAGGCTTTACAGAACAAACCTTTTTATTAAGGGGATTGGTTCTGTGAAGTCTGGATTCAGTCAAAGGGCCACACTTGAGAACCTAGAGGGCCACACGTGGCCTCAAGGCTGCAGGCTCCCCACCCCTTGTCTATACTATATTATGCTGTAGACTGTACTATAAATCTGTATACTATTGTTTTACTATATTCTTACCAATTTTTATTTATTTGTACTCCAAAATATTCTATTTCCTGTGCCCTGAAAAAATTGACAATAAACTATTTGCCTATAAACAGACCAATATTTAGTATGGTCAGCTATGTGACCACAGGAGAATGCTATGTACCTAAAATAGTCCTTCATCATAACTGTGTATGTCTTGGTCGTAAAGACTATCTACATGAATGAAAAGGCTTAAAAGCTATAGAACTTAATGATAGTGGTGGTGGTACAGAGTAGAGGTAGCAAATACAAGGTGGGTAGACAAGCAGCTTGCAATACTCACAACTGCAGTGAGAATTGAATTAAAATGTAATTGAGAAATATTTTAACAATAAGTAAAAGTATAATAAAACATAGGTAACATTTCATTTTGAAACTAAGTCAATATGCAGCCCCTCGGGGCTCCTTATGTATGGATTAGTGGCCCCCATTTCTATTTGAGTTTGTCACCACTGATCTAAATTTGCCCCGGGTCTATCCTGACAAGAAGCAAGTCAACAAAAGCACCAACCATTTTGGCAAAAACAAAAGCCGCTTTCTGGCCCCCAGTGAAAAGGCAAATAGAGCATTAAAAGATGACCTTTGGAACGGTAGTATGCCCCCATTACTGAGATATTAAAGGAATAGGAATGCGGAGATAAGGTGGTGCTGGTGCTAGTAGATTTAATTACACGAGGGTATAAATGGTATAATAACAATGTACTACATAATTTTTTTAAGATGCAGGCAAAAAGAAGAAAGGGCCATGGAGAAGAAAGTGTTAAATGTAAGAGCATTGAGTATGTCATAGGAACTATTAGTTGCGTAGAACTTAAGGTAGTCAACCAACAACAGCCACCTGATAGAGAGGAAGAATGTCTCTTTCTTTGATGGTATGAGCTAATTCCCCTCGGGGATATACAATGGGGTCAAAAACCCCATCATTTTCCCTGGAAGGGTCAAGAGTATTAATAACATAGTCTTAAGGGTGAACTGAGAGTTGGTTTATTCAGCAATGAATCATCAAATAGCAACAAAGTCCCCATAGCTGTGCTTCATTTCACTGTAGTTGTGGCAGCACAAAGAGGTGGCAAGACCACCCCTTTTGTGGATGTGGGAGGTCCACAATTGTTACACATTGCACATATTTTCAAATTTTTTCAAAGAACTGATTGGTCATGCTGAGATTTTTTTCCTCTTCTTTCTTTTTTTTCATCTTTAAAAATGTTATTTTATGAGATGGGTCTCTGGAAGGCAGAAGGAAAGGTATTCTAGGGGAAACTTCTTTTTGTTTAGTTGTTTTTAGTTATATCTGACTCTTTGTAGCCCCGTTTGGAGTTTTTTTGGTAAAGAACTAGAGTGGTTTGCCATTTCCTTCTCCAGCTCATTTTACAGATGAAGAAACTGAGGCAGGCAGGGTTAAGTGACTTGCCCAGGGTCACATAGCTAGTAAGTGTCTGGGTCCAGATTTGAACTCAGGAAGATGCATCTTCCTGACTCCAGGTCCGGAACTCTATCCCTTGCACCACCCAGCTATCCTAGAGGAAACTATGATCATGTCAAAAACAAAAGACGTTAATAAAAATGTATTTTAAAAAGAGTGAGAGACCTAGGGGAAGTTTCATCATGCTAGATGGTAAAGGGTTAATGGGAAGACATCAATAAGAATTGCACAGGATGAAGTGTGAATGGGTTGATACCTCACCATTGACAGAAGTACCAATACCAAAAGTACCCACAAATTCAATGAGATATTGAAATATTAAGGAAGAAGAAAGGCTGTTGCCAGTACCTGCATATTTAACTAAGCTATCCAGACCTTGTACCTTTAGTTGGTTTGGATGAATCATGAAGCAAAAAATAAAACCTAGGTGAGCCTTTAGGTCATAAAAAGAGAGTTGTTACATGATTTGCATTTCCCAAGCACAAAGTTCTTCATTTGGGTATGTTTTGGTATCTCTTTCCGACATACTAACCAAGAGAAAAGCAGCTGGAGGTGGGAGTGGGAGATAGTCCTACTATGTGCCAGCATTTGGTATATCCAAATGGCCAGATATCAGATACAGTGCTCTATCACCTTAAAGCAGCAGTTCTCAAAGTGAAATATAAGGACCTCTGGAGGTCCCCGAGACCCTTGCAGTGAGTCCAAAAGCCCAAAGCTATTTTCATAAAAATACTAAGATGTTTTAATTTCTAATGTAGTAAATTTTGATAGTATAACATGCATAGATATAATACACATAAACAAAAGGTCAATAATTTTTAAGAGCATTAAGGGGTCCTGAGACCAAAAACTTTGAGAAATGCTACCTTAAACATTTGCTGAGACCAGATGTAAAATTGGTCCCTGAAACATAAAAGTCATTAAAATACTTTTTAGGATCCACATGAAAAACTGAAGATTAAATTCAATACTGGCCTTAAAAAAGCCGTTATCAATATTGTTATCCCTAATCAATTCCTGCTAGTGATTTCTAAATTATGCCTTATCAGATACCATCAGGTTCTAAAAGTGAGATGCACAATACAAATGCTATGTGACTAAATGGCTTTGTCCACTGTTGGAAGCAAGTAGAAAAGGCTGTTTTAATTCCAAATGCGTCAGTTTTTGTTGTTGCCAAAAAAAAAAGAAAATTTATGTTTTGTGTCACAACACTGACTGCAAACAAGTGTTTTTCATACTGATCTTCAATGATTGGAGAGTGAGAAAGAGAACCGTCCAGGCAGAACTGAGTGAAATGAAAGGTGAATACTTGCATCCTGACACCCGGAAGGGCAACCTCAATCCTTTCTCTATTCAAAGTTTAACTGATCACCATCTCCCAACCAGTCCCACAACTTTAATCGTTCTTGACTACCAACACGGCCAACCATATCGATAAGTTAGGCTATGACTTGATTTGAGAATCACCTGCCTAAAAAACACCATGTGTACTCACCTACTGTTATGCTTGAAATTATCCAGATAAGCAAAATTCTTAGAATTTGTATCCTTGGAAAATGTCAACCTCTTACCTGGAAAGGGCAGCATATTAATTCATTCGTGTATTACCCTGGCTTAGTTTATTAGGTAAGCTAAATAATACCTGGAATAGATTTTGGCAAGGAGACATGGTCTGAAAAAGTCCTGAGCATGGACCTCTATCGAGGCACTTCACCAGGGGAGAGAAAGGCCATCTAAGATCACAGTCCACCTGAAAAAGAAACTATTTAGATCATCTTAGAGGGACTATAGAGGATACCAAAGATAAACTTTGCTTAGAAATGGCGTGAGTGATAAAAATGCCAAGATGGAAGGTTCTCGTATTTGGAGACCTGTGAGAAAAAAAATATACACTCATCTGACCAGGGGGGTTTCCAGGGATGGGGAAACCTATGGCCTCAAAGCCAGATGTGGCCCTCTAGGTCCTCAAGTGTGGCCCTTTAACTGAATCCAAACTTCACAGAACAAATCCCCTTAATAATAGGATTTGTTCTGTAAAACTTGGACCCAGTCAAAAGGCCACACCTAAGGACCTAGAAGGCCGCATGTGGCCTTAAGGTCACAGGTTCCCTACCTATGGTTTAGACATCCACCTGTCTGAAAGTTGGGGGTGGCTGGAGGTGGGGTGGAGAAATCTATGACTCCATGATGCCCTATCTTTCAGAATCCCATTTACTCCATGCTAGGGAAATGGAAGCTTTTCCCTGGTGAGTTTTGCTTTCCAGAAGCTCATCTCAATTTAGTTATGTCATATAACAATGTTAGTTTGATAATACTTAGTATTTTTGTATTATTCATGGACTCCTTGTTATTCAATTTCACCAAGCAAACTAGGGTAGAGACAGACACTTTTTTCCAATTTTTAAAAAAGATAATTTTTAGCCCCGGTGGAACAAAGGGCTGCTGATCAGACAAGATTCATGTGTAGCAGAAAAAATAAGATTTAAAACCATTTCTTGGCAGCAGCCAAAAGCTAAATTTTACTTGTAAACATTTAGAGAACATTTAGGTTGCTATTCCCTCTTGAAAGCATATCAGTCCCTTGAAACTTGCCTTTATGTTCCTTGAAAATGTGTTTCCTTCTTTTAGCTAGGAATTATTAAAATCAGATTTATGATTTGCACTGAATTCTTAGGGAGAGATTAGAGTTATAGGATCTTATAGCCAAGGACCCTAAAAGATCACCAGGTTTTGCCCCTATTATCAAGCTCATAAATATAACTAGCATGGGGTAATTAGGGCTTTGCCCCATTTTGGGAAACTTAAAAGGCACTGACAGCACTATCTTGGGCATACTTCCTCCCCTTGACCTTAACCATAACCCCAGTCCTTCCCCACTCAGTCCCTTCCTCCTGCCCTCCCACCTCATTCCCTCCTCCCACCTTCCTACCCCCACCAGCATCCTCCAGCAGTTGCCAAATCTTTGGCAATATAGAAACTTTGCAAGTATCAGGGGGAGGCTTTGTCCCCATCCTAGGGCCATACCCTCAATTGAGCCCCCAACTTCCTCCTTCCCCCAGGTGCAAAATTTGCTATGGCTCTACCCCAATTCAGCCATTCTAGTCAAAGGAGGAACTGATCTTAAAGTCGTGCCTAGAGAAGATAATCCTACAGCCATTTATAAACCTTCTCCAGATCTAACTATCCTTACAATCAGAAATTCTTCCTTAGAGCTAACCTAAATTCCTCCCACTGTGGCTAAAGCCCATTTATTTTTAGCACATGCTATTGGAGAATAATTGGTCACTACTCTCCTGTCTAATAAGCCTTTATGCACATAGGGGCTATTATTGTGCCCCAAGGCATTCACTCCTCTGGTTCCTTAATCTTGTGTCATAGCACTTCGAACTTCTTTTATACAATTCAGTACTCGAAGACATCTCTGAATTTATCAGTGTGGCCAGCACCTCCACTTCCTACTCACAATGCTTCCTTATCGTAATAGATAGTTTCATAAATTGTTATGTTTTTTTTAAATCCCCCTGAAGCCAGCTTTCTGAAAGCCTCCATATCACACTCAGCTAGGTCTACCTTGGATAGTAACTCCAAGCACTCAGCTAGGCACTGGGGGACGTATAGAGGAAACCCACTGAATATTGAGTGTCAGGAAGCATACACTTGTGGGCATTTCTACTTTGGCCCTGCCAGAGCTCCACTGGTATAACCTCATAATAACTAAAAATAATAATATGTAACATGTTTTTAGTGCTTTAAGGTTTGCAAAGCACATTAGATAGATTATCTCATTTGAACCTCCCAACAAACCTGTAAGATAGGCGCTATTATTATCCCTATTCCACAAATGAGGAAACTTAAGCAGGTATATGGTGAGTGGCTCCCCCAGGGTCACATAGCTAGTAAGGATCTGAGGCAGGATTTGAACTCAGGTCCTCCTGACTCCAAGTCTGTTATACCACCTAGCTGCTTTCTTGTACAACTTACAGACACTTTCATATCACAATGAAGTATCGGATTAGGTTTTTGGTGGAGGCTTGCTCACTGAATACATTCTAATTTCCATGAAACTTTATGTGTGTGTTCACCTTATCACTCCTATGTTTTAAACTCCTCAAAAGAACAGATATGAAATATTATCCTTAAATCTCCTTCCACCCTACAATTTCTAGCACAGTATGCATAGTAGGTACTTTTGTTAAATGAAGAGATGTGTTAGTCTCCACCCTTCAGAATCATATTTGTGGTTCTTCCTTTAATCCTTATGAAAGATTAGAACCAGTAAATTACACAGTACCCTACTTCAGTAAGCATAAGCAAAAATTCTAGGTACACCTAACTGCTCAGTTTTCAGAAATTGACCTGTTATCCCTGGACTCCAATAATTGAGTCAGAATTAATCTTTAGATACAAGTGCTGGGCACCAGTGGCTAAGAGAGGGACAGAAGGCTTCCTTCACACCACCATGCAGACTCTTTCCTTCCCCACCATCTGCTTATTTCCCTTATTGCCCAAATTTGGCACTGAAAAGAACCAAGCAGGAAAGAAAGAAAGAAAAGAATAGGAAGGAGCTCTCATTCCTTTCTATTTTTCCCCATCCCATCCTCACCTTACCCCCTCCCTCCTGAAATGTCATCATTTCAGAGAGCACCATTTGTCAGTGGTGCCCCAGCTCTTTCTGCCTTGTTTGGGGAAAGGAACATAATCCACACAAGTCAGAAGCTGTATCGTTTCAAACCTGGCCCTGTTCTCTAGCCAGAAAATGCTCTTGCCAGAAAAACACCCTGTCATTCACTCAACATCATTACCAGTGGATAAATGAGGGGTTGTGATTTCAGTTCCCCTCCTAAATTGCCCAGTAAAGTGGTGTTCCTCCTGTCTCCCAAGGTACCCTGCTATTCTGCAAGCATTCCAACCATGCTCCTTTCCAAGAGGACCATTGAGATGTGAACAAATGACTTTAAAGCTTGACATTCCAGTACTCGGATGGCATGTGTTTTGGGAACTAGCATCCTCTCTTTGCCGAGAAGCACATCTAATTAAGAGGCTCTCTTTGCGTGGGGTTAGAAAGGTTCGAGTGAAAAAGCCTCTTAGCCAGCTTGTCATTTCTTTGCAGCCCATTCTGTAGTATCATGAAGAGGGTTCCCTTCAAGGTCAGCTTGGCTATAATGGTACTTCTCCTACATCTCAAAGAACCCTAAAAAAAAAACCTCTAAAGAAAGGTAGAGACAAATACATCAGTTCATTTAACAAAAGCACCTACTATGCATACTGTGCTAGAAATTGTAGGGTGGAAGGAGATTTAAGGATAATATTTTTATCTTTGAGGACTTTAAAACATAGGAGTGATAAGGTGAACACACATAAAATTTCATGGGAATTAGAATGTATTCAGTGGACAAACCTCCACCAAAAACCTAATCTGAGCCTAATCTCTACTAAAACCCTAATCTGACCCTAACCCTAAATGCTTCGTTGTGATATGAAAGTGTCTGTGAGTTCTAGAAGAAGGCAGCTAGATGGTAGAACAGATTAGAGTGCTGGACTTGGAGTCAAGAAGACCTGAATTCAAATCCTGCCTCAGATACTTGCTAGCTACGTGACCCTGGGGGAGCCACTCACCATATACCTGCCTCAGTTTCCTCATCTGTAAATCCTGGATTCTGGTCCTGTTTTGTGTTCTAGACCCCTTGGCAGTGTGCTGAAGCATATGGACCCTTTCTCAGAATAATTTTTTTAAATTCATAAATAAAATATACATAAGATTATAAAGGAAACAATTATATTTAAATGCAGTTAACAATTTTAAAAAAACAAACAAGTTCACAGTCCCCAGGTTAAGAACTCCTGCTGCCTGGGAGCAGAGCCAAGATGGTGGAGTAAAAGTAGGGATTTGCTTGAGCTCTCCCCTAAATCCCTCCAAATACCTGTAAAAAATTGCTCTAAATAAATTCTAGAGCAGCAGAACTCACAAATGACAGTGAAAAAAATTTCAAGCCCAAGTAAACCTGGAAGGTTGATAGGAAGGGTCTGTTGAGCTTGGCTGGGAGAGGAGGACAGTCCAGCATGGGCCATGCTGGCACAGATGGGGTGGAGCAGGTCTCAGGGGATTGAATCCCTGGCAACCGTGGTGGTTTCCAGACTTTTCAACCCACAATCTCCAAAGACAACTTAGAAGGTCAGTAGGAAAAGCCTGTCAGACCTGTGTGAGAGAGGGGTGCAGTCTGGCCCTGGCCCCAGCATGGTGGCAGAAGCAGTGGGGCTGCTTCCAGAGCTCTTGGCTCACAGATGGGGTGGGCAGGGTGGAGTTAAGCCAGCTGATCAGACATTGATTGCAGGGATCTCTTTGCTAGCACTGAGGCAGAATTCTCCTGCTTTGTCCATGCTTCGATCTGGGTCACAGTCCTGGGTGGCAGTCCTGGAGTGAGGAAGAGTGCTAGCATGGCAGAGTTTGTGGTGGCAGTGGAGCTTCTTCATAGTTCCAAGGCAGAAAAGAATGCTTGTGATCACTCACAGACCAGAGCACAGGCCAGTAGAGGAGTAAACACCTCTCCTTTGATCATACCACCTTTGAAGAACTGAAAATGTACAGGTCTCTAGAAATATCTCTGAAAACAGCTGCACAAAATGCCAGAAGCTTGGGACAGTATACCCTCCCAAACCAGAAGCAGAGTCCTACCTTGACAAAGAGCTGAAAAGTCAAGTAATTGTCTGGGGAAATGAGCAAACAGCATTAAAAAAATCAGACTATAGAATCTTACTTTGGTGACAAGGAAGATCAAAACAATCAACCAGAAGAGGACAATAAAGTCAAAGCTCTCATATCCAAAGCCACCAAGAAAAATATGAATTGGTCACAGGCCATGGAAGAGCTCAAAAAGGATTTTGAAAACCAAATAAGATAAGTAGAGGAAAAATTGGGAAGAGAAATGAGAGTGATGAAAGAAAATCATAAAAAATGAGTCAACAGCTTGCTAAAGGAGACCCAAAAAATGCTGAAGAAAATAACACCTTAAAAAATAGACTAACCCAAATGGCAAGAGAGGTCCAAAAAGCCAATGAGGAGAAGAACGCCTTAAAAAGCAGAATTGGCCAAATGGAAAATGAGGTCCAAAAGCTCACTGAAGAAAATAATTCCTTAAAAATTAGAATGGAGCAAATGGGAGCTAATGACTTAATGAGAAATCAAGAAATTATAAAACAAAACCAAAAGAATGAAAAAATAGAGGACAGTGTGAAATATCTCATGGTAAAAACAAGCAACCTAGAAAACAGATCCAGGAGAGATAATTTAAAAGTTATTGGACTACCTGAAAGCCATGATCAAAAAAAGAGCCTGGACGTCGTTTTTCAAGAAATTACCAAGGAAAACTGCCCTGATGTTCTAGAACCAGACGGTAAAATAGAAACTGAAAGAATCCCCCAATTGCCTCCTGAAAAGATCCCGAAAGGAAAACTCCTAGGAATGTTGTGGCCAAATTCCAGAGTTCCCAAGTCAAGTAGAAAATATTGCAAGCAGCCAGAAAGAAGCAATTCAAGTATTGTGGAAACACAATCAAGATAACACAAGATTCTGCAGCTTCTACAATAAGGGCTCAGAGGGCTTGGAATAAGTGAGTATAATTCTTCAGGGGGAAAATGGATATTCAGTGAAACAGAGGACTTCCAAGCATTCTTGATGAAAAGATCAGAGCTTGGTACAAAATTTGACTTTCAAATACAAGGCTCAAGAGAAGCATGAAAAGGTAAACAAGAAAGATAAATCATAAGGGACTTATTAAAGTTGAACTGTGTATATTCCTACATGGAGAGATGATATTTGTAACTCATGAGATCTTTCTCAGTATTAGGGTAGTTGGAGGGAATATGTGTGTGTGTGTGTGTGTGTGTGTGTGTGTGTGTGTGTGTGTGTATTGACAGAAGGTTCAGGGTGAGTTGAATATGAAGGGATGATATCTAAAAAATAAAATTAAGGGGTGAGAGAGGAATGTATTGGGAGAAGAAAGACAGAGGTAGAATGGGGTAAATTATCTCACATAGAAGAGACAAGAAAAAGCTTTTACAATGGAGAGAAAGAGGAGGGAGGTGAGAAAGAATGAGTGAACCTTGCTCTCATCAGATTGGGCTTAAGGAGGGAATAACATACAAACTCAATTGGGTATAAAAATCCATCTTACCCTACAGGAAAGTAGGAGGTAGGGGGATAAGAGAGGGGATGATAGAAGGGAGGGAAATCAGGGAGAGGGTAATCAGAAGCAAACATTTTTGAGGAAGGACAGGGTCAAAGGAGAGAACAGAATAAATGGGGGGGCAGGATAGGATGGGGGAAGTATAGTTAGTCTTTCACAGTATGACCATTATGGAATTGTTTTGCATTACTACACATGTACAACCTATATTGAATTGCTTGCCTTCTCAGTGGGGGTGGATGGGGAGGGAGGAAGGGAGAGAATGTGGAACTCAAAGTTTTAAAAATGAATGTTAAAAATTGTTTTTACATGGAACTGGGAAATAAGACATATAGGCAATGGGGTATAGAAATCTATCTTGCCTTACAAGAAAATAGAGGAGAAGGGGATAAGAGAAAGGGGGGTGTGATAGAAGGGAGGGCAGATTGGGGGAAGGGGTAATCAGAAAGCATGCTGTTTTGGGGTGGGGGGGAGAGATGGGGAAAAAATTTGGAACTCAAAATCTTGTGGAAGTGAACATTGAAATAAATTAATAAATTAATTAATTGAAATTAATTAATTAATTAATTAATAAAAATTAATTAACAGGAAAAATAAACATTCAGTTAAAAAAACTCCTGCTGCCTAAAACATAACTCCATCTACCTTTTACCACAATTTCATAATTGACAACAACAAAGAGCCTATTCAACTCAATTTAACAAATATTTATCAACTACTTAAGTGAAAGTCAGTATGCCAGGTATAAAAGAGGACAGGGGAGGCAGTTTCTGTCCTTGAAGAATTGATATCCTTCTAAGGAAATAGGGCTCCCATAAGTTCAATTATCATCTATATGTAGGTGATTCCCAGATCTATATATCTATCCCTAGTCTCCTGAGTTCCTGTCTCATATCACCAATTGTCTATTAGACATCTCAAACTGGATGCCTCCTAGGCATCTCAAACTCAACGTATCCAACAACAAAAAAGTGAGCTCTCTTCTGAACTTCTTTATTGTTAAGGACACCACTGTCCTTCAGTAACCAAGGTTTGCTAACTCAATGTCATTCTCACCTTTTCTTTCTGGCTCACCCCACAGATCAAATCAGTTGCCAAACCTTATAATTTCCCTCTCTGCTACCTCTTTTTTCATAAGTCCCCTTCTCTTCACTCATTACCACTCTAGTTTAGGTCCTCGTGACTATTCACCTGCCATATTGTAAATAGCCTCCTAAATGGTCACCTTCCACTCCAATCTGTTAGCCACTCAGCTGTCCAAATGATTTTCCTAAAGGATGGATCTGATCACATCACATACTCTACTCAATAAACTCTAGTGGCTCCCTGTTATCTCTAGGATCAAACATAAAATCCTTTGTTTAACATTTAAAGCTCCTCACAGCTTGGCCTCTTCCTACTTTTCCTGTCTTCTAATATTCTACTTCCTTCCATGCACTCTACATTTCAGCCATACTAAACTATTTTCAGTTCCTCACGTACAACATTCCATGGCTTCCAAAATGAGAAATGAGCACTTCTGGGTAGAAAATAGTGATTCTCAAATCAACCTATATCTGCCCCTAAGTTATGGTTAGGGTAAACCTGTGCCGAGTGAGCAGGTGTCCCAGGACCTAGGAAGGCTCTGCTCTAGAAAGATGAGGAAACCAACTTGTAGCTGTAAGGTATAGCCCAGACTTGTGATTTTACTGGTTTAGGGAACTACCAGTCAGGAAACTATCAGTAGCAATGCAGATCAGAAACTGTTGTACAATTTTTAGTGTTTTAGTGTTAGAGAGTTGCACAGAGACCCCTAGAGGTTAAGTGACCTGACCAGGGTCATACAACTAGTCCACGTCAGAGGCAAGACTTGTACCAAGGTCTTTCTGACTCAGAGATTGGTTCTCTATCCACTATGCCCATCTCTATATGAACTTTAAAATGCTGTGTCCCTTTATGAATTATTATCTATGTGATTTTTAAATTTCCTCATTCACATGGGAGATGAGTAGGGACTACCTATGATTTCATTGGTTTAGAGAAGTCCCAGGGAAGCAATTGCCTCTCCCAATACACATAGGCAGCCTCTCTCAATTTTACAAATATAAGCAGAGATGTCAAACATGTAAATGTGGCCCACACACTCCCAAGGGCTATCAGAACCAGCTTAATATGTAGTTCCTATCTAATTTAATGTGTTGATGTATTAATAAGAAAAGAAATATATAAATATATATGCTTTTCTTGGTCAGTATGCAGCCTGAATCCTAGTGTACAGTTTGGTGGCTTTTGCTTCTATTTGAGTTTGACACCACTAGCCTAGAGTAGTGAAAAGTAAAGTGACTTGCCCAGGGTCACCCAGCCAGGATGTAGCTTTCTGGCTTCAAAGCCAGCTCTTTATCCACTATACCATGATGCCTTTAAAAATAGAGATCTTAAGTTACAAATTTAAAGCTAGAAGGGACATTAGAAACCATCTAGTGGATCTAATCCCCTTTTTTTACAGATGAGAAAACTAATGCCCAGAGAGGCTATGTAACATGCCCAAGGTCGCAGAGACAGAATTGTATAATAAAGATTGGATTTGAATTCAGATCCATTGACTCCCTGGAGTTTAGCATTCCAATTTTGGCACTATTTCCACTGTACCGGTGTTGTCTAATGGATAAAGAACTAGCTTTCATGTCAGGAAAATTTGGGTATAAGTCTTGCCTCTGACTTATAAGGGCTGTGGGAGCTCGAGCAAGTCGTTTCAACTCTATATGTCCCAGGCAACTCTCTAAGAACGTAAGTTACAAAGAAGGTGCCCATCTATACTGGTAGACAGACAGACAGACAGACAGACAGACAGACAGACAGACAGACAGACAGATAGATAGATAGATGGATGATGGATGAATGGATAGGAAGATAGATAGATAAAGCATTTATTATGTTTTCTCACCCAAAGAGTTTCCTATACCAATTCAATCACAGGTCCAGTCCCTCTTCCTATCACTATCCATATCCCTCATTCAGGAAGTATTTCTAAATACTTAGCAATTTGTCTGTAGTTCAGAACCAAGGAGCTCTGGCCCTAAGAAAAAGGTAACCTTCAACCCACTTAATTATAAAGGTAAAATTAAAAGCTAAGGAAACCTCCTTGAACCAAAATCTCCAAGTGCTTTCTCTGTTTCCTGACCAATCCATCACAGTCACAAGGTCCAGACTAGGAGTGATAAGGAAGGGAGGCAGGCATCTTAATGAAATGAGGACCATAGCTCGTCCTCACTTCTATCAGACTCATCATGCTACACGGGGAATACAGAAGAAGGAGAGGAATTCATCTTCTTCTGCACCACACTGTCTGTCCCTTCTTGGCTGAGAGAATATGCCATTTTAATATATCAATATAATAAGTATCACAATAATTTAAAGTTTATAAGCACTCTCCTCACTGCAAACCTGTAAGAGAGGTGATATAAGCATTGCTCCATCTCAGTCAAGAACACTGAGACCCAAAGTGGGCTTGTACACAGTCCTAGTAAGTGTCAAGGTTGGAATTTGAAGCTGTCTCCTTACTCCAGGCTCTGAGATAATCATCCAAGAGCACTGATCTCAGAGTTCAGTTTGAACCCCATTCTCTTATGTCAATCAATTATTCAACCTGACTACTCTCTAAACAAGGGCTTCTTGACCTGGGATCCATGAACCCCGCCCCCAGATACCTATTTCAGAGGGACTTGGATGGGGGAAAATATGTATTTATTTGAAAATAATTAATTTCCTTTGTAAATCTATGCTTTTCCCATTTTATACACTGAAAAATATTATTCTGAGACAGGATCCATAGGCTTCACTAGATTGTTAAAGGAATCCATGACACAAAAAAAGGTAAAGAATCATAGCTCTAAGCTTCAGTCTCCTTATCTGTAAAATGAGTATAATTCAATTTATAGGACCTTCATTACAGGATTGTTTTGAGTAATGTTTCTTGCAAATCTTCAAATGCCATACAAATATAAGATGATGTTATTTATAATACCATGTTATAACACTATCTTACATTTGTATAAGGTTACTCTCATTAGTTAACCCACACTAGACCTAGAGGAGATAGCTGGGTGATATGCTATATTAGACGCATGTTCTAACAAAAGCAAAGAAGATTAGGCACCACGTCCAAGATTTTCAGACTTCTCCCTCCACTTGCCCTTTTTACCCAGAGGGCACAATGCCACTGGGCTCCAAAGTTCTAGCAGACTGAAGAGAATTTTCCCAGATCCCCCACCAAAAAAAAATTCATTTAGTGAGAGATTAAACCAGGACACACCCAGATTACATAACTTGTGTTACCCCTACAGAGATGTAAAACTGAGTATGAAAGAGACACTAAGGAAAGGGGAGGAAACAAGACGTTTGGGGGCGTTCTCTGCCAAGTTAAGACTGACTTACACTGAAACAATAAGCTATGCCTTGGAAATGTGCTCAAACCCATCACCTTCATTCAAGCCCTAGCTAAAACTTTAAATGAATTATTATACACATTAAATTGTCATTTAATCGTACCCAAGCACCATCATAAAAGCCAATGAAGCAAGCCAAGCAGCACCAGAATAAAAAATACTACACTCGTTACATTCTGGGCACAAGCTTAAAAAAATGCCTACTGTCATTTCTTCTAAAGGGAGAAAGCCTCCTGTCATCACACTTGGCAAATGGTTTATGAGAACTTGACTTACTCACTTCGTTTGATTTAACTGGAAGACCAGTGTCTGCCACACAGTAGCTGTGAGAGATTCCCACCTGAGCATTTCACTGGAAGACTATGAGGTGAGGAGATTAGGTAGTTTAGCTACACATGTTAATGGAGTAGCTGTAGAGAAAGGCCTCAGCAAAAAGATGACCATCCTCTAGGCATGTAGAAGGAAGGGCCCAGTCCTTCTCTCTCTATCACTAAGAACAGGGTCAGAAGTTGCTTGTCCAGGTCAGTGCTTCTCAAATAAGCCAATGTTAAATCCCCACATTAGGAGATACCATGTTATTACTGACAATGTAACACCTATGACATCCTTCTTTCACAAGGAGGAGGCACCCAGATTTAAAGTTCTCTGTAAGCCTTCATCCACTCAAAACTATAACACATAAGTCCCCACTAATGTGTTTACTTTTATTAAGCAATCTGAAGACACAATTAATTCAAAGCAAAGACATTTAATGAAATAACATAAGAATGTACTAGAATATTGTTGTGCAGTGCTTGGTTGTTGTTCTTTGTTCTCAAAAAGGATCAAAATGACATCACTATGTTAGGGTTAGGGAATAATATATCTAACTGTGGCTGATTAGACCAGAATGAGCTCAGAAGGCTTTACCACAAATTGGGCACAAATAGTCCATATGAACATTTGGTGCAGTAAGAAATTATCAAAACATGGTTTCAGAGAAACCTGGGAAGATTTGTGTGAATTGGTGCAGAATAGAGTGAATGAGCCAGAAAAACAATGTATGTTACTACAACAACATTATAAAGACAACTTTGAAAGATCTAAGAATTTCAATAACCAATAGTTATTCTCGATCCATGGTAATATGTTACCCACCTGTTGAGAGAGTTCATAGATTCAAGATGCAAAATAAGGCATATGTTTCTAAACACAGCTGAGGTAGGAATTAATGTTGCTTGATTGTCTACATTTACTATAAGGGTTTTTTTTTCAATGATGTGGTAGGAGGTGGGAAGGAAAATGGGTAAAGATAAGATTGCCCCTTCCCCTCTTCCCAAAAAAAGAAAAGAAAAAGAAAAAGAGGCTGAAGCATTTTTTAAAAATGCACACAAAAAAAACAGAAGGTATCACAAAAAAGCAGAATAGCTATCAAAGACATATGTTGAATTTATCATATACTTTAAAAAAAAAGCAAACCTTACATAAAGAGATTCACGGTTTCATTTTAGCACGTATTCTTGGGCTTTACGACAAAAATTGCCCCAAGGATCATTTAATAAGATACTGCTGCCAATTAAACAGTCAACAATACAGAGATACAGGAGATAAAACCATAGCTGAGTATTCTCAGGGTACAGAACAAAAAATCAGTGAGTCCCGAACATCAGTTTCAGTAACCTTATACAGGTTTTTGGTTTTTAAATTTAGATTTAGTTGCATAGGCAGGTGGAATACAAGGGGAACTTTACAGAAGCAGAAGGGGAAGGTAATGACTTGTACATTAAAGAGACAGCAAAAGAGGAAGTCTATACCAGGTAGAATAGAAAACTATAGTTAATAAGTTTGATTTTATAGACTCGAGCTATAGATATACGACCTGCTCATCTTAAGTAATCTTAAGTAAATGATAGTAAAGAGAGTCAAGGAGAGGATTCTGGGAAGATGGAGGAGGAGGTCAGAAAATTCCAAGCTCTCAAGATTTTCCCCCACAAAAGAGTTAAAATAGCACCTTAGGGCGAACAAAGTGTGGGTGGACATAAAGAAGAATAGGAGAACAACCAGGATCCTCCTGGGACAATTTCAGAAGATCAGAAAAAAATTCCCAGGACGAGGTTTGGTCACTGCAAGGAGTAAACACATCCAGGCTAGGTTCTATTTTAACAACAGGCAGCAAGACCTGAGTTCAGTTGGTTTGAGAGGCTGCCTCGGCCCTAGCCACTGGAACAATTCACCCTGCGATAGTAAGGGGAGTTGGGCATTTGAGCCCAGGAAGATTGACGGAACATCTGCTGGTGAGGAATGCTAGACCCAGCTGAGTTGCAAAGAGCGATGGGGGGTGAGAGGGAACCATTGCGTGCCTGGTGAGTGCAGAGGAATTGAGGCAGAAAGCCCCTGGCTGTGGGCACTTACAGAAGGCTGGAGTTTTGGCTTTGGTTCCAGGCTAGAGGAGAGAACTGAAGATCTGGGGCAAGAGGCCCCATTTCCCATATCCCAGGGCTAGAGGTGATTACAAAAATCAAAGTTATTACCACAAAAAAAATGCACAGGCAAAGGAGAAAGAATACAACCATAGAAAGCTATTACAGGAATAGAGATGGCCAGGATTCATCTTCGGAGGAGGTTATTGAAGTAAAGAAACCCCCAAAGAGTAATGTCAAAAGGTCACCTTCCCAAAAAGACTTTAAAAATCAAATGACAGAGATGAAGGAAAAACTTAAAAAAAAAAGAAGAAGAAGAAGACTCCAAGAAAAACTAGAAGGTTATGAAAGGAAAGCCAGTCAATTAGAAAAAGCGATCTAGAATCTTAAGGAGGAAAATGACACCTTGAAAATTAGAATTGGGCAAAGTGAAGCCAGTGAAATTATAAGAGATCAAGAAATAATTAAACAAAATATAAATAACGAAAAAATAGAAGAGAAAGTGAAACATCTTATAAGAAAAACAACAGATCTGGAGAATAGATCAAGAAGAGAAAATATAAAAATATTCAAACTAACTGAAAATTATGATCAAAAAAAAGAATCTTAATACAGTAATACAAGAAATAATTAAGGAAAACTGTCCCGAAGCATTAGAATGAGGTAGGGAAGTAGAAATAGAAAAAAATCCATCGATCACCACTTAAAAGAGATCCTATGAGGAAAACTCACAGGAATATTATAGTCAAATTCTGAAACCCCCGGCTCAAGGATAAAATATTAAAAGCATCAAGATTAAAACAATTTAAATATAATGGTGCCACAAATAGAATTATACAAGATCTAGCAGCAGAGATATAAAAGGACTGCAGGTCTTGGAACACAACATGTTGAAGAGCAAAAGAACTGGGGCTCCAGCTGAAAATATCTTACCCTGCAAAGTTAAGTATTATCTTGAATTTTAAAAAAAAAAGTGGACACTTGATAAATTCTCAGACTTTCAAGAATTTGTTAAAAAAAATTCTGAACTTAATAGAGGATTTGACATAAATGAACCAAGAGAAATATAAGGTACATACCACAGACTGATTATAAGGCATTCATAAGGACAGACTGTTTATCTTTTATATATGTAAAATGTAAAATATATGTCTAAGATTCTTATTAATAATTGGTGAACTCATAAGAAAGATTGGGGTAAACATGGCCATGATATGAATTTAAAAAGTAAAACCATTTAGGAACAGCTAAAAAGAATAATTATTTTATACAAATGAGGTACAAGAGGAAGAATGGATATGGAAGAATTAGATGGGTGAGGAGGGCTGGTAGTTCTGGCAACCTACTTTCATCAGGAATGGGTTTAAGAGGGAACAATGCATATATATATTTAGAAGCATATAAAAGTCTTCAAAATTTAGAAGAAACAGTGGTAGGGGCATAGGGAGGGAGAGGAGGACAAGGGAGGGATTTTTAGAGGGGAGAATGAGGGAATAGGTAAAAGGGGGATATAGAAAGGTGTTTAGATTTATTGGAATGAGAGAATAGGGGAGGGTTTCTTGGAAGGGGGTAGGCAAGTAATAGGAGGGCAAGGTAGTCGGTAGAAGTAAAGTAGAGGAGTCAGGAGGGATAGGAAACAAGAGATAAGCACAAACATAAAAACAAAGACCAGGAGTAGAGTATATTTGAGAAAGTACATGTCTGTATATGTATATGTATATGTATATGTATATGTATATGTATATGTATATGTATATGTATATGTATATGTATATGTATATGGCCATGGCTATGGCTATGGCTATGGCTATGGCTATGGCTATGGCTATAGAGAAACATCTAAACTTTATTGTAGCCTTCTGGGAGATGGCGGAAGGGAAAAAAAGAATAAAGTAAAAAAAGTGCACAGCAGAGAACAAAAGAAAACTCACATGGAAGCAAAGAAAAGATGGACAATTCTCAACACAATGTGTATTATTTATTATACAGCCTTTCTTGAAATGAAAACATATTATTGTATATTTTGAATCCTCTCTTATGTTCTGCTATGCATACAACATGCTTTTTTTTCTTTCTTACTTTGTATTTAAGTTTCAATATTTAAGTTTATGATATGTTTTGTTTCTTTTCTCTATTCTGTACTTGTGCTCTGGCCCTTGAGTCTAAAATAAATTTTTTTAAATATCAAGCCAGAAATTATCTTATGACAGCTTCTTTCCCAAGCCCTACTATCATCGGCAGGTTGGGTACCTGGAACATGGACGCTGAGGGGTGTGTTTCTAATACTATGGCTCACAAACTGTAGCGATCAATGATGTGCTTCCCCTTTTGGATTATTAGTTGATATCAATTACTTGAGCAGACTTCATTAGCTTTTAGAAATGAGTATCTACTAAGTTGGTATAGTAAGAACAGTTAGTACAAAAGATTCCCCCCAAAAGTCTGGGACACTCTCCTACAAGCAACATGGAGACCCCAAGAAAAAGTGGGCTTATGTTGAAAGCACATGTGAAAAAGGAAGTAACACAGCTCCTGATAGTCCTGTTGCTAGAGACCCAAGAGGTTCTCATTAGGTGTGGTGGAACCCTTCTTCTAGGTTCCTTGTAGAGTCTTGAAACTGTCTTTTCTCAGTATGTTCAGTTTGTTCTAGGCTCCTAATGCAGAATCTGCTTTCAACAACAGTTATTCCAGGGACTGCTACTAAGACATTAATGAAAAATCCAAATCATCTGACCTTTCAAAGTTCAAAAAGTCTTCCTCTAGTCGAGGTGTGGGAAAAAGACGAAGCTCTTCTCCTTCCTCCTGCCCCTACCAAATGATTCCCTTTCAAGATCCTAGAACTTGAATAATATACAGTAATCCCTCCCACATCACAACTTTCCCCATTGCAGTTTCCATATATCACTGGTCAGCATAAGAAATTAAACAGGAATTTGGGGGGAGTTTTGCAGAAGTTGCAGATAATGCGTGAAGGCCAGAAGACAACATAGAAAAAGTTTAGAAATTCATAATTACATAAAACATATGTATAGTATTGTATCATATCAACATACTTTATCTTTTAATACCATGATAGTTCAGACTTCTTCTCTGGGTATGAAGAAAGGTCAAAAAATTTTACATGAATTTTCCAGATTGCAGCCTTGCCCCTAACCCCCTCCATGTGGAAGGGATAACTATACTTGTATATTATTCAAGCTTAGAACTGATCTCTCCTCTAACTACCAAGATAATTTAATAATTCTATTTTCCAAGCTGGCTTACTGTTTCCTAGAAGACCCACAGGGTATAAGAAGGACATACATTAATTTAATGACTTTGATCGATTGGATATTTCAGTAGAGATGTTCTCACCTGATAAAGGCATCAAGGACACAGTTTTTTTTGTTGGTTTCTTTAAGCTGGGTGGATTAACTCGATTGACCCCTACCCTTAAACATGCACAACCCTCTCTTTCTATTCTACTGTGTCTATGTCTACTATTCCACTATGTCTACTATGTTCATTTTATTTGGTATTTGCTAAGTTCAAAAAATTTTAAATGAAACTTTAAAATGAAATAGCACAAGAAAAGTATGAACGGAATATTTCTGCCATAAACCTGTAGCACATCCTCTCATAAAGACAATATCACTGTAAAGACTGGACCTCTGGAACACACAGAGAGATTGAATTATCCTTTCCAGTGCTAAAGGGCCACCAGTGTCTCCTTGCAGTATCATTGAACTCTTCTTGCTTAAGTTTTCTTCCTAATGGTGTGACATAACATTTAGCATCTGCTTAGTGGTGCTCCACCAATCCCAGGGTCTTAGCCAGGCATGGCTCCACTGGACATGTGGTCCAGTGGACCACATTCCATAGAAGGAAGACTGGTCTCTATTACCGTTATTTTCGCTTAGCTCCTAGAGGCTTAAGTTCCAGTTATTTTAGTGAGAGAGGAAAGTCCTTCACATACCTAGTATCTTACAAGGAAAACTCCTTGTCCATTTTTCTTCCCATAGGAGACAGAGAACAGTGAATGCCCAGACCCTTAGTTATAAATCAATCTTTTCTCTCCAAAAGTAGAGTCTTTGCCCCTAGAAGCCAAGTCTGTTACAGCAAAAAACGGGTACCACGCTAACCAGTGCCCACAAGAATATAATCTGTCTTGGAACCCTCCTTGTTATATGCCATGTAGTCAGGGCAATCGATGTGTCTGTCCTTCCATGTATGTTCCCTAGGCATGTCCAATTTTCTCACTGCTAGTGTGTCAAATCAAGCATTTATTAAGTGCTATGCTAAGTAATGGAAATATATATATACATATATACACACATAATACACATTAAAATATATTCACAATATATACTACATATACAATACATACTATATATATATATATATACACACAATAAACACATTGTGTATATATACAATACACACACACACAAGCAGAAAGACAATCCCTGCCTCCAAGCAGTTTACATTCTAATTAGGGAAGACAATATACAATATTAGGCTGAAAAATTGGAGAAAGGGTAAAGAGAAAACTACCAGAGGAGAGAGGAGGCAAGGTAGAGAAGTTGGGGGAGGAGATCACAGAGGTAAAGGGTCCTTCCAATGTGAGTAATCCAGGAGTATAGTGAGCTTCCAGGATGAAGAGGTTTCTATGGGTAGAGAAAGTCCAGAAAGTAATCCAGAGTGTGGCTTGTAGAGAGGAATGAAGTTATGGTGTGTGAATCCTTCCTTGAAACTCTCATTTAATTCCCTTAAGGATACTATGTACCCTCAACTTCATTTCAGGAGACTCTGCCAAAGATATCAAGAACTATAGAAAGCCTGGGAGTAGAACCCCAGAACTTATTGCATTCCAAAGACCATCTCCGGATTTCCATGAAAATGAATTTGAACCAGTTAGTTCAGCCAAGGAAATGAAGTCATTGCTGGATTGCACTGTTATCTTCATTATGTGTAAATAGCCAGTAACTCCTCTCCCAAATGGCGAACTACTCTGACTTATCTATTTTCAGTTTATAGAGAACTTCTTATCTGCCTCACACCTTCTCGAACACTCCTTGAAAACAAAGGTAACTGCAAATCTTAAAAAGAGGCATAAAGTCTGTCTGGACAACTAGGTAGCACAGTGGATAGAGTGCCAGCCCTGGAGTCAGGAAGACCTGAGTTCAAATCCAACCTCAGACACTTGCTAGTGGTGTGACCCTAGGCAAGTCACTTAACCCTGTTTGCCTCAATTCCTCATCTGTAAAATGAGCTGGAGAAGGAAATGGCAAACCACTCTAGTATCTTTGCCAAGAAAACCCCAAAAATGGAATCGCAGAGAGTCAGACACAACTAACAACTAAGCAACAACAAAACATAATCTATTCCCTTAAAACGACACTTCAATGGGTAGATAGAATATAGTTTCCTGATATAAATGTAATATAATGTAAATACAAATATTTATATAAATATATAAACATATATTTTCTATATAAATATGAATTATATAATATATATTTATATAAATAAATATAATATAAAGTTTCATTTTTGTCCTTTTCTATTAGCTCCTTACGGGCAGGGACTGCCTTTTGCCTCTTTTTATATTCCTAGCACTTGGCACAGTGCCTGACACAGAGTAGGTGCTTAATAGGTGTTTATTGATTGTTGATTGTTGATTCTAACTCCCATTCCTGGCACATAGTTTCTACTTAATACATCCTTATTGATCAACTTGCTCCCATCATTAGGGATTTTCCTTCCACCCCATAACACCCAATCTCTCCATACTTCTCAAACTGTGTAATTCTTATCCGTATCTTCCCACAAATCTAACATAAAGGACCTACTCAATATGCTGAAGTCTTTCTCCATTTTTTTTCTATTTTCTGAATACTGGCATACCCCTTAGACTGTCTATCTCTTATCCCTTGCTCTCAGTAGTTCTCAACTGTTTTTTCTTACTTATGGCACAATACTCTTTGCCATGAGGATTCAAGGCACACAAGGCAGACAAAGTCACTTAACCTCCAAGTTTACGTTTCTTCATTTATAAAATGAGCAGGTTGGAGTCCATGACCTCAAAGATCCCTTCTGGCTTGAAATCTCTAATTCTATGATCCCACAGACAACAAATGAGGATTCCTGGGTAGTCTAGCCTCCAGACCAAAATGCCTAAACCTTACGGTTCCTGTGTTTTTCCTTCCACTTCAAACCCCATTCTCTTTTTTACTTCTTCAGTTCTCACAGGACAGGGGGCATTTTTGCACTACCCCAAAATAAAGCAGATAATGCCCTTTCTCTATGCCAAGATGAAAAGGGCACACAGTAAAATGCAGTCAATAAATTTAACAATTTAAGTGAAATGGAAAAATACAAATGCCTAGATTAGCAGAAAAGAAAAAAGAATATCTATTTTAGAGCCATAAATGAGCTTCCCTAAGGGAAAAGTACCAAGACCACATGGATTGACAAGTGAATTAATTCTATCGCATTTAAATATCAACTAATTCTGATATTCAATAAATTTTGTGGAACAATCAGTAAAGAAGGGATTCTACCAAATTCCTTCTATGAAACAAATATGATACTAATACTTGAGTCAGGAAGAGTAAAAACAGAGAAAGAAAATTATAGACCAGTTTCATTAATGAATGAATATGGACATAAATATCTTAAACAAAATGCTAGCTAAAAATTGCAATGATGTATTACAAAGATTATACATTATGATCAAGTGGGATTCGTGCCAGGAATTCAGAGATGGTTTAACATAAGGAAAACTATTAACCTAATAGATTACCTCAAAAACAAAAGTAAAAAAAACTATATGATTATGTCAATAGATGCAGAAAAAGCTTTTGATAAAGTTCAACACTTATTTCTATTAAAAAAAACACTTGAAAGTATTGGTATAAATGGACTTTTTCCTTAACTTGATAAAAAGCATCTATCTAAAACCATCACTAAGCGTTATTTGTAATGGGGATAAATTAGAGGCCTTCCCAATAAAATCAAGTGTGAAACAAGGATGCCCATTGTCATTAATATTATTCAATATTGTATTGAAAATCTTGGCAATAACAATAAGAGAAGAAAAAGAAATGGAAAGAATCAGAATAGGGAATGAGGTGATAAAACTATCTCTTTTTGCAGACAATGTGATGATATTCTCAGAAAATCCCAAAGACTCAACTAAAAAGTTATTTGAAACAGTAATTTTAACAAAGTGGCAGGATATAAAGTAAATCTACATAAATCATCAGCATTCTCACATATCACAAATAATACTCTGCAAGAGGAGATAGCAAAAAAAAAACATTTTTAAAAAATGCAAAGGTGGGGGTGGGGGTAGTTGCTGAGGAATGAGGATATTGCTGGATGCTGGGAAAAGGATCATAAGGGGAACCGAGGTAGAGGGACAAGACATATTCAAAAAAGATAAAGGTTTGCAATATCTTGCGGTTGGGGGAGCATTTTGTTTTGTTCATGCTCTAATGATTCATAGCATTAATTGCAAGATCAAAAAGGAGGCTGAACTGAAGATTCTGGCAAAATGGCAGGGTAGGTCAGAAAACTTTCAGCTCTCCAAATCCCCCACCACCTCAGAGCAGCAGAAATAAACCCGTGGTAAAGCAGTAGTCCCCCCAAGACAATCTGAGAAGACCCCAGGAAAGACCCAACTTCCAGGGATGAAGGTTTGGACTGAGTGAAGATCAGATACCTCCAGGCAAACTCTGCAGATTCAACAAACAACAACCCCTAGGAGAAGCTGGGTTGAGAAGCAGCCTCAGCCTTAGAAATTTTTGTCTCACTGAGAGTGTGGGGGTCTGACCCTGAGTAGGAGAAGATAGAAGGACCTTCCACTGTGGAAGGATGCCAAGCCCAGCTGTGCTGACCAGATGAGTCTGAGGCTGTGGCTTCAGGGAGAAGGAACTAGCACACACCTGGTGAGTACAGTAGCCGGGATCAGGCATCTGGTTGACTATGAGCACTTGCAGGAGAGCACAGTCCCTGGTTTCAGTTCCAGGGCAGAGAAAACTATTGTAGTTTGCAGCCACCAGAGGGACTGCAGGGAGCAAGATATTGCAGGATAGTTTGGCTGAGGGCCCTAACTGTGGCTTAGGAGTGGAGAGGAGAGCCCAAGGTTGGGCCCTGTGACAAATCTCAGAAAATGACAGTAAGAGAGACCTGAGACTTGGGGCATCATTGCCCATACCTCAGATCTACAACTTGATTACACTAATAGCTGCTAAAAACAAAGTAAAACAAAAAAATTAAAATGAGTACGCAAAGGAGAAAGAACCCAACCATAGATAGTTACTACAGGGATAGACAAGATCTGGGTTCATATTCAGAGGAAGAGAGTGGAACTAAAAAAGCCACTCCTTTTTCAATGAGAAAACATCAGATGGTCCCAAGCACAAAAAGATTTCTTGGAAGAACTTAAAAAAGACTTTAAAAATCAAAAAAGAAAGATTGAGGAAAAATTAGAAAAAAAAATAAGAGGAATCCAATAAAGTCAAGAAAAATTATGAAAAAAAAAGTCAACCAAATTGGAATAAAGAATCAAGAATTTAAATTAAAAAATAATGCCTTGAAAACTAAAATTGAGCAAGAGGAAGCTAATGATATTCTAAGACACCAAGAAATCATAAAACAAAATCAAAATAATGAAAAAATAGAAGAGAAAGTGAAACGTCACATCAGAAAAACAACTGATCTGGAGAACAACTGTATAAATAAGGACTATGTAGCCAAGAATAAAAGGAACTCAGAAAATTGGGAGAAAAAACTTTCCTAGACAATCTCTCAGACAGGATGTGATTGGGTTGGAATATTGCTGTGGTGCAGGAAATGATGAGCTGGCTGATTTAGAAAGACTTGGACTTATGAAGGAAGACACTAACCACCTTCAGAGAAACAGATGATAGGAGGAAATAAGCATCATATGGTCTTACATATATGTGTATGAGTGTATGTGTGTATATGTAAGTTTACAGATATCTATGTATATGTGTGTGTATATATATATATATATATACACACACATATATATATATATATATATATATATATATATATATATATATATATATATATATATATATATATGCTTAATTGTAGCCTGGGGGTGGGGGAGTAAAAAGCACACAGCAGAGAACAAAAGAAAACCAACAAAAGCAAAGAAAAGCTGGGAGCTTTGAAAACAATGCATAGTATTTATTATATAGATTTTCTTGAAATGGAAATTTATTGTTTTATATTGAATCCTTTCTTACGGTCTACTGTGTACATGGCAATATTTTTTTCTTTTCTCATTTTGTATTTAAATTTAAAATTTTTTTTAAATTTTACCCAAAAGGGGGGGGGCAGAATTAATGGAGAAGGTCAAAGCTGGTAGTTTATGATTTATCAAGTTTTAAAAGGACACGTGGAAAGTAAAGTTTTGCTGCACACCTAACAAAACTGGAGACAAGGTGAGTAAACTGCAGCACAGTTTTTAAAAACAATTCTCCTACATGACCGCCTACCTCCTTCAAACATGCCTTTATTGATGCCTTTTATGCTACTCCTTGTACACAAATCATCAATAGTATAATTCAGTTGACCTACATTCATCACAAGGCTTTCCATTGTCTATTGGGATCATGTGCAATTTTGGTGCTTCTGAGATTATAGTGTTCCATCATTTGTAGTCATATAGCAACACCAGGAGAACAATATTGTTAAAAAAAATCCAGGCATTTGAAGTAAGTAGCAGCTAGTGTCATTGAACGTCTTACATAATGTCAATTCTGGGCCCTTCTCATTATTGATCTATAGATTTTCTGTAGTACCTTGTTTAAGATATATGTACTGATGGACTGACTTAATGGGTTACCTATTAAATTTCATGTCTTCATTTGTCTTTCATCCATTTTGTTTTTCCAAGGTGAATGACCAGACCAAATGCCTCTATCATCACTAAGGATGATAATAATTAGTAGCCAATATTTATTTAGAGCTTTAAGGCTTTCAAAGTACAACACTATGAGGTTCATAATATAAACATTTTATCCATATTTTATAGATGATGACACTGACACTCATAGAGACAAGTGATTTCCCTCTAGTCAAATAGCCAGTAATGGGTGTTGATATTTCAACGCAAGTCTCCTTACTCCAAATATAGTACTCATCTTTACTGTAACATGCTGGCTCACCTCAAGGAGGCACAGTAGTGTTCCAAGGCCCAGTGCAATCAATGCATAAGCAGGAGAACTGGTAGAACATTTCGATCAATAGGGAACAGCATAAGGTATTTGAGTGTTGAATGTTGAGTCAGAAGCCTGGGATCAAATCTTTCCTGTTATTTACTACCCTGTAACCATGGATAAGCCATTTAATCTCTATTAGCTTCATTTTCCTCATCTTTAAAATGGGGATAAAAATGCTTGCTGAATCTCCTTCACAACATTATGTACATCAAATGAGCGTGGCATAGTATAAAGAATTTGAAGTCAGAAGACCAGGGTTCAAATTCAGGGTTTTGCCACAAGTAGTGACCTGTGTGATTTTAGGCAAGGTCCTTCAGCAATCTTACTTATCTGCAAAATGGAAATGACCTCTCAGGTCCCTTCTACGTCTAAATCTAAGGTTCCATGTAAAGTGATTTGTAAACTTTAAAATAGAATACAAATTCCAGCTACCATCATAACCCATTTGGATTTTACAGAAGATAATCCTCAGTGGCACTGAGAAAAAATTTTGGCCAGTTTATTTTACCTTGTTCTATGCCTCACCCAATGCTGAGCATTAGTAGATCTTTAACCAAACCTATTTTTGTAGTTCTGTCTGTCATGGAATCTTTGTGATCTTACTTTACTGTATATCTGGGACAATCCACCTGGTTTGTGGAGAGGTTTTAAGCATAAATTTTACTTCTGAGTCAATGTTTTGTTTGTAATGGGAGGATGCTACATGGCACGATGGATAGATCACTGGGCCTGGAGTCAAAAAAACCTGAGTTCAGGTCTTGCCTCAATCACTTACTTGGACAAGTGACCTTGGACAAGTCACCTAACTTCCATTTGCCTCCATTAACTCAACTGTAAAATGGGGATAATAATAGATAATAATAATTTCCCAGGGTTGTCATGGGGATAGAATGAGATAATATTTATAAAGTGCTTAGCACACTGCCTAGTAGATAGTAGGCGCTATATAAACACTAATTATTATTATTTTATTATTATTAGTAATGAGCAAACACTTTGGGATCTTACACTCTCCCAATCACTCAGTCAATTGTCTGACTGTGAAAGGGTAAGTTTGCTATGGAAAATTCCTTATTAAATCCTGACCATTACTTTCTCCTGTTTTTACCAAGGGTAAGCTTAATGTCTGCCCAGACCATTATCATAACAATTTTATAAAGATGAGAAAGCAGGCATACGGGTCAGTAGTTGCTCATTTCAGCTGCCTTTTTTTGGTAATAGTACCATCTATGATTCCAATGTAGGTTTTTAATGAGCTGAAGAGTGTGGGAATAGGGAACCTTGCTCCCCTTTTATTACTTGTAGGCTCCCCAGGACTGAAACCACATGCCTTGGATTTAGAACAGGGAATGGTTGCAGTACCCAGCCCTGACAGGCCTAGCAGCAATTCCTCAAAGTTGGACTAACTGTCGTTAGTTTTTCTCCGGTAAATGGACAGAAGACCCACTTGGGCCTAAGGCAGACTACCTACCTAGGTCCATTCTCTTTAGAAAAATACTTGTGTGTTTTGGTTCCTACTAAGAATTATTGTCTTGATTTAGAGAAGTCATCTTTAATGGATTTTCTTATTTGTTCCAGAAATTGCCCTGAAAATCCGTGTGCTCTTTTGATTACATTTGCAAGACCATAAGCAAACACATTCTTACCAACCTTTGTTAGATGTTTTTTATCCATGGCCAAAAGTGTGTCTTTCCCCTATTTTAAGCCATTTATAGAAGGTATAAGTGCAGGAAAATACATGAACTATGGAGGTGGGGAGGAACAGAAGGCATTTGAAAGAAAAATAATGGAAGCAGAAAGAGAATTCAAATTGTCAGAAGAGTATGCTAGAGACCACCTGTACAGAAAGAGGAAGTCAATGTGGAGTTTGGGAAATCTATCACAAGCCTGGCAAGAGGCAGAGGATAAGAGCGATGGAAAACTTCAACTATCCCAACAGCTACTAGAGCTCTTTCTGTGCTCAAAGCAGAGAGCAAATAATTTATTGACTTGCCTAAATGATAATCGTATCATACAAAAGGTAGAGTAATCAAAAAGTGGAATTTCCATTCTCGATCTGATTCTCATCACCAAGGAGAAATGGTTTTTGGAATGGAAATGAGGGGAGCCTTGGCAAGAAGTAATAGTGCACCTGGCATGGGGCCTGGCACATAGAAGATGCTTAATAAATATTTGTTAATTGATTATTGTTCACTCGTGTCCAACTTTTTGTGACCCCGTTTTGGAGTTTTCTTGTCAGAGATTCTGAAGTTATTTGCCATTTCCTTCTCCAGCTCATTTTACAGTTGAGGAAACTGAGGCAAACAGGATTAA
>CM053623.1:364835121-364848882 GCA_028646595.1 Phalanger gymnotis
TTAAAATATACAGCTAGAATAGTAACTGCTAACAGGGTAATCTGATCAATGAACACAGACAGCAGTTATAAAAATTTAATGTACTTGGAGCTGCTGGGTTTATTTGTTTTTCACCAAATGCAAATAATCAACCAAAACACAAGTTCCATTGTGAGGCCAAAGGGCAATAACTGAGGAGCTCAATTGAACCACAGTGATATAGTGAAGTAGAACAGGACTCATGTAAAGTATTAACTACATTGTGTCCAAGATCAACCGCACCATTTAACCCTGAAGGCTGATTTTTTTTAAGATAACTATGAGAGGTTCTGCAGTTAAATATAACACCCTGTTAAGATAATTAGCTAATTTTAAGCCTCAGAGTAACATAATGTGTCCTCAGGTCCATAGGATTCTTCCTTTGCTGCTTTAGGGAGTTTATATAAAGGAAAAGTTCAGAATACTATCACAATTGCTCTGAGCCCCCAGTTGGAAAAATTTCTACCATTTTGGCAGAAGTTTAACTTATTATCTTATTCTACTTTTATATTTATCCCTTGTTGACTTCTAGCCTCCTTGTGGATTCATACTATGCAAAACATTTGGGTCAAGAAGCAACAGAAGATATTGCAATGCCTATTAATAGACAGGTACAAAAAGGGGCAGTTAGGAAAAGAACATTCCTTCCCTCATTCCATAAGGAGGTGGGAAGCAGATCAAGTCTTCTGATCTGAGATACCTACAGGGTCAATGGCCCTCCTCATTCTCTCACTTCTTGGACACAGCTTGGTCCTACTTTTTCATTTTCCTTTTGCAGCTTATCCATCCCTATGTAATAATTCTTTCCACCTTACTTCTTGATTTCTTCATCCCTTCCTCTCTTCTTCCAGACCCTCCAAACTTCTTAGTTCTAAATTAGCTCTTTCTTTTCTGTAAACTTCTCATCAAATGACAAAGTATCTCATCCAGGTGGAACAGACTTCCTATCCCACCTAATTGAAATGCCCTTGATGAACTCAAGAAGGATCTAGGCATTTAATAAACAGTCAATATGTCCTTTTCGACTTCTATATTTTCATTGGGATGAAATAAAAACTGTCTTATGTCCAGTTTGCACATGCTGCCTTGAGTGCTTGTATGGATATGTTGAATTTAAAATGCCTAGGAGACGTCCAATTCTACATGTGCAAAAAGCTGTACCTGATGTAAGCCTGGAGCTCAGGTGTAAGATTAGAGCTGGGGATCATCTGCATAGAGGTGAAAGTTGAATCAATGGGAGCTGATGGGGTTTCCCCTCCCTCCATCCCTTAACCCACTACACACACTTGGTAAAACCTAGATCCAAACTATACAATGAATACTTTAGCAGTTTTCCTAAAATAACTCCCCTGGTCCAAAGAGAGGTAATTACTCTGCTGGCTTCAGCCCCCAGGATCAAACACCATCCAAGTGAACCCAGAATCTCAGAATGATCTGGACCATGAGACACAAACACATATTATTTAACCTGCTTAAAAGTGAAACAGATCCTTCAAACGTCATTGTCAAAAAAGAGTTTCAGAAAGTTAGAAGAATCTCAAACCCAAAGGAAATATCAAGAAAAAAGGGAGACATATCAGGTGACCGAGATGGCCAAGCAAGAAGACCTTCTTTACCCATCCATTGATCTAACAAAGTGTCATCCATAAATACGATAGCTTACATGGTGCCCTGTCTTATTAAAATTAAAATTTTAAATTTATTATGGAAGGTTCACCAAATTAAATAAGTATAAAGAAACTTACAGCAGCTATGTGGCACAGTAGATAGAGTGCCAGGTCTGGAGTCAGGAAGACCTAAGTTTAAATCTAGCCTCAGACACTTACTAGCTGGGCTGTTTGCCTCAGTTTCTTCATCTGTAGAATGAGCCAGAGAAGGATATAGCACTCCAGTATCTTTGCCAAGAAAACCCCAAATGGGTCACGAACAGTTGCTCCTTGAGGGCAAGAACTGCTTCTGCCTTTCTTTGTATCCTTAGTGCTTAGCAGAATGCCTAGCCCATAGAAGGTGCTTAATAAATGCTTGTTGACTTAATTTGACATGACTGGGGGGGGAGGGCAGGAAAGTCAGCATCATTCACATAGGACTCTACCAGCAGTAGCAGCCCTTGTTTGAAAAAAAAATATTTGAGGATCCTCTGCTGCAGCCAGAGCCACCAGAAAGTATGGATTGAATTAATACAATTCATTAGGCAGGAGATGACTCCTTTTGAAGCCTTGTACCATCAACATGGAAATTCTGTTCCACCTGAGAATGGTCCCTTTTTCTCCTCCTCCTGGATGGCTATTTATGTGTTCTATTCATCCATCACATATATTCAGAGCACACACCCTATGCTACAGCCTCTACAACCAGAGTCTTACAGACATGGAAACATCTAAGGAAATTAAAGGAACTAAATTACATGAAAGGTACAATGAGTTTTGAAGGCCGCCTTCCCAAGAATTTGAAATGCAGCAGCGAGTGCCATGCTTCAGGAATTCGCATGGCTGCCTTCTTACACCATCCCTCATTTAGTTTTTCCAAGAGCAGGTTCAGCCCATAAAAATGACATACAAACGAGCGGCTTTGATTTTAGCTTTTGCCACCCCGTTGATGAGCACTCATTGATTTGATATGTATTTTAGTTTCAGTGCCATTGACACACACTATAATAGGCATCTGACAACTGAAGAGGACGCCCAAGTTAAAGAGACACGCCAGCTTCTTATTTTAAGGACAATTGAAGTTCAAATGCTGAAACGAAGATTGCAACTGACGTTATGCTGTCAGAGAAAACTGAATGTTATAAAAGACATTTCAATGCTCCATCAGGCATACTCCTCTGGAGGCAGAGAATGTGGCATGCAGCCTAAAACAAAAACCAAGCATGAGGAATACATGAAAATAATGTTGCAGGAAGAAACAATAAGAAATTTCATTTGGAGCTAAGTGCAGATTTTTTTCACAGAACCAAAGGGTTAGGAGGGACCTCAGTTTTCTAGTCCATACCTGAACAAAATTACCAATACATGGCCCATGAGACTCTATTTGGAGGCCTTCAGTAAGGAAGATTTGGATTGAAAGTACACCCCTGACACTGACTAGCTCTGCAGCCATGAGCACCTAGCCTCTCATTTATCTCATCTGTAAAATGGATGTGTGGTACCTCTAGTAACTACCTCAAAAAATCATTTGTGAAGATAATGTGTATTCGTGTGCCTATGCTGTACATTTGTATACGTATGTAGTGCTTTCAAACTTTAAAATTCTATATAAATGTCAGGTTTTTTTAAAAATAAAATAAAAGCTTCTATTGGCAGCCCATTCACTTTTAGATAGCCCTGATTGTCAGTGTCATTGTGGTTTTGCTAACATTGTCCCCAAGTCTCTGCAACTCTCATCCATCAATCACAATTCGACCCTCTGCCGCCAGGTGGAACAAGTTTTTTCTGTTCCTTCCAATAGTGGAAGCCCTTCCAATATTTGGAGACAACTATTCTGTCCCTCCTAATTCTGCTAACATCACCTGGAACTAAATATAATACTCCAGATGTGATCTGACCAGCACAGAGCACACTGACACTAAGTACCTGTCTTTCTATGTATCTATTAACAAAACCAAAAGTCACTAAAATTATACTTGGGTGCCTCATCACGATGTTGATGTTACTCTGGGTTTTCCAAGGCTATTTCAATAAAACTCAAAGTCTAGCATTCTTTCATCCATCTCCTGACTTTTTAAGTTTTAAAAATATGGATATGTTTCTTTTTAAAAATCATCATAGCTACCATTTTGTGCTATACATTGTTCCAGTCTGACTCTCCAGACTTCACCACCATGTCTCAACTGCCTTTTACCCCAGAATTTCTCTCAACACCTATGGCCTTCACTCTGAAACATCTCCCTCTCCTTCAACCTTTTTACCCTGGACCGTCTCTGCGCCTCTGTGGCCCCTTTCGCCCATTAATGTGTTCCTTCTTAAGGCTTTCATTTTGGCAAGGTTTCTAGGCTGGCCAATCTTTCATTCCCCTCCTGAACTTTCTAGACTCTACTACCTTACCCCTATCCAGGTATTCCCCCTTCTCTTTACCAGGGCCAACCTTTCTATATGCATCCTCTCCCTTCTCCAGAAGATTGTCCCCACCATCATCCCCATTCTTCTTTATTTTCAATCTTTCCTTCTTTATTGGTCCTTTCCTTGCTGCCTACAAATATGTTCATGTCTCTGCCATTAAAAAAAAGTCTCACTTGATCCTGCCATCCCCACTATCTATCATCCCCTTTGAAGCAAAGTTTCCTGAGAAAACCATCTATATTAGATGCCTCCACATCCTCTCCTTTTACACTCTGCAATCTGGCTTCTAGCCTCATCATTCAGCTGAAATTTCTCTCTTCAAACTTCGCAATGAGCTTTTAATTGCAAAATCTGTTATCCTTATCCTCCTTGACCTCTCAGCAGTATTTGAAACTGTCGATCACCTTCTCCTCCCGGATACTGTCTCCTTTCTAGGTTGTCGTAACAATGCTCTCGCTCGATTCTACTCCTCTTTGTCTCATTGTTACTCGGGCTCCCTTCCTGATTCTTTATCCATGTCATGCCCACTAATTATGAATATCCTCCAGATCTCTGTTCTGAGCTCTCTTGTGTTTTCCCTCTTTACTCTCTTGCTTACTGAGCTCATCAGTTCCCATGGGTTCAGTTAACATCTCTGTGGTGATTCCCAGATCTATTTTTAATCTCATTTCTTGGCTCTAGGCTCAAATCACCTACTACCTTTGAGGTATATTATACTGGATAATCCATAAGCATCTCAAACTCAACACATCCAGAACAGGACCCATTATCTGAACCCTCGAAACCTTCCAACTTCACCAGTACTGTTGAGTGTACAGTCATCCTCCTCATAACCCAGGTTTACAACCTCTTTGTCATCTTTAATTCCTCATTGTCACTCACCCCACATTATCCAGTATGTTTTGAAATCTTTTCATTTCTACCTTCACAACATCTCTCCTATAAATCTCTTCTCTTTATTCACACAGCCACCACGCTAGTTCAAGCTCTCATCAACTCTCACCCAGATTATTCCAATACTTCCTTGCCTCATCTCTCCCTACTCTAATCTATCTCAACTAAACTCATCTGCTAAAGTAATTTTTCTAAAGGAAAAGTCTGACCATATCACCCTTTATAAATTCTAATGGCTTCCTATTAACCTCCAGGAACAAATATAAGTCCTGTTTTTAGCATTAAAAATTCTTCATAGCACTGTCGGTGGAGTTGTGAACTGATCCAACCATTCTGGAGAGCAATTTAGCCCCAAGGGCTATAAAACTTCATACCCTTTGATCCAGCAATAACACCACTAGGTCTGTATCCCAAAGAGATCATAACAAAGGGAAAAGGACCCACACGCACAAAAATATTTATAGCAGCTCTTTTTGCGGTGGCAAAGAACTGGAAATTGAGTGGATGTCCATTAATAGGAGAATGGCTGAACAATTGTGGTATGTGATTGTGATGGGATACTACTATACTATAAGAAATGATGAGGTGGGTGGTTTCAGATTAAAATAAAAAACATGACAAGACCAATATGAACTGATACAAAGTGAAGTGGGAAGACCCAGGGAATATTATACACAAAAACAGCAATATTGGCAATGATCAACTGTGAAAAACTTAGCTACTTTGATCAAGATAATGATCCAAGACAATTCCAAAGGATTCATCGTGAAAAACTGCTAACTACCCCCAGAGACAGAACTGCTGGAGTCTGAATGAAAATTGAAGCATAATTTTTTTCACTTTATTTTTCTTGTTTCTTCTTTTTGCAATATGGCTAACAGGGCAATATGTTTTACGTGACTTCTCATGTATACTTGACATCACATTTCTAGCTTCACAATGGGTTAAGAGGTGAGGAAAGGATACAGGGAATTAGGAACTAAAAATTTTCTTTAAATGAATGTTAAAAATAAGTAAATATTTTTTTTAAATGTAAGCTCTTCATAATCTGACTCCTTTCTACCTTTCTATCATGTAAGGCTAATGTAAGTTTATTCCCTACCGCACACTCTGCGATCCAGCTTCACTGGCCTGCTCTCTATTCTTTACATATAATATGCAATCTCCTGTCTCTTTTCCTTCACACTGGCTGTCCTCCATGTCTGGAATGCTCTTCCTCTTCACCTCTGTCTCTTACTTTCCCTGCCTTCCTTCAAGTAAGCTCAAATCCCACCTTCTGCTAGAGCCTTTCCTGGTTCTCCCTCCTCCCCAAAGTGCTAATATCTTTTACTTTCAGATTATCTCCCATCTACTTTATATATACCTTGCTTATATCCAGTTCTTTGCATGTTGTCTCTCGCTTTAGAAATGAAAATTCTTTAAGGAAAGGAAGGGATTGTTTTTGTTTTTCTTTGAATCCCCAGGACTTAGCACAGCATCTGGTAAGCACTTAATAAAAATGTATGTTCCTTTTCCTACCCCTTCCTTGTTGACTGATGGACTATAGTGACAGAGTATATTAAGCTTGCATTGTACCAGAATTACTTATCTTTTTAACATGAGCTGATGTCTAGTTCCACCTCTCCAATCCTGTATGTATGAAGTTGATTTTTTGAACCCAATTAGAAGATTTTACATTTATATATAGCAAATTTCATATTGCATGATTTAGCCTCTCCTTCTAGCCAATGTATACTTTAAGGATCCTGTTTACGTGATCTATTATTTATTTATTGTTAAACCTTCTCTCCTAATCTTGTATCACCTGCGTATCTGAAAAAATATTTGCTATGCTTTAACCTACTGATAAACAATATTGAACAGAATAATGAAAAGGGCAGGAGAGCCTCGGGTAAGAGATTTCTTTCTAGGTTGATTTTGCTTTATTGTTACTCTTTTGGTGTGATCATTCAGCTGGTTCTGAATCAGCCTAATCCAACAAGTTCTCTCACCTAGTCTTCTTCTCTCCATCTTGTTCACAGGTTATCATTAGAGACATTGTCAGCTATCTTGTATTCCAGGTATTTCCATGACAAGTTTTGATGATGAGCCAGTCCAGTAATGCTATCAAAAAATAAAATGAGATTAGTCTGGTGTGATTTGTTCTAGATGAAGCTATTCAGGTTCATAGTCATCACTGCCTTCATATCTAATAGCCCCAAAACTATACCCTTTCTGATGTGTTCTAGAATTGCATTGGTTCCATAGATAGTGAATACGGCTAAAATACAAGAAAGCAGCAACTCGGGTTTTGGAACTTTACCATTCTTTTTGTGTGACCTCTAGGCAGTCAATCTAAGTAACCAATTTGTAAATTCAATCTCAATAACTAAAAAACTTTTTTTCAAAAATGGAAAAAGAAATTTAAGGTTTATTGTGGCATGTGATGATTTCATGGCAACCTGAAGTAACAAGAAAAATGAATCTGTGGATTCTGTAATCCACAGAGAGAGAGCAAATCAAATCCAGGTCAACAGTTAGCAAGTTGTAGAAAGAGTTATCAGACATGGGGAAGTGCTATCAAGAGTGAGAAACTGCGAAATTTAAAATTATTATGTTGCCTTCATATACAGGCCGCCCTGAAAAGTTAAGGGAGAAAGTTGAGAAAAGTATCAAAACAATTTCACTAAACAATTTAGCCAACAGAGTTTTTATTTTCCTAAGGTGGTTTCTTATAACTTCTACAAAAAACATACATTTTCTTATGTGTAGGCAGCTAAGTAGGGCAGTGGATAGAATGCTGAGCCCTGAAGACAAGAGGGCTCTAGTCAGATACCTACTACCTGTGTGACCCTGGACAAGTCACAATTTCTATTTGCTTCAGTTTCCTTTTCTGGAGAAAGAGGATAATAATAGCACACCCCCCCCCCCTTGAAATTGTCATGATCATAAAATGAGATATTATTTGGAAAGCACCTTATAAACCTGAAAGCATCATAAATACACTGACTAGTAAGACTGTAATTATGTCAAAGTGATTTGAATAGAATCTGTTCTGGGCTTAAAATGCTGGCCAAGCAATGGACCTTGTGACTAGCCTAAGTGTAACAAGAGCTTGGTGACAAATGTTGTCAAAGGTGACAAATATTGGTGGCTATACCAACTCATTAAGAGCATCTGAGGCAAGCCCTTGTCAATGAATAAAATCATGGCTACTTCAAATTTAAAATAAGAGTGTTTGACTGAGAAGCAGGTGTCTTAGTATCTAAAACCAGGCCTTTCACTAGCTGTGGGTGATCCCAGGAAGGTCATTTCACCTTCATGGTCCACCCTGTCCTCAGGAAATTTATTAGTGACTGATAAGGTCATTTCTAGATCCTGAATTGTGCAGTTCTAGTTGTGACAGTCATGTCCTATGCAAGGAGCACACCCATTGACCCCAGCCACAAAACTTTGGTGCTGGATCAGTGATAGAAAAGGGCAAGGACTGAGCCTTAACAAAAAAAGGTCTTGAGTGAAAGGTAAAGAAAAGAAGGAGGGAAGGAAGGAAGAAAGAGAGGGAGAAAAGGGGGGAGGGAAGGAGGAAGGAAAGAAGGAAGGAAATAAGGAAGGAAGGGAAAAGGGAGGGAAAGAGGAAGGGAGAGATGGAGGGAGAGAGGAAAAGAGAAAAAGAAAGAAGGGCAGGAGGGGGAATGGATGGAGAAGGGGAAAGGAAGAGAAGGGATGGGAAGGGAAAGGTAGAGGGAAAGAGAAGGGCAGGAAGGAAGAAAAGGGAAAGGGAAGGAAGGGGAAAGGAAGGGAAGGAGCCTTTTATATTCCAATACTTTATAAAGTGCCAGAAATACAAATACAGTCAAGCAAGAGAATACCTGACTTTCAGGAGTTTACCTTCAAATGAGTGAAGAAAACACATATATGGAAGTGGTGGGCAGGTAGAAGTGTTTCAGACAAAGAAGTCATAGGGTTTGTTGATTGAAGCCATTGGGCAAATGACTGACATGATCTTTTCCAGAATAGTAGTTTTGATTTGATCATTTGATTGGCATAGCTAGAGTTAGAAAGGGGAATGAGGGAGAGGAAGGAAGAGGGAGAGGAGTGGGGATGGGGCTGCAAATGGCAATGGACAGGAAGGGGAGCATTGAGGCCGAGACTCTGAATGCTTGCCTACAATCAGTTAGAGCCTAAATCATGGAGTAAGAACCCAAGTTTCCTACAGAGGTGGAGTCTTGAGAGTAGGCACTTGGAGAGGACTAAGGATGCCTTCCTCTCACACTTGATGGTGTGAAAGAGACCAGAGAACCAAGTAAATGAATACATACAGAGTCAAGCCAAGAGCAGCGGCAGACACAGAATCACTTAGATGTGAGATCATCGCCAATCCTATGTTCCTGGTACTATCCCTTAAGCTATAATTCCCACAGGTAAGAGACAAGATCTGTCCAGAGAGTTCCAAGTTCCCAATTCACCTCCACTGCCTGGACATGGAAACTTTGGGAGGTTTCTCCATGAATGAGAAAACTCCAGGGTAAAAACCAATTAGCGCCTTATGGAAAAGGTTGGAATTCTTTTTTTTTTGAGGGGGGAAAGCAGGGCAATTGGGGTTAAGTGACTTGCCCAAGGTCACACAGCTAGCAAATGTGTCAAGAGTCTGAGGCTGAATTTAAGCTGAGGTCCTCCTGACTCCAGGGCCAGTGTTCTACTCACTGTACTACCTAGCTGCCCTGGGGCTTGAATTCTTGAAGGAGAGAAGGATGGTTTTCTTGAAGGGACAGAGTGCTGGGGTATCTGGCCTAAGAAAGATTTATGGACTTTAAGGAAATAATTACACTGGTTAATGTAGTTACATATTTGGTTTATTTCTGTCCTATTATTATGATTAAAGATGCAATTAGGACATGGTTTTACAAGTAAACTCTCCATTGAACCATAGCAGGATTGGGATGAGAGGTAAAGGTTTTGTTTTGGGATTTGTTTGTTCTTCCGTAGTGAATGGAAGCACTGATCTGAGTCTTACTGGACAAATATATTCATTAAACACTCAGACTAACAAAGACAAGCATTGCCAATCACAGAAGGATAGAACTCAAAGAGAAGTTAAACCATCTGAGAATAGAGAGACTGGTGTTACACCAGACCAGAGTATCCAGTTGACAATATTTGGTTCTTAGTACTGGGCAGGATAAAGCACTAGGTCAACAGGGGCCTTACTGGTTAAATAAGACTTAGTATATATCTTCCGTTACAATACTATTGTAAGAAATACAAATTTCAAGTAAGAAAGTAAGGATTATAACTAAACCAATCAAATACCAATAAACATTTCACATTATACTGCACAAAATAGATATGTTACTGGAGTCTGAAATAAGCAATACAGAGAAATACACACAGTATTGGCAGAAGGTGACATGATTTGTCTCTTCATTCTCTCTTGTCCTCAGGCAGATGGCACTTATAAATATGGACCATCCATTCATCCATATGCCTTCTTCCTTATTTCTAAGAAAGGGAAGGCAGATTCAGCAGCAGCCATATTTCAAAGAAGCTTGGTTTAGTGGAGTAAGTAGTGGACTTGGAGGCAGAAAGCCAGTGTCGAGTGTCTCGGACATTTAGACCCTCAGAGAGTCTTTTAGAGTTTCCAGTTCCTCGTCTCTAAAATGGAGATAATAATACTTGCACTTCCTGCCTCGTGGGCTTGTTGAGTGGAAATCATTTTGAAAGTTATAAACACTGCATAAAGAAAGCACACTTCTCACTTTTCAATCTCTTTGGCTGGAAGCAGCCAATCAGGGTATTAAGTGGAAGACAATAAAAGGAAAACATGGTTCTTGGCCACAGAGAACTTGAACAAAGGAAAAGGCAAATGAGAACAAAGAAAAGAGAGGGATGTAGGAAGCAAAATGGTGATTATGAAGGAGAATGCCTGCTCTGACTCTTACACTTCTTGTTTTTCAGTCTTTCAGTTGTACGTGACTCTTCATGAACCTCTTTTGCCATTTGAGTTAGTCTGTTTTTTAAGGTGTTATTTTCTTCAACATTTTTTGGGTCTCCTTTAGCAAATCGTTGACTCATTTTTCATGATTTTCTTGCATCACTCTCCTTTCTCTTCCCAATTTTTCTTCTACTTCTCCTACTTGATTTTCAAAATCCTTTTTGAGCTCTTCCATAGCCTGTGACCAATTCATACTTTTCTTGGAGGCTTTGTATATAGGACCTTTGACTTTGTTGTCTTCTTCTGGTTGTATGTTTTGATCTTCCTTGTCACCAAAGTAAGATTCTGTAGTCTGATTTTTTCCCACTCTTTGCTCGTTTTCCCAGCCAATTACTTGACTTTTTAGCTCTTTGTTAAGGTGGAGACTCTGATTCCAATATGGAGGGTGTACTGTCCCAAGCTTCTGGGGTTTGGTGCATCTGGTTTTTGTTTTTTGTTTTTGCAAGGGTTAAGGCAGGGCAATTGAGATTAAGTGACTTGCCCAAGGTCACAGAGCTAGTAAGTGCGTCAAGTGTCCGAGGCCGCATTTGAACTCAGGTCCTCCTGACTCCAGGGCCAGTGCTCTACTCACTACGCCACCTAGCTGCCCCAAGGTGCATCTGTTTTGAGAGATATTTCTCTTCTCTTGGCCTGTGCTCTGGTCTATGAGAAACCACAAACACTCTTTTCTGCCTTGGAACTGTGAGGAGGATTCCCTCTCCACCTCCTCCATAAGCTCCACCACGCCAGCACTCCTGCTCACCCCAGGACCACCATCCAGGACTGCGACCCAGATCAAAGCACAGGCAAAACAAGAGAATCCTGTCTCAGTCCAATCCAATCCAATCTCCCTTTGATCAGTTAGCTTGACTCTCCTACCATCTGTGGGCCGAGAGCTCCAGAAGCAGCCACTGCCACCACTGCTACACTGGGGCTGGGGCTGAACCATGCTCCTCTCTCACCCAGGTCTGACACACTTTCCTACTGACCTTCTAAGTTGTCTTCGGCATTTGTGGGTTGAGAAGTCTGGAAACCACAATACTGCCAGTGAGCCAGTCTCCTGAGCCTGCTCCAGCCCAGTTTGGGCCAAGCACATCCCGTGCTGGACTATGCTCTTCCCTCAGACTGGTACAACAGACCTTTCCTGTTGACCTTCAAGGTTGTCTTGAGCTGGAAATATGTTTTTCTCTGTCATTTTGTGGGTTCTGCTGCTCTAGAATTTGTTTAGAGTCATTTTTACAGGTATCTGGAGAGGTTTGGGGGAGAGCTCAAACAAGTCCCTGCTTTTACTCCTCCATCTTGACTCCTCCCTGTATATGACTCTTCATAACCCCTTTTGGGGGGCTTTCTTAACCAAGCTGGAGTGGTTCGCCATTTCCAGTTTGCCATTTCCTTCTCCAGATCATTTTACAAATGAGGAACTGATGCAAACAGGGTTAAGTGACTTGCTCAGGGTCACACAGCTAGTAAATGTCTGCGGAAGATGAGTCTTTTTGATTCCAAGCCCAGTGTTCTATCCACTATACCACCTAGCTGCCTGACCCTTATACCAGTGTTGTGGTCTAGGGGTGCTAGGACCCCGAAATGCAAGGGCAAAATGGCACAGATCTGCCTTGAAAGAATTTGGCCATTCAAGCCTCCTTTCCATCCAAGTAACAAGGTTTATTGTGTCACCAATAGAAGCAGGTGAGATTTTGAGAATCTGAGCTATTTGTGAGGCCAACACAAGTGGGCCAGATTTTAAGAATCTGGGTAATTTAATGGGGGCAAGATGGACACTTTCATACAGAAAGACTGTAGGAAGATTTGGATGGGATCAAGGAGTGGCCAATAGCCTGGGGTGACCTGGAGGTAACAGAGTAGGGTTCTAGATGGGATTAAGGGTGGGAAATAGGTAGGGGTGCTCCAGAGGTAACAGACAATGAAGGGCTGGGTTGGGTCACAGTTAACAGAGAATTAAAGGTTGGGGTTGGGTCAGAGCCACACAATAAAAGGACAGTTGAAAAGATTATTGAGTACCTAGGTGGGGCTGTGTAAGAAGGTTCCAGATCTGGGTTGTGTTTTTTGGGGTCCAGGTCCCACACCCCATCATTAGTACCCCCTTATGAAATTACTCTGCCTTTGGACCAGAGCTGGTTCAGAATGTAAGCAATGGCATAGGAGAAACTGTATATGGAAGGTGAACCCAAAAAACAATATATACAATGATTATCATATTCAGACGGAGTTCATCAACATGGATATCTGATTATTGTTCTCGGGGCTAGAATTAGAAAGGGGTCAGGGGAGTGACACAGATCACCATCCAGCCACCACCAACCATTCCATTCCATTCCATATCTTCCTAAAAGTTGGCCACCAAGGATCCTACTTTCTCCCAACTTTGTAACAATATCAGTGGAGGCCATAGGCAATCCACCAGTTATCCTTCTCTCTTGCTATATGACTACCCCATCTTCTTTTTCAATTATACATTTTCCTGATATCCTTCTCCACTCTAGTTCTATACTGTTTCTTCTCTTTTTTGCTTTTTTGAGAGAAAATGGCAATTTAACACCCAGGCTGGCTTTTCCCACGGTCATCCCATTTATTTATCCCTCATCATTAGCAAAGAATGATTGAAAAGTCACTGACAATAAGTCCCCTTATGACTACAGGGGGCTGTGTTCCTATCCCACGTTTTGTCTCATCTCTTTTCCAGATGCTTATAGCGTCAACCTTCAGAGTTTGGTCTAAGAAAAACACACAGAGGGCGGAGCCAAGATGGCAACTGGAAAGCAGTAACTGGCGTGAGCTCCCCACCAAGTCCCTCCAAAAACCTATAAAAAAATGGCTCTGAAC
>CM053623.1:364849382-364899961 GCA_028646595.1 Phalanger gymnotis
CTTGCTTTTCTAAATCCTTTTTGAGTTCTTCCATGGCCTGAGACCAGTTCATGTTTTTCTTGGAGGTTTTTGTTGTAGGCTCTATGACTTTGTTAACTTCTTCTGACTGTATGTTTTGTTCTTCTTTGTCACCAAAGAAGGATTCCAAAGTCTGAGACTGAATCTGGGTGTGTTTTTGATGCCTGGCTATGTTCCCAGCCAAGTTAATTAACCCTTGAGTTTTTCAGCAGGGTATGACTGCTTGTAGACTAAAGAGTTCTATGTTCCACGCTTCGGCGGATGCGCTGCCTCACCAGCACTCCTCCTTCCCCAAGAACCCCCAACCCAGACTGGGCTTAAATCTTCAGCAGGCTCTTCACTCCTGCTCTGATCAGCCACTTAGTTCCTCCCACCAGGTGGGCCTGGGGCCAGAAGCAACTGCAGCTGTAGTTCTAAAGCTGTCCTACCTCTGCTGCCCCAAGGGCGGTGGCCGAACAGCAAACTCAGTCCCCGCAGCTTTTCCCACTAACCTTCTCTGTTATCTTTGCTGTTTGTGGGTTAAGATGTCTGGTAAATGCCACAGCTCAGTAATTCAGGATGCTAGGGCATGCTCCGCTCGGCTCCTGGTCTGGTCGGTCAGCGGTCCGGTCGGTTCGCGCCCCGTGCTGGGCTCTGCTTGGCTCAGCTCCCAGCTCCGTGCAGGACAGACCTTACCCAGAGACCATCCAGGCTGTCCTAGGCTGGAGCCCTGCTTCCCTCTGCCACTTGGTGGGTTCTGCAGCTCTAGAATTGGTTCAGAGCCATTTTTTCATAGGTTTTTGGAGGGACTTGGTGGGGAGCTGATGCCAGTCCCTGCTTTCCAGTTGCCATCTTGGCTCCGCCCCCTCTCACGCAATTCTTAACTGTATAACCCTAGGCAAGTCATTTAACCTCTGTCTGCCTCAGTTTCCTTAACTATAAAGGGGGAATAATAGTAGGAGGATCAAATTAAATAATATTTGTAAAGTGCTTCACATAGTGTCTGGCATATAGATATGCTTATTTCCTTTTTTAATAGTCATTAAACTTAATGGCAATATGAAAGGCTCATGGACAGAGCTAGAAGCAATCTTAGAGGTCATCTAGTCCAACTCTGTCATTTTAAAGATGAGGAATCTGAGGTCCATAAAAGTGAGGGAATATGCCTAAGGTCATGTAACTGGTTAATAGCAAAGCCAGGATTTGGACCTGTATCCTTTCACTCAACATTCCTTTCTCTTTCCATTGCTCCAACTGCTTCTCTAATGAATAGCCATTAAATCTAATAGCCAGGAAATCTACCCATTGAGCTTGTGATGGTGTCTCTAAGAGCAACAGGACTTTTCATCTTCAAGCATTGTCCTCTCTAGGCAGAGATTTTCCCAATCAGAAGTCATCAGAAGCTTTTTTTTTAATGCTTTCTTTCATGACAAAATGAATGTTGAATGGAGTCTGCTGCTTTTGAATAATGAAGATGTTGGAAGAGCTCCTCTGAATCCATCAGCAAGCATTAAATTACACATATTACCATGGTGTGACTATACTGGGTCAATGGGAAAGACAAGTTATTGTGTGAATGACAATTGTATCACCCTCCAATATAATCTACAGATTGCAAGAAGAAAATGAATTTGTCTCTGAGGTCCAGCATGCTAAGCAAGTCAGAACGTCCAGGCACACAAACTATCTGTGCTTTCCTATGATTTTGTTGGGATTAATGTTGTCAGAGTAGTCCCTACTGATGAACGATGTATATATGGCCACAATCTCCCAAAATGAATAAAAATTCAATGCATATAGGCACTCAAAATGCAGAGTTCCTATTTAGCTGGCATAGAAAAAGGCCCACGGCAAAATTGTGAAGCTGATATTTGTCTCCGTTTCTTCCCTCTTCATGCCTTCATGTCATTTCTACCCTGTAATTCACACATCCAGGACCTTACTGTTCCTCCCCTTATCAAAACAAGAATCCATTTATAATTATCATTTACATCTTGACTGAAACTCATTCACTGCAGTGTGTTCATTCTCTAGTTCTTGGCATTTCGAATTCTTCTATATCTAATCATGGGAAAATTGACTATTTCACCCATTCGAGGAATCACAATCAATACACATACACACACACACACACACACACACACACACACACACACACACCTGCACTAAACCCCAACTCCAATGCTTCATTATGATTTCTTGAAATTGAGTTCTAGAAAACCAGGCTTTATAAGGATCGCTGGGATTCAAATGGAACTACTTGACTATGCCTTAAACGCAGGTCACTCTGGCTCTGATTGGCCAATAATAGGTCTTGGCCCAAGCATCACTTGGTCATTGTTTGGGTTTCAGTGATTCGGAGTGAGTTTTTGCATTTGTTTCTGTTCTGGCCAGAAACCCTGAGAGTCTTCCCTCCCAGACTGATTTTTTTTTTGAGTAGGCAAAAGTTTCACTTCCTTCCCTAGCCTTAAATCACTAAATGGGTGTTGCCTCTGACAAACTGAGACCTAGGAAAGACTTTAGCCTAAAAAGGCCAAGGTCTCCCACTACATCTGGGGTCATCTCCAGTCATTCTGACCTACATCTTGCCACTGGCCTCAGATGATTCTGGAGGTGAGAATGAGGCTGATGACTCTGTACAACCCTGCCAGTCTGCATGTTGCACTAACACAGAATTACTCCCTTTTCCTGTCACTAAGTCTATGCCTGAATGGCCAAAGCTGTGTGACTATTTTGGCCAAGTTAATTGGTCAGTCCAGGCTACAGGTAGCCAACGAATGAAAAAAAATATTTTAATCAAATGGTTATTTGCCTGCCCCAACTAAACAATTCATTCAAGAATTTATGTGTATAGAAACACAAAGTTCTTACTAGATATTGTAAAGTGTTGCTAAGTAGTTGACAACTCTTTCCATTGTGAATTCTAAATCATAAACCCATTACACATAACTGTGGAAGATAAATAGTGTTCTGTTACTTCAATGTTGTTCACTTACAGAAAACAAGCCAAAGAAAGCATATGTGCTAATATTCAGTGATATGCTGGGTCAGTCATTGTCACCACCCACTCCCAATGTTTGTGAGATAGCCTTTGCCCTCCACTACCCTCAGCTTGCAAGAAAGAGCTGCTCCCCCACAAGAAGAATCGGCAGGATAATACACCCACCAGCAAAAGTTTAAAGCGGCCCATTCCTCACACCCCATGCTTTAATTCATAAGAATTGGCATGCTCTCATATCCCTGGATGTTGAGAAATAAGTTGAGAACTTCACATGTCAAAGCTTATTCACGATAAGCTTATCCATGCCTCCTCTAACTATGTGGAGGGATGATGTCAATGCATGACTGTGACTGGGAGCCAGTTAGGGACTAAAGGAAAGAGCCTACCTAGAAAACATTCCAAATCATGATCCAAAAAAGAAGAGAGGGTATCTTTCAGGTTACCACAACCTTTCACATAGGTACACCCAGAAGAACAGGAAAGGATGTGACCTAGGAAGTGTTGTCAAAGATGTACAGTACTGACCATGTGAAATAGTCATTATTTCTTAGACCTCTGCCTAAAACCGCAGGAGGCTGGCAATACAGTTTACTTCGTAAGATTTTCAGGGACACACACACACATGCCCCAGGGGTAGAGAGACAGGGGGAAAATTGTCCAGATCACCTGACACCACAGAGCCATGAAGCAATCTCATTTAGCCCTTTTACTCTCTCTCCTCCTGACATAAACACCTCCGTAGCATCATCAACCCCAAAACCAGTACGCTCCCTGCCTTAATATATTGAATGCAGGCAACCTCATAATGGAAGAGAGGCTGATGTACTCATTAGGGACATTGGCAATAGTTGTTGTCTTCTCGCTCCCACATCTCAACTGACCTGCCTCCCTGACTGTGGCAATAATATTATGCCAAGTCCATCCAGAGTTCACAGACAGGTGGAAATAAAAGGAATTTAGAGCATTGGTTTAAAACCAGAAAAATAACAAATGACTTCAGAGAAACATGCTAGGATGCAAGATGTCAGCAAGGGCATGATTTATTTCAGATAACTTTTCCATCTAAGAATTCATTTACGAATGCAGTGTGCGAGTCGTGCCCTCTCGCTCGGTGGCATTGACATTGCTATAACTATCCACTCCACCATTATTCCCTTTAGGATTCCTAAAATCCACAGGATCCTAAAATTAAAAGGAACTTTAGAAATCATGTGGTTCAAGTCCTTGCTTTTACTGATGAGGAAAGTGAGGCTGTGAGAAGATGTAGCCTGTCCAAGGTCACACAGCTTGTTAGTGGCAGATCTGTCATTAGAACCTAACAAGGTAGAATAAGACCTTTTTTCTCCTTTCTCCTTTACTCCAATGCTGCTTTTGCAATTAGACATTTACTATACATGGGTCCTGAGGCCAATTACTTTGAGTACAATTTTAAATATGATACAAATGTAGAAATCAAATCAGCTAAAATAACTTGAAAATGTACATAATTGTCAATGTATACCCAAAAGCTAGATAGTGCCATATCCCAAGAAATTGTAAACAATCACAGAAATGTCTGTGTCAGATGCTGAAAAAGCCTAATGAAGGGTGAAATGAGCAGAACCAAGAGAACATGGTATATGGTAATAGCAATATTGTTCGAAGAATAACTGTGAATGACCACACTATTCAGAACATTATAAATATTCAAATCAGCTACAAAGAACCTATGAAGGAAGATGATATCTACCTCCAGAAAAAGAACTGGTAAATAGAAGTATGCATAGTATGATTTTACACATATGCAGATACATACACACATGCATATACATATACATACACACATACGTATACAAATATTTGTGTCAAATAGTGGCCTTCTCTAGTGCAGAGCATGGAGGGAGGGAACCAGTTCAGAACTTTAAATGTAACAAAAACATTAAGGTAAATTGCTTTTTAAAAGCCTAACTACATTCATTCATTCAATATTCATTATTAACTATGTGTGAGGTAATGGGCTAGGTGCCCAGGACAACACAGATGACTAAGTTCTAGTAGGGATCATTCAATAAGTGGTGTGAGCATCAGAGAGCTATAGATAAAGTGTTGCAAGAAGTTAGGGAAAGAAGAAATCTTCTGGATCTCTTAAGGATTCGAGGGAAGCTTCATAGTGGTAGCATTTGAACTTCGAAAGATGGCTATGATTTTAGTAGTAAATATAAGGAAACAGATATTTCAGGTGTAAAATACAATGTGAACAAAGTCTGGGAAATCACAGGGCATCCTCAAGAGAGAGAAAATAGTTCAGTTTGATTAGAATACAAAATACATAATAATATTTAGTACAACATGACTGTAAAAGTAAGTTGAAGATAGATTGTCAACAAGCATTTATTACAATGTATTATGCTCCAAGCACTGTGCCAGGCACGAAAGATAAAAAGAAAAGCAAAAACATAGTCCCTGACCTCAAACAGCTCATATTCTAATGGGGGAAATAATATGCAAATAACTGTGTACATACAAGAGATAGACAGTGAAAGTAATCTTAGAAAGAAGGCACAAGTGGGGGGGAGTGGAGCTGGGAGGGCATGTGAAAGTCCTTGAATATCATACTAAAGACTTTTTTGTTTTATTTGATAGAAAATGATGAGCTATTGAAGATGCATTAACAGGACAGTCACCGATAGAGATTGTGCTCCTGAAGTGGCGTGTAAATGAATTGGAAAGCCTGGAAAAAGAGAAACAGTTATGAGAGTTTTGCTGAAGTCTGGATAAAAACAGTAAAGATCCAAACTAGTATGGAAATAGAAAAGTGAAGATAGATGGGAGTGGTATGTGGAAGTTAAATAATAATAATATTCAGTGGCAGATTGGATATGGCAGGGTAAGGGAAAGGCACAGCCAAAAACTATTTTCATGTCCTAAGTATTAATTTATCATAGTTTCTCCCAAATCAGCTGCTCCTACTTATGATTTTTTTCTGTTGAGCTGATTTGAGAGAAATTATGATAAATTCAGGCTTGAACATAAGAGTTTGAGGCACTGGCTGAATGACCCTCCATATTGAAAAACCCTATCGGTAACTAGACATCCTCTGGAGTTCAGGAGACAGTGTGGGTCTGGAGACCAATCAATCAACAAATGTTGATTAAGTGCCTACTATGTGCCAGACACTGTACAACGGTCTGGGAACACAAAAGCAACGGTGAAATAGTTCCTAACTTAAAGGAGTGTACATTCTATCTGGGCATCTGGGCAGTGATGGCATTTGAAACAATGAGAGTAGATAAAGTCACCAAAGGTTAGAATGAAGCTAGAGAAGAGAAGGATGAGACCAGAATTGGGGAAATTCTATGTTAATGGAGTAGAAGGAGCCACTGCAAGAGAGATGATCAGAGAGATAGGAGGAAAACCAAGACAGAAATGAAGGAAGGAGAAATTATGAAGGAGAAGGCGATTATCAGTGAAAAATGATAGAGTTCACAGAGGATGAGGACTGAGAAACAGCAATTAGATGTATTAGTTTGTTTGGTGGTAATCTTTAAGAGAGAAAATTCAGTGAGTCCATGGGTAATGAAGCAAGATTACAACTGGTTGAGGAACCAGTGGGTACTAAGGAAGCAGAGCTTATAAGCAAAGACTGTTCATGGTGTCAGGCATCCTTTTTGTTGATATAAACCATCCAAAGAGAATCTAGTTCAAGTAAAAACATCATGATTTTTCCCACTTCAGGCAAATAAAACAACAAACCAGAGTCAAAGATGTTACAACTGAAGCTGAAAATAATGCATCAAATCATGGCTGGAAAATCCTGAGGGAAGAGTCCTAGATAAAATATCCTGATTATGATTTTTTTTCCACGGGAATAAAGCTTAGTCCAAGTGCATATGTTTTCTGGTACATTTCTGCTCCTTTTCATTGGATTGTTCTTGGGTACGGTTTTAGTTTCTGGACATTTAGATAAAGTGATGCAGCTAATTTTTTTTAGTCTCAAGAGCATGTTTATATATACCAAGAAGTGCTGGTCCATTGAAAGTCTCCACCAGAGGAGGCTGTGTCACCATTTGAAAGATACTGCCATTACTCACAGGACTTCTCTTCAGGCAGTGCCCTCAGTCTATGGAACATTCTTGCAGTGTTCTCAGTATGGGCAGATTTCTGTACATTTAGACATCTGGGATTGTAAAAACAAATAACCTCTACATCTATTTAATAGCCCAAACCTAATTTTTACATCTCTTGAGATGCACATTAATCTTAATATGCATTATAATGTCTTGTTTTGTGTACACATACAAAGGTCGACTATAAAAATTAGATTAATTAATTTTTAATTATTTAACAAATATGCTCAATATATTGCATTAAAGAAAAATGTACTTGATATCCAAGAGCTTTACTCTGAATGCTGGCTCTTTCATTCATTAACTGCATAACCCAGGACAAGCTACTTCTTTGCATTTATTTCCTCATGTATAGAATGGACATGACAATGCTTGTATTGAAGGCTAAAACATTTGGATTTAATTCGATAGGCAACAAGTTTTTAAATCATAACCATTTCCAGATATACTCCCCAGCAGCATACCCAACAGACACTCCCTCTCCCCATCTTGCTACTTTCAAACAGCTAGGTAGCACATTGGATAGAGTACTGGGCATGGGCTGAGTTCTAATTGACCTTAGATACTTACTGCCTCTGTGATCCTGAGTAAATCATTTAACTTCTGTCTACCTCAGTTTCCTCAATTGTAAAATGAGGATGATAATAGCACCTAACTCACCCCTAGGATTATTGCAAGCATCAAATGGGATATTTGTAAAGTTCTTGGCCCATTGTAGGTACTTAATAAATGCTTTTTTTCCTCTCCTTTCTTCTTTTCCTTGTAACAAAGAAAAATTGTTAGGTAAAACCAATTGGCCAAGCTGTTAACTGTTTTCTGCACCTGAAATCCCCTATCTCTTTGCTGTAAGTAGGGAGGGGTATTTCTTCATCTCTTCTCTGAGGTCATGATTGGTTATTACAGTTACTTGGTTTGACTTTGTTCCATTCCATGATATTCATATACTGCTTATTTTGTTCTGTACCTGCTTTGTTTTATTTTGTTTTGCTACCACAAAATAACATAGCTATGAATATATTCCAGTGTACTTTCCAGCAAAACATACTGCCTCTTATCTGACCTTTGAATAGTTACTTAGACTTTATATTTTAAGGATTCTGCCATTCCTGAAAATATTTTCAAAATGTCTCCTTTAGATTTGCCTTCAGAGGTTTTTTCCAGCCATGCTATTCCAAAAAATCATTGTTGTATCAGAATCACATCCCACTTTTGGACCAAAAATAGTGCTGACCAGCTGGATCACCCACTTTGTTTATCAGACTTTATTCCAAATGATTTGGGGCTGCTGTCCCACAGGAAATAATGAATATTGTGAGTTCAGGAAAAAAAAAACATAGGAGGACTTTTTATGAATTGATGCAGAATGAATCAAATCTACCCTCAAAGAATAAAGATTTACAAGGCCATTCCAAAGAATTTTCCACAGGTTCTGCAATCACATCCAAAAGAGACTTGGAACATTGTTTAATGACCATATGGCTCCAAATAGGAGCATTTTTAAAGGTGATCATTCAAATGTGGAAGTTCTGGAATGGATCCAAATAATATTCATTGGTCACACTATTTTTATGAATGGCAACCCTAAGATAGGAGGTACTTTTTATAGTATAAAGTGAAATTAGATATGTAGCGAAGCAATCATAGCATCCTCTCATATTTTCAAAAACTAAAATTAGAAACCCCTCTTCCCACCCCCACCCCATTCAATGTGCCTTCTATTGATAGGCATTCTATATACTCTATATAAGACTGTAATTTTGTCTTGTTTCACATTTTCCTTTGAAAGAGTTCTACAGACTAAGAAATGGGATGACTGAACATGCTTTGCTCCCTAATGAATTGGAGTCACATCTAAAGTCAATCTAAGTAATTTTGGGGAAACAAATCTTTTATGTAAATTACCTCAGCTGTCTCTGTCCGGGGTTCTGAATTCAGAGAGTAATTGTATGACATTCTGCTTCTCTCTGATGGTGTAGGTTTAGGTATGTTTGTATTAAGTAGATTCCATAACTTCCATTATCATAGAATACAATCACTGCATCATATTGCCCCTTAGAACATTGGTGCCAAAATCAAATAGAATTGGGGAGCTATTAAACCACACACGAAGATCACTGTAGGTTGCATAGTGATTTAGAAAATCACATATTAACATTATCTATGTTCTATTGCATTTTTGTTTATTTTGTTTAATATTACATTTTGAGAAGTTCCAGCTTCACCCAGGAGTGCTGTAGGCTTCATGTTTGACTCCTCTGGCTTAGTATATGTAAGGTTTGCATTGCAAATGCGATCAAGGACTCACATTTTTCCTAGTCATATATGTCACCAAAGCCAGCATCTCTAGCTACTTATTAAGCTAACTTTGCATTCTTCACAAGGCACCACAGAGAATGATTAAGGCACATCTTGGAATGCAAAATAATAGTTTCAGACAATCAAGTCATTTGTAAAGAACACCTCCCTGGTATAATCACTTATTCTGTAAACTCTCTTCATGTGACCACAAATACAGTAGACATAAAAAACCAATACACTAAGTGTCTATTACCCCAGAAATCTGTGAAGTTCCCCTCATGTGGTTTCCCTTATTTTAAACAGTTACCTTGTTCTAAAATATATTGTTCTTATTACATGTTACATTATTCTTACATATTTAAAGGACTCTCTCCTTTGTGTTTTCTCTTCTCTATGCAAGCTTTTTGCATGGAGAATCAAGATTTATTCAATACTAGCTCAGTTTTTTGGATCCATAATATGAACTTAATAGAGTAGAGATTTAAAGATTGAATCTCTTTTCCTTCATTATTAGATTTTTGCCCACAAAAGTAGGGATATTATAGTGTCAGCATGGCCAAGACATAAAAATACACATAATATAAATGTTGTCTGGGAGACCATTCACAATGTAGAGCACTTCTCATCCTTCCCCCACCTCCCCAAAATCTAAGACACTTCAAGAGAGCTTAGTTGACAAATATTTTGGATTCCTTTTTCTCTTTTGTTTTTGACTTATTAAACTTTTAAATCTGGCATAACTATAGGACCACGAATGATAAACCGTTATAGAAGATCTTTCATATTATAGTGTAAGCCCGGCTTTTCTTCCTTCCCCCATCCCCCAGCTCCTGCAAGATCTTTAGACTTTCCAGCTTGGAATAAAGAATCAGACATTCCTCTCCAACTGATAAACCTTCAACAAGAATGAACCTCTCAGACATTATAGGCCCAAACAAAGAGTTGAATACCCTTCCACTAGGAGACAGATAGGTCTTGAACAAAGGACAGGAAATTCTGAAACTGCTTCTTGAGGACCTAGCCAGTTCTCAAAAACAAAATGATTGACAAAATCTTCCCCTCCCGAGGGGAGTGGCTACCCTAGGCGAACATCCAGGACAGTTAGTAAGCCTGCCTCGTTTGGGACGCTATAAAAGTCCCCCAGTGGAAGAAGCGAGTGGGATCTCACTCATGGGGAGGAAGCTTCCTGGGATCAGTTTCCCTCTTGGGCCTTGATCTGGCTGGGCTGTGTAAACCGAGACCTCCCTCAGCTTTGAGAGGATCAAGTCCTGGAGTTCCCCAAGAGGTGATGAATCTATGCCATTTGTGTCTTTGTTTTTGCTGTGTTAACTGTGTTTGTAAGAGTATTCCTACTGTTTTTCAATAAAAAACCATGTAGTGTTGGGTGTGTGCTTTATTGCCAGCATGAATCCGAATCCAAACCTAACTTAGCTTAACCAAACAGACCACTATAGGCTTCAAATCTAGGTATTTGCTCATTAGTTGAGCAAATTTTATCTTGTTTCACATTTTCCTTTGAAAGAGACTAAGAAATGAGATGACTGAATTGAGTTGAGTTGAATTAAGTGCTTCCATTACTGTGTTACTCCATGTTGTATGGGGTGTTCCTAAAGTCTGGACACACAGGCAAAAAATGCCTGTTTTCAAGAAATGAAATGAATGAAATTTTCGACAACATTTTCTTTAATTGGAATATTAACAAATAATATCTTCAGGATGATTGCCATCATTTATGATGCAGAGATTGTTGCACTTTGCAAGATTCACATGAACTCAATGCAATAACTCCACATTGCCATCGATTTTAGCACATTGACTCTTTATGCGTTCAATCAAGTGGGTTGCATCTGTGATTTTCATTGAGTACACCTCCTTTAGCATACCCCAGAAAAAGAAGTTAAGGGGACTAAGGTCTGTTAATATTCCAAATATTTTAAAATATGCATTTTTCCTATGTGTCCAGACTTTAGGGACGCCCTGTAGTATTGAAAGGCTTAGCATAGCAATGCTTAACAGATGTGCCAGAGACAGGGCTTGAACCTTGGATCTTCCTGACTCCTAGACTGGCTATTAGACATAGCATTATGCTATGTCGTCTGCCTTAGATATCTTATATACATATGCAATTAAAAACCTAGGAAACTGGGAATGAAAAAAAAACCCAAGTTTTCTACCAATAAAAGCAGAGTGCTATAGTTTTAGATGGAGCCAGCTGGCTGGGGTTTGAGTTCTAACTCATTATTTACTAGTCAAGTGACTTTGGGCAAGTCTCTGAGCCTCATTTTCCTAATCTACATTCTTTGATTCATTTTATTTGACTGCCTATTTTAAAGAAGGGTTTTGTCTTTTTTTCTCTATGGGATGTGAGAAAAATATGTAAATTGAAAAAATAAAATTAAACTTTAAAAAACAGTACCACATTAAAAAGAAAAACAAAATAAACTTACAGAATAAAAAAATTCTATCATTCAGTAAGGGTGCAGAAGAAATGAGAGGGAGAAAGGTGAATGAATATGTATAGCCTATGAATCTTTTCCTTCCTCTTAACCATGTTTTGATGGACCATGCCCCAGGAATGAGTGATTCACTCACAAAAGGTTCATATTTTCAAAATGTGACAAGAAAGATTTAGGTAATGGTCAAGGAAGAACTTTCTGACTGTAAACAGAATAAGGTACAAGATGGGGTTGTTTGGGGAATACGTGAAATCCCCTATCATGAATTATTTAAGAAAAGAAAACTGTCCAAATAGTTGTCCTGGATTGTTTTAACACCAAACCTTGTTGAGAACTGAAATGACCCCTTAAATTTCCCCTGATCCTATATTTCTATCATTGTAAAGCTGCGATTGGAAGAAACACCTGGTTTTCACCTGGAAATAGTATATATTGCATGTGAAAGTATAGGCTTACCCACAACATTTTCTTAAATTGCAGCCTATCACCTCAGCTAGAGCAGTTTCGAGTTTGAGAAATAGTAACACTGTCATATGTTGTCAAGGAGCTTGGAGGTATAATTCACGAGCAACCTTCGCTGTTAGCCCACTGAATCATCACTCTACAGGCATGACTGTTACATAGGTTGTTTTGAATACTTACCTCAAACAATAAATGAGTTCATGAAAATGTTTGTATAAGTGAAATGCTCATTAATTGAAGCATATTAAGTGTGGTAGGGGAAATGACTATGCAAAGGAATCCTATGATGAAGCATTTTGCACAGCAAATAACTAACCTTTAGTGTGTTGTTTTCATGTAACCTAAGGTAATAATAAAAATAACTCCTCTTTGCTGTTTACCAAGTACTGTATGTGCATTATGTCATTTGAGCTTCATAACTCTGAGAGAGAGAGATACTAGAGGTATTATCATACCCATTTCACAGACTGAAACTGAGGTGCAGCATGATTAAACAACTTGTCCATGCTCACACAGCTAGCAAGTCCTGGAGTTTAGGATTTGAATCCATTGCTTCTTGACTCCAAGTCAGTCCTCTACCACCTCTCACCTAGACTACTCCAATTCCGTTCAGGTTAATCGCCCTTCTTCAAGAATCTCACCACTCTAACACAATCAATCAATAAACATTTATTGTTGCTGTTGTTAAGTCATGTTCTACTCTTCATGACCCCAAAGATACTGGAGTGGTGCGCCATATCCTTCTCCAAAACATTTATAAACACCTGCTATGTTCTAGGCACTGTGCTAAACACTAATACATCCTTCACTGAGCTATGATTTTTACAAAGTGGAGGTCTGGCTATGTCACCTCTCTTGCTTGTCACCTCCAAGATCAAATACAACTTCATCAGATATCTGGCTTTTAAAGCTCTTCACCGCTGACCCCTTCCTACCCTTCCAGCCTTGTGTATTCCCGCCACACCCTCTGTGATCCAGCCATACTGGCCTAATTGCAGTTCCTTGAATGCATGCAATGTGCCTCCCACACACACACACACCTCAGGTCCTCTGCACCCTCAGCTCTAACTCTTGGATTCCCTAACTTCCTTCAAGACATGGTGCAAGTCTTTTCTTTAAGAGGTCTTTCCTGAGACTTATGCTGAGTGAGGGGAGCAGAACCAGGAGAACATTAAAGATGATCACAAACAGACGTTATCTCTGATGACTAACTTGGATAGACCTGGCTCTTCTCAGCAATGCAAGGATCTAAGACAGCTCCAAAAGACTCATGATGGAAAAAGCTATCCACATCCAGGGGAAGAATTACGGAGTCTGAATGCAGATCGAGGAAAACTATTTGCTCTCTTTTGTTTGTTTTCATTTTTGTTTCTGCTTTGTTTCTTCTTTCTCGTGGCTCATTCCATTTATTGTAGTTCTTCTTTGCAATTTGACTATTGTGAAAATATGTTTAGTGTGAAGGAATATGTAGAGCCTAGATTACTTGCAGTCTAGGGTGGGGAAAGGGGAGGAGAGGGAGGGAGAGAAAATTTGGAACTCAAAAACTTGTGAAACTGAATGTTGTAAACTAAAACTAAAAATTAATTAAAAAAGAGGTCTTTCCTGGTCCCCCAAGCTGCCAGTGCCTTTTTTTTTCATATCTCCTTCCTTTCTGTCTATATCTTATGTGTATTTCATTTAGAGGCCCCCTTTGCCCCAATGGAATCTATGCTCCTCAAAGGCAGGAACTGTTTTTGCCTTTCTTTTTATCCTCGGTATTTACCACAGTCCCTGGCACATAGTAAGTATGTTTTGTGAGAGGCCGCCTCCAAACTGAAGGTCTACAGAGCCTTTGTGTTGATTTCCCTGTTGTATGCCTGTGAAACTTGGGACTTGCCAATGCTATGCCAGGAAGCAGAATCACATCCATTCGAATTGTCTTAGGAAGATTCTGACCGTCACTTGGCAAGATGAGGTGACAGACGCTGAGGTCCTTTCTCATGCTAAATTGCCAAGAATTCAAACTCTGCTGCAGAGAGCTCAACTCCAATGGAGTAGCCACGTTGTTCGAATGCCAAACATATGTTTGCCTAAAAGACTTTTATGGAGAACTCAAACAAGCTAAGTGTTCACTTGGAGGTCAGAAGAAGCAATGCAAGGACACTCTCAAGGTCTCAAGACCTTGAGATCTCATGGAGAACTCATACAAGCTAAATGCTGACTTGGAGGTCAGAAAAAGCAATGCAAGGACACTCTCAAAGTCTCTCTGAAGAACTTTGGAACTGATTACATGTCATAGGAGACACTGGTACAGGACTACCCAGCATGGCATGTCCACATCAAAGAAGGCACTGTGCTCTAAGAGCAAAGCAGAATTGTAGTAGCTCAAAAGAAAGGTGAGATGCACAGATTTGGAGACATCTCCACCCCACATGTTCGCGTGGAGTATTTGTGCCCGAACTGACTCTGTATTGGTCTGATCAGCCACAGTCAGACACACTGTACCTTGACTCCAACATATGTCATTTTGGTCCTCTTCAAGAATGAAGGATACAACCAATCAACCAACCAACAGACTAACTGACTGATCACCCAGGCAGGTGACCCAAGGGATAAAAGGATAATTATTTATTCAGTGTTGCATGGAAATGATGCAGAAGGCCATATGACCCAATTTCTCCTGTCTTCAGTTCCTACTTCTTGAACTACCCAGCTGGCAACCAAAAACAGAAGTTTTGGGCACGGAGAGATGATCAGGCAACCACCCAGTCTAAAGTGATATATCCCAGGCTCCAAAACTCAGAAGAGCAGAGTATGTGGGAATCTAAGATTTACCAAACTGAATTCCTTAGTCTTCATCTTTCCTTAAGCCTAAAAATCACACACACACACACACACACACACACACACACAGTGTGTATATACATGCACAGCTCTACTAAAGTCCTATACATAACAACCTCTCTCCTCCATAATGCCTCCTTTGATTCCCCAGTTAAAATTACTCCCCTTCTTCTTTAAATTCTCTTTGTCCTTTGTACTCTAAATGAGGCAGCTAGGTGGCTCAGTGGTTAGAGTACTGGGCCTGGAGTCAGGAAGACTTGAGTTCAAATCCAGCCTCAGACACTTACTAGCTATGTGACCCTGGAAGTCACTTAACCTCTGTTTGCCTTAATCCACTGGAGAAAAAAAATGGCAAACCAGTTCAGTATTTTTGCCAAGAAAACTCCATGGACAGTATTGACATGCTATGGTCCACAGAGTCACAAAAAGTCAAACATAACTGAACAAAAACTTTAAGTACCTCCAAAATGTATTTCCTATGAAATTTATTTGCATATATTTTATCTCCTCTACTGGTTTATAAAGGCACAGACTGTTGTTCTTCCTCTATATCCCTCAAAGCACAAAGCACAGTGCATTGCACACAATAACATATAACATGTTTGTTGAATCCAATTGAACTGAAACTTGGATGACTGTCAGAGTACTGAGGTCCACAAAGGTAGAAAACTTGACAAGGTTCACCTTTCCAATCTCATTTGCATTGTCAATTGAGAGCCAATCGTTTTCCATTTTTAATGCAAGTTTCTTATCCACTAGGAGACTATTTGATAACACTTTCTCCTGAATACAAAAAGCTCCTCACATCTAATTGCAAATGAGAAGTTGCTTGACAAGCCAGTTTTACCAAATGACTGAATTATCTAAAAAAATATTCATCATCTCACATAATTTAAATTCTTGCCCTTTGCTCCACTGGGGACATTTTTGCATTAAAAAGTCTGCTTAAAATGTGTTTGATTCTTCCCACATTAGGAGAGAGTTGAAAATAAAAACATGGGTGGCATATGAAGAGAAAAAGGAATAAATGGCAAATGAGGTGAGTTGAATAGTTTCTTAATTTATCTATAATCATACATGGAATTTATAAGGAGTTGAAAGAGAATCTTATTGTGAGAGCAAAATGAGTATCAGAAAATTCAGGTATAATCCAAATAATAGTCTAGTCTCTGGAGTAACTATTCCACCTCCATTCTACAGTGATTTGTACATAGTAGGTACTTAATAAATACTTGTTGGTTGATTAATTCCATTCTCTTGAAAGCAGCCAACGTTCAATTCCTAAAAAGGACTTGCTGTATCATTTGCATATGGAATAATTTGTTATAAAAATCCTGCAGATTTAAGTTAGTCAGTTAGCCAATTAATCAATAGTCAATTTATCAATTAATAAATATTTATCGATTGCTTACTACAACTGTGCTAGGTGCTCTGGAGAATGGAAGGTTGGAAGAAAGGAAAAGTACAAAAGAAGGTTAAGGGCCCACGTGCTATTATTAAACTGTAGCATGACAGGCACTGGGGGATAGTGGCTAGAGATCTGGCCTTGCAACCAGGAAGTCTTAGGTACAAGTCCTAGCTCTGACACATATTGGCTATTTTCTCTCAAGCAAATCATTTAATCTCTCTAAGCAACTAAGACTATATAACACTTGAACTCTCTACATGTTCATTGCATTAATGTGGTACTAAAAAGGTGCCAATCTGCATCAGTAGAGGGAGTTTTCCCCTATACCAATGAAATCATAAGTTAATTCCCTGTACCTATCTATAAACTGTAGCAACCAAGTTTCAGGCTCAATAATATTTCTTTTGAGAACCGTGGTCTGATTTTCTCAACAGCAATAAAAAAAACCCCTCTGTACTGTATCCTTCCTAACCTTTTTGGGCATGGACTCCTATGGCAATTGGAGTCTGTGGATACCTTCACTGAATAATATTTTTAAATAATTGCAGGAAGCACTCAATTTCAGTTAGAGATTCATGAAAATAGATATTTTTCCCAGCCAAGTTCATAGTATCCCTAAAATCTACATGTGAAACTTTTGGTTAAGAACCCCTGCTTTGTAGTATCTCAGTCAGTGATCTCATTAACTCCCATAGGTTCAATTATCAACTTTATTTGTATGATTCCCAGATTTATATATCTAGCCCTATTCTCTAGTGTTGCATCATCGACTGCCTTTTAGACATCTTGAAATGTATATGAAACTCAACACATCAAGAAGGAAGCACGTTATATTTCCTCAAAAGGCTCTCCCCTTTTGCAACTTCCCTGTTATCATCGATGTATCACTATCCCTCCAGTCATCCTGGGTCAAACTTGATTCTTTATTTACATTCTCCTACCATATCCAATCCATTGCCAAGGCTTGTTATTTCTACCTTTGTAACATTTCCTGGATACATCCCCTTTTCCTTCACTCACACAACTATCACCATGGTGCAGGCTCTCAACACTTCTGGCCTGGATTATTGCAATAGGCTTCGTTAGACCCCTGCTTCAAGTCTCTCCCCACTGTGAGCCATTATTTACTCAGTTACTAAAGTGACTTTCTTAAAGCATAGATCTGACCATGCCCCACTCCCCACTGATAAACTCTGGTGGCTCCATATTCCTTCCAGGATAAAATACAGAATCCCTCGTTTGGCATTTTATAAAGCCCTTCACAACCTGGCCTCATTTTACATCTCCAGATTTCTTACACTGTCTTCCTTGCCCCTCCAATCTATGATCCAACTACAATGGTCTTCTTCCTGTTCCTTGAATATGATGCTCCATCTCCTGGCTCTGTGCATTTAGACAGGCTGTCCCCCAAGCCTATGATGCTTTCTTTCCTCACCTCTGATTCTTGGCTTCCCTGAATTACTTCAATTCAGGTCAAATCCCACCTTCTTCATCAGGCAGTTCAATGGAAATTTTTGTTCAAGTGACACTCCATTTTTTTTGTACTACATTATTAATTCAATGGACAATTGATATGTGAACTGAGGGGAACCTTGGGATGAAGGAAAGAGCCCTAGATTTGGAGTAAGGGAACCTGGGTTTGAACCTCTGCTGTTTATGACCTTTGACAAGTCCTTTCCCTTCCCTGGGCTTCGGTTTCCTCATCTATGAAATAAGGGAGCTGGAATAGAAGGTTTCTAAAGTTCTTCCCAGGTCTGACATTCTAGAATTTTACAGTCTCTTTTTATTATTCCATATCTTCTTTGTTTAATCCATCTTTTTAAGACACACCAACTACTCTTCCCACAGATACTTTAATCAAATAATGCTAAGACTCCATAAGGAGAAACACAGCATGTTTGAAAACCTGACTGGAAAAATCTGTTTTCTCCTTGCCCCAACATATACTGACTCTGCAAATATGTCAAAAGAGAAGAGGGACAAGTTCACTAAATTGTAATTTTCTAACTTTTCCATCCATCTTGATTGTCTTTTAAATGCTCTCCAGTTTATACATCATGCCCTATAATGGTGTCAGGACTAAACACAATATTCTAGATGTGATCTGAGTGAGAGGACTATGACCTCTCTGGTCTTAGACTGGGTACCTCTCTTATCACAGACTCAGATTGCATTGGATCTTTTGGTTTCTATATTATATGGCTAATTTATATCACACTTGCACACAACAAAAAAACCCGTATCTTTTTTCTCTTATCAAAAAAAATAAAAAGGAAAAGGACCTATTTGTACAAAAATATTTATAGCAGCTCTTTCGTGGTGGCAAAGACTTGGAAATTGAGGGGATGCCCATCAATTAGGGAATGGCTAAACAAGCTGTAGTATGTGATTGTTATAGAATACTATTTATTGTACTATAAGAAATGATGAGCAGGATGGTTTCAGAAAAACTTGGAAAGACCTTACATGAACTGATGCAGAGCGAAGTGAGCAAAACCAGGAGAACATTCTACACAGTAACAGGAAAACTGTATGATCATGTATTGTGAATGACTTAGCTATTCTCAGCAACACAACGATCCAAGACAATTCCAAAGAACTCATGATGAAAAAATACTATCCACCTCCAGACAAAGAAATGATAAGGTCTGAATTCAGATCAAAGCACACTATTTTTCACTTCGTTTTTTCTGAGGATTTTTGTCTGTGTTTTCTTTCACAACATGACTAATATGGAAATATTTTGCATGATTGCAATTGTATAACCTATATCAAATCGTTTGCCATTGTGGTGAGGTAGAGAGGGGGAGGAAAGGAGAGAATTTGGAACTCAAAATTTCTCTAAACGAATGTTAAAAATTGTTTCTACATGTGATTGGAAAAAAATAAATATTCTTTAAATTTTTTTAAACTTATTCTCTTATGACCTCTCTATCATCATACATCTGTAAAGTCAACCTTTGGAATTTCTGGGTTTTCATACTTCATTATCTTTATTCAGTCTATTCCCTAGTCATAGAATGCCATCCATCACCCATCTTCTATTCAATTCTTATCCATCCTCTAAAACCCATTTAAAGAATGCTTTATTCATGAAAACTTCATCTTCTGGGTCAGAATAAATGAACTAAGGAGCATTAATTAAGTACTTACTACATGCTAGGCATTGTGCTATACACTGAAAAGTCAGACCATTCCTGCCATCAAAAAAGTAGATACTTTTCTAGGGGTAAATGGCAAATATCAGAGAGTGATAGCCAAGGAAGGAAGTTTTAGTAAGGAGAGCCATAGGTTTGAGAAGTTGTTCTAAAGTGCAGTCTACTGTCATGCCCTTTCCAGAAACAATGGTAGTGTTGATTTTATTTCTATACTCAGATCAAGAGATGGAAAAGCAGGGGTTATATGTACATAAGGACAACTGGAAAGATAGCCTGGTTGTATGACCATGCTGGAATATAAAATACAGTCTGGTCCAGGGATAGATGACTAGAATCCCAGAATCTTAAATCATAGTTCTAGAGTCAGAAGGGACTGCCAAGGATATCTAGCCCAACTCCTTCATTTTACATATGAGGAATTTGAGATTCAGAGAAGCTGGGTGACTTGCGCAGAGTCACACAGCTAGGAAGAATCTGAAGCTGAATTTTATATAGTACGCTAGATGTATTTGAGCAGCTAGGTGGGGCAGTAGATAGAGTATAGGGGCCTGGAGTCAGGAAGACTCATTTTCCTGAATTCAAATCTGCCCTCTGATACTTACTAGCTGTGTGACCCTGGGCAAGTCACTTAACCCTGTTTGCCTCAGTTTCCTCATCTGTAAAATGAGCTAGAGAAGGAAATAGGAAACCACTCCAATATCTTTGCCAAGAAAACCCCAAATGGGGTCACAATAAGTCAGACACAACTGAAGTGACTAACAACAACAACAAAGATGTATTTGAACTCAGTCACTTACCAATTTAGACAACTTAGCCACAAGATGAACATTCCAAAGCTGAGTGGCTTAATTTACCCAGAAACTGGAGGCATTGTTACAGTTATGGTTATGGTTATGGTGATCCATTACAAAGGATAATATTCCATATGGGAAGAAGTGATGTAGAAGTAGGGGAAATGGCAAGATGGTCCTGGTAGATGACTGAGTAGACAGAAATGAACAGCTAATTCTCCTTCGTGTTTATGTAATACCGTATTGTAGTTATTCGAGCAAGTTTCATTCACTCACTAGACTGTAAACATTTTTCATTCAGTATCCTAAATTCTGTAACTCTCCCTGCCCCAATGACTATTCTGCCCAAAGGGAGTGTGGGACAGTGTAAAAAAGCTTGGGTTCGAGACTCCAAGGACCTAGGTTCAAATTCTATCTCTGATACTTTTTACCTATATTGGCACTTAACTTCCTTGGACTTCATTCCTTTTCTTCACTTACCTCACTAGATGACCTTCTAGCTTTAGACATATAATCCTAGGAAATGTTTGCGACATTCTTTTATAAAACACACTATTCAAACACAATCCAGCCTATTCATACCCTTGTATTCAGTTCTGTGACTCTTTCATTGTGCATCTGTAGTGTCTATCCTAGATAGATGTGTTGCTGGCTTAAAGGCACTCTATAAAATACACAGCAAGGCCATTCAATGGAGGTCCTGAAAAAATGTGTGTTTGTATGTTCTGGGAATCACACAACAAGGCAAACCTGCAGGGAAAAAAAATCGAGAGTAATCCAAGGTTGAAAGCACTAATGAATACAAAATCTTCCTGCCTGAGCAAAGGTATCAGCCTGATGCTATTTTTAAACTGCTTAAAAGTAGTCCTAGTGGCAAAGCTGAGCTATACCACGAATCTATTGGGGGATTTAATAACGTTACACCTGAGTTCTTTATATCAGGAGAGGACTCAAGAGAGTATTCGTTAACTGAATCAGGATGGGGAAAAATCTTCACTCAGCAAATGGCTGGCATACTTTGGCATGTGTGGATGATACCTGGAGTGGAGAGGTAATGAATGTAACCAATAAAATAACAAAATAGAAAGGCAGATTAAAGTGTGGTGGTGCTGCAAAAATGCTGTGTCAAAAGAAGGACCATGACGGCACCACTTTGCTATTCAGATATGTGTCTAATTTTAAAATGCAAATTCATAATTTACAAGACTCATCATGTTTGAAATAGAACTCATCAGCTTTCCCCTTAAACCTGTTCTTCCTCTTAACTTTCCTATTTCTGATAAAGTCACTACTATCTTTCCAATCATACAGAATCATAAACTTGCAGTCGTCTTTGACTGTTGCTATGAAGCCATACAATTCTCAGCAATACCGTCACTAACCAACTCCACCTTACCATTTGAATGAGGTGGATATTTAGAATAGGACAAGACCTCCTTGATTCAAAAGTAGTACAAATCACTTAACCTCTCTTTGACTCAGTTTCCTCATCTGCAAAATAGAGAGGGTGAGGAAGAGGGGGCTAACCAAGACGCTATCTTAAGTCTCTTCCAATTCTATGACAAACTCATTGATCCTCTCACAGAATGTGAATTTTCTTCAGCTTGGAAATGGAAATAATAATACCTGCCCTACTGTGATTGTTGTGAGAATTCGGTGAGATAAATAGATATAAAGTGCTTTGTGACTGTAAAGTGGCGTATAAATATAAGCAATTATGTTCCTCCTAAGACTTTTTCCGTATGAATACACAGTCTTCTAATAAATAAGGATGAGGCAGCAATTAGCCACAGAAATACATTTTGTTCTAAACACTCAGAGCATCATTTTATTTTGGCACTACTTTTTTTTAATTGTCCTTATTAGGAAGGGAAAAAAATATTGTTTTTAACAAAGAGAAACCATCTGAATGGAAACATGGTACTACATTTCATACTGTAACGAGGTTTTGAAATCAGGGTGTATTGCCCAAACACCTGTTTTTTTCTTTCCCATCTGGGGTAGAACAGCAGAGCAGTTCACTCTCCCATATGAGCCTCGCATCCGTCATTATCTTAACGGATGCTGCCCACAAAGGATTGAAACCTTGGTTTTTTTCCAGCTCCTTTCCTCTCATTGGATAGCAGGCTGTTATTTTATTTTTCCCATCTCCTGCTGTTCCTTTTCTGTAGCAGCCTTTGTGCAAGGGGCCTCGTAAGGAGATGAAGCTGACAGACATTGGATCATTGAAAAACCACCTTTTGTAGCTCCCTTTTGTAGAGAAGATGTGTGCCTCCATGACTTACCGGGCTTATGAGAGGGCCTTTGGTGCCTGGCGGCATCGCCAGCTTGCCCTGCTGCTAAGACTCATCAGTCTAGAGTGTGTGTTATTTAGAAGTCATCACAAAGAATCAAACAGAATAGCCTAAAAGAATTAGTTTCTGGATTTATTAATGCCCTTAGCTTAGGAATAACCAGGTGAGAACTTTCAGGTTGCTGGCCATGAAGTCTAAGGATGCCCTACCTACCCTACAAAGCTAGAGCAGCCTGCACTTTTAAACCTGACCTATTCTACTGTTTCCCATTGGGCCACACTCTTTGATGGGAAGTTTCCTATTGGCAGTATCTCCCCAGGATGGCACCATCCAGGCCTCAAGCTTTGAGGGTTGACCCAGCAAGGCAATGCTCAGAGAGGATGCCTGTGGAGGAGAAAGTGATCACTAGCCACCAGTGAAACAAAACTAGACCAAATATTCCCAACTTCTCCTTCCCCCTTACACACACACACACACACACACACACAGTGTATGCTGGCCCCTTCAGGTCTGCTCTGGGTTTTTTTTTTGTTTTGTTTTTGGTTTTCATTTTAGCTTGATTTCACTTAGATAAAAATGCCAGGGATTGGAGGGGAGAGAAGAAGAAAGGGAATATCCCTAGGGGTGACCCTAAGTCTCACAGTTCCCCTATATAGTGATGAGGTTGAAGGGAGAGACCTCTACCTGGGGTACAATAAGAATTAGTTTTACTACCTAGGTACCAAGTTCAGTTGTTTCCAAGGCTTGCAAATGTCTTGATCATCCTTTAGATTTTGAGCCCTAGGGCAAAGGTCCAGTTGCCTTCCCTATTTATATATTTGCCCTTATGAAATGAAAATTTCCCTGACTCATAAGGTTATATTCCAACACAAAAACAATAGGTCTTTAATTTGTTTTTTAGACTACATTACAAAATATTTAGAACTCATTCCTCAAAAAACTACATAAAATTCTACATGCCTCCTTATTCTAATTTACAAAGGCTCCAAGGATTATACACTAGATATTTGACTGGCCACTGAACCCCACCCTGGGGGTGGGGGTGGGGGGCAGATAATATATGATCATTTTGCTAAAGTCCATTTGTCTTTCGTCTATACCTTTAGTAAGGCCTTGAAGAAATCCCAAATTAGATATAAAGAAAGCTTATAGATCCAGAGGAAATGTGGTGTAGCAGAGAGAGTGCTGGATTTGAAGTCAATAACACCTAGATTTGGATTTCACCCCAGACACTAATTACCTGTTTGATCCCGGACAAGTCATATAACCTTTCTGAGGAAACGTGTTTCCTCATCTATAAAATGGGGGAGGGAGGGAGGGAAGGAAAATGATATCACTCAATTTACAAAGTTGTTGTGAGGATCAGATGACCGAGAGTGTACGAAAAGCACTTTGCAAACCGAGGGGTATATGCATGGGAGCATTTTTTAAATTAAGTTTGGAAAACAACCTGAAAAGATCATCATGTATCATCCTTCTCTGTTGAAAACTGAGATGCCTGAAAGCGTAGACGGCAAAATCTGGGACTCAATTTCTCTAAATGAAAACCCAAGAAGATAGAGAATAACGATCCCTGCCCTAACCTTCATTGAGTGTCCTGTGGCCCCAGGCGATAGAACACAACCCATCTAACGCAGACTATCTCCATTAAGCCTAACATTGCAAAAAAAAAAAAAAAATCCCCTCTCCCTGGCTTCATTAATGGGGAAAGCAATCACCATGGGGGGGGGGGGGGGGGGAGGGAGCTGAGTTCATCCTAGGGAATGAGGACTTAAAAACAAAAACACAAAATCGTTCAGCTGCTCCTGGTAAACAGCTTATCTTTCACTCCCTCTCCTAGTTTTCTATCATCAGAATTCATGCAGCCTGGTTTTTCAGAGAATAGCTATTCTTGTAAACTGAGTGATCTTTCATCAGACTGAGAGACAACACTTGGGGAGAATGTTTGTGGAGGAGGCAGTGGTCCCCAACTACTACTGAAATGAAACTAGAGACTCTTACACAAATAATCAAACAAGACCAAACATTCCCAGCTTCTCCTTTCCCCTTGCACATACACATGCATCCACATGTATCCACATACATATACACACGTATGTATATATACATGTACATATACACACATGCACGTACGTTGCACACCCATGGGTGTATACACCATGTACGTAGTAATAGTGAGGATTTTTCCATTGGTTTCAAGGCAAGAGCCTTCATTTCATAACCTTTTTAAAACACCAACTAGAAGCTAACACAATCAGACCTAGCTAGTCACCTCATTAAATGCCCACCGAGAGCAGTGGTTCCCTCCATTTGCTAATACTCTAAGCTTGGTTCTTCTCCCACTTAATTTTTACTGTTTACATTCTATAATGATTAGAGGAATATCTTTAATATCTTTTGTGGCTGCTACAAGTCTTATGACAAATCTTGGAACTCTGCATGTATGTGTCTTTGTGTCTAACTCTGTCTCTCTGTTTGCCTCTGTCTCTGTCTTGCTACTTCTGTCTGTCTCTCTCTGACTCTGCCTTTGTCCCTCTCTCTCTGTGTGTCTTTTTCTGTCTCTTCCACCTCCCTCCACACTTTTCTGCTTATTTGTAGATAGACAGACAGACACATAGATAGATAGATAGATAGATAGATAGATAGATAGATAGATAGATAGATAGATAGATAGGTAGACAGACAGATAGATAAACAGCTAGGTAGATGAGAGAGAGAGAGAGAGAGAGAGAGAGAGAGAGAGAGAGAGAGAGAGAGAGAGACTCGTACACATAATAGAAATATGTACATATGGGGTATTTGATCTGTAAAGGTTGATCATGAAAAAATATTTATCAAGGGACAACATACTTAATCAGCAAGCATTTATTAAGCATCTACCATGTGCCAGGCACTGTGCATGACAGCAAGGTTCACAAAAAAATGGAATATTCTCTGGCCATAAGGAATTTATAATCTAACAGAAGAGAAAAGCAGGGAGAAGGAAAGAAGAGAGAAATTCTAGTCCAGTTTCAGTCCTTGTTTGTACCTTAGAATCAGGAGATTTGTGTTCCTAGCTCCTCTCTGCCTCTTCCTACCTGTGAAACCCTAGGCGAGATACTTCTTCTCTTCATTTCTAGAGGAATGAACAAGTTTTTCTAGACTGTGAAGATTCAGCCACCTTACAAAAAGCAATCATCCATCTTTATTCAAAGGTTTCTAGGAAGATACAGTAGAATGAACTGTGGCTTTGGTGTTAGGGGTCATGGCTTCGAATTCAAGCTGTATTATTAGCCACCTGATGACAGACATATCTCTGGACCTCTAATTCCTTGTGAATAGACTGTTGGGTCCTTGAGGGTAAGGGCTGTATCTTCTTTATCTTTGCATTCCCAGCACTTAGTATTGCATCTAGGATAATGTGGGCACTTGATAAATCTTTGTTGATTGATTGATCTATAAAATGAGGGGTTGTATTATAGGGCCTTGAATCTTCCTTCCATGTTTAAAGCCATGATCCTATGAAACAAAGTCAAATCAGGAAGTATTTATTAAGTACTTGCAATGTGCCAAGGACTGTGCTTAGCACTAGGGATACAAATATAAGCATAAGCATAAAGACAGTCCCTGCCCTCAAGGAGCTTATAGTCTAATAGCAAAGATAACATATAAAAGGATGCTTAATTGCTGAAGAGGGGGGGCAGAAGGAAAGTTGTACCTGCTGGAGGAAGAGATGTTAATGAAAGTCCAGTGAACCACTGGTGGAATCCAGAGAGGAGTGAAAACATGGCTGACCTGAGTTCTTTCCTTAAAATGAGGGTTCTGGATGAAACCAGCCAATCAGAGAGAAAAAGGCCACAAGGATGGAATACATGCTTCCAGCATGACAGTCATGTGTCTATACCATAAACATGGCAGTAGTGTTTGTGCCCTTATCAACTGTCCTCACCAAGAGATCTACATGCTGGGGAGTGCCTGGAAGGTTTTACCATTCATACAAGAAAGTACATTGTCAAGGCTATACGAAGAAGCTTGCTAAACATCTCTGTATTGGCTAAGAAAAGATTTAAGTATTCAGGACTGCCTATCAGGCACCTTTCCCAGGCAATAATTCTCTGTTGTATTTCTAAAAGGGTCATGGCTTAGCTGTCTTTATTTTGCTGTCCTACTTAGCCAGGTGTCACCAGGGTTGCTGGCCACACTGAAATCAATTAGTCCCCGCCCATGTTCAGAGCTGTGAAGGAATGTCAAGACTGGCTGAAAAGCTTTACGCTGGAGTCAATTAGCTTCATTGTCTGTGTGAAGTATTTCACCTTTTCTGGGGCCTTCCTTTACATTTCTCCATAGGATAACAATCAAGGACTCAAAAAAGAGAGGAGTGTGAAACTCTCAGAATCTCAAAGCCAGCAAGGAACTCAGAGCACAGGATAGTGGGGTCATACATGAAGAGCTGGAAAGAACCTCAGAAGTCCTCTTCTCCAACCCTCTCATCTTACAGGTGAGAAAACAGGCCCATGGAGGGTAAGTGATTTGCCCAAGGTCACTTAGATAGTAACCCTCAGGTCCTATTCAACATGTTCTCTGCTAGACAAAGCTGCCTCTTGAGGTCTTTTAACCTGGGTCTCCGTGAAGTTCTGGGCTTGGGTCCTAGTTCTACAATTAACTCACTATATGACTTCATGCCAGATGTGAAATCTTTGATTTCCTTTTCATATATATGCCATTGCAATATCTGGCCACGGGGCTTTGAAAAAAATGCTAAATAAGCATTTTGTAAAGCAGGGAAAGGAAAAGATGGGAACAGATAAGCAATTCTATAATGGATGGTTTGCATCCCACAGAGGCATGTGAGTGGAGCATTGATGATAAGTCAGTCACCAGAATCTCCAGATGGAATGTCCCTTCGGGCTCATCTAATTTTTTTAGGAGACAGGTGGCTTCTCGAGATCTTTTATTCCCAAATGGAAGCCTTCTGCTATTAATGTGATATCTCATTCATTACAATTATAGGACCCTTCCATTATTTCTTAATGCAGGAATCTTTACCACAGATTTTAGGGGAAAAAATATTGAAGTAAAAATCCCATCCGCCTGTTGCTTCTTCTGCTTCTAGGAGAATAAGAACACAAGAACTAAGATTCCTGGGTTCCTTTTCCAATACCATCACGATGTCACTGTCTGTTCAACCTCCTTCCAGTTGTCTGGACGTTAAGATGGAATAGTGTAGAGGCAGGTTGTTATAATGGAAAGGCTACTGGGTTTAGCATCAAGAAAACCTGGGTTCAGATATCACCTTGGATACTTGCTAACTGTGTAACCCAGGCTAAGCAGCTTCTGTATGCCTCAGGCAGATCCTGAAGAATTACCTTCTGAGCCGTAAGTAGTGAGCTCCCTGCTTGCTATCTGTAAATCAATCAATGAAGCAATAAGTATTACTAAACCACTACTATGTTCCCAGCACTATGCTGGGCACTAGAGACATAAATGCCATTTATTTAACAGTCACTATATCCAGGCACTGTGAAAAGTGCTGGGAATGCAAATACAAGCAAAACAAACAATTCCTGCCCTCAAAGGGTTTCTATTCTAATGGAGAGACAACATATCAGAAAGAACTGAAAAGAAAGGGGGAAGGGGAAAAGGTGTTTATGCCGTGGTGGTGAAGTCTGGAGGGTCAGGAGCAGGACTGGGAGAGGAGTACTGGCCGGAGCCCTTCCTCAAACTGGAGGTTTGGGGAGCAACTCCTCAATAGAAGGGAGATTCTCAGGAGCTGATGGATCTTCTAGGATGAGAAGACAACTGATACATAGTGACAAAGACCAGAAGGTTGAAAATGGATGAGGAGAAGAGTGAAGGGTGGCTGGTCAGAGCCATGACCTTACATTCTAATAAGAGAAATAATATAGACATTTCTCATTTTACAGATTTGATACGTTTCTGAAACCACGTGAAATAATCATAGTTCAAACGCACCAGAGGAGCTTGCTATATAAAAGAAATATTTTGATAAATTAAATAAATCTTTTCGAATGCAAAAATACTCCGTAATATTTCTACTTTGTGAAGTTTAGATTTCTATGTATTGGATTTTGACTAAACTTTCCAATATTATCTACCCCTTTTTTTAACACAGGTGTAATGAGATAAGAAGAAAAATTTTAGAATGGGAGAAATGCTTGGAGATACTTTGAAAAATTTGCCTTGATGTGCCTGGTTGTTGTTATATTTCTGATTAAATAGAGATTGTAGCCCTTGTAACAGCTGGAGTTACCAATGGTTAGTATCACAAGAAAACTAATCTCCCTTCTTTGACTAGCCCTCGTTTTCAGAAAATGGGCAGAACTACTCTTTCCTAACTCCGGGCTATGGGTAATTTTCCTTTGAAGGGCAGCTCAGTGGTACAGTATACAGAATACTGGACGTGGAGTTAGGAAAACATGAGTTCAAATCTGACCTCTGAGACTTACTAGCTGTGTGACCTTGGGCAAGTCGCTTACCCCTGTTTGCCTCAGTTCCTCATCTGTAAAATGAGTTGGAGAAGGAAATGGCAAACCACTCTAGTATCTCTGCCAAGAAAACTACAAATGGGGTCGTGAAGAGTCAGACACAACAGAAGAACAACAATAAAACTTTCCTTTAGTTAATACCTTCATTCTGCCTCTTACTGAGAAGACCAACCTTCATAAAGATCAATGGGGAATGAACCTGCCTGAGGCACTTACTTCTGAGGGAATCCCTACTCCTTTCCACCATTTAATTCTGCTTGTTCTTGATTCAGGCTCTTTGTCAAGGGGGAAGGGGACCTCAATTCAGCTTTACTCTGCTTTGGGAAGTTTATCAGCTATTAATAAACCAAATCTATAAAGTTCTTCCTCATTTGAATCGAGCCCCCAGCCAGTTCAAAATACTTTGAACTGAGGTTTGACCTTTGTCCTGCTTTATCTCAGTATACTACAAATCATTCATCCCTCCTTCATCTCTACCCCACCCCCCCCATGCCAATAATGAATCACACAACTGGAAACAATTAAGATAGATCTTATTTTATCTAAAGTAAGCTAGCTTTAAAGTACTAATTAAGTCAGCAAATAAACAACTTTAAAAAACAGATAAACTTTGGAGTTAACATATGTTCTCCCAATGAGAGAAAGTGGGAGAAGAGCAAGTAAATGACACCATCTACAGAAATGCTCCAGCAGGGAAAAGTTCTGTATCACACCCCTGGACTGAGGCATTAGGTTTCCCATCGCTCAATCAGACCTAGGGGCTGCTGCCAAGGCCTCTAACAACCCAAGTCTCCTGCTCCAACTTCCATTCCATCACTTCAGTCACTCAAATTATAGTCCACAGAATTTTCTCCCAACCTTTTGTATCCATGAACAACTCCCTGAAGTCTCGCCATTGCTCCCAGAGTGGGATTAACGTAACACCATCTCTTTGAGATTGCAGTCCTCATAGGTTTAGGTAGCTAGCCTCTGAGAGCCCCTTCTCTGCCTGCAAAGGAATTGGTCACCCCAAAAACCTGCTACCAGACGTTAAGGGAACGGAGTTATTTTTCAGTGGTGGTACAATAGATCCAAATCGTGGCAAAGGTATGTGGTCAGCAAACAGATATCTCTCCTATTTTTAATATGCGGCCAAATGCATTTTGGATTTTTTATTCATGTGCATATCAGGACCAGGAGAGCCACTCAACAACCAAGAGGAGGCAGTATGATGTAGCAGAAAAGAGTCCTAGATATGGAGTCAAAAGAAGGAGATCCTAATCCTTCCTCTACTCTCACCTTAGGCAAATTCTCGACCTCTCTGGGCCTAGTTTTGTTGTTGTTCAGTTGTTTCAGTCATGTCCAACTCTTTGTGACCCCATTTGGGGTTTTCTTGGCAAAGACACTGGAGCAGTTTGTCATTTCCTTCTCCAGCTCATTTCACAGATGAGGAAACTGAGGCAAACAGGATTAAGTGACTTGTCCAGGGTCAGGCAGCTCGTAAGTGTCTAAGACCAGATTTGAACTCATAAAGATGAGTCTTCCTGACTCTAATGCCAGTATTCTGTCCACTGAAGCACCTAGCCGCCTCTTCTACAAATTTAGAGCATTCAACCTGAATTCTCTTCCAGCTCTCATTCCCGCGAACATTCACTAGGTGTTATCTTTTGTCGAGGTGAAAGAATTCAACCAACTATATATTCCATGTTTGATCTGGAGCCACGTTCTCCTCTAACCATCACGAAAGCAAAGACACAGTTTTACTTCTGTGCTTAGAAACCATTATTCCTGAGGAGCATTCTTGATGATGGGAAGCAAAGGAAGGGGGGTCAGCTTTAAGGGCCAGAGGAGATGCAGGCATCAGAAGGATGGGCAGCCCTGAGGAGAGCATCATTCTCCAAATCTGACTGAACATTTTAGTGACTCCGTAGTCACAGTCACAGTATGAAAGGTCATCGATGGTACAACAGCAGCTCAGCACAAAATGCTCATATAAGAAAGAGAACTTGAGGCACGACAGTGGCAAGCCAGGACAGAACCAAGAACACTAAGTGTAAAAAACAATCATCATGATGGGACTAAGAAAAAGTTGTAGACTGGCATGAGAAAGACATTCATAAATGCAAACTCCTCAGCCTGGCATGAAAGCTCTCCTCAATCGAGCTGCCACCTACCAACATTTCCAGAATTAGTTCATATTACTCTTACTCACTCTCCAATTCTGGCTCAAGTGACCTACTAGCAGTCCTCCAAACTCAATATGTTATCTCCCACCTCCATGCCTTTACCCAGGCTGTTAGCCATGCCTGGAATGTGTTTCCTTTTTGCCTCTAGTTCTTAAAATCTCTTGCTTCCTTTAAGGCTCATTAGAAAAGTAGGGGACTGTGGGTGTGGAATTTTGCAAACTCTGTCATATGTGTTTCAGTTTAGAGCTGGAATAGACCTTAGAGTTCATCTAGTCCTTGTCATATAGATAAAGAAATTGCATTACAAAATGGACTAAGTGACTTGCCCAAGCTCATACTGGTAGTGGCAGGTCCTCTGACTCCAAAGTCCATCTCCTTCTATTACATCACGAATCAAGCTCACCTTTTTAGTCTGAGGTCATGTTGGTTCAGATGGAAGCAGAATTGCACTGATTTTGTGATTCTCTAGGTCTGACTCAGCACAATCGAACTATATCATATTATAAATGGCAAAGAACCTACAAGTGTCTATCCTTTCATCCACAAATGTCATAAAGGATCACTGCAGATCAGACCCAATAAATTTAATTATGCTATAATATGTGGAGACCAGAGTGTAGATTCTAACACATCAATCTATGAAAGAACCAGAGCCCCAAACTCCAGTTCAGGGAAGCATGGGAAATAAAGCTAATTTCATTTATTTTACTACCTAAAGAAGGCAAGGGAGCAGAAGCTGTCAGGGGGAAACCAGGCTCATTTTTTAAGTGGATTGAATTGGTCATTCTATTTCTTTTAAATACTCACTTGAAACATTTTCTAAAGATGCTCCACCAGTCAGTTAGCAAGTGCTAGCTGAACATGCAAACAGCTTTGTGCCAGGTAATACGAAGAATGACTCACCTGAGTTACCATAGGGTAGGAAATCAGAAAGGGAGATTTTCGTAAGAGATTTTTTCATTCATCCTAGTTTCAGCCAGGCTAGAAATAGTACACAAGCTGTTTGTCACAACTGAATGCTCCAGCAGATACAAGTGCTAAGAGGAATTTGAAGAAACATAAGAACTAAAGAACTGCCATGCTGGGTCAGACCAATTGTCCATAAAGCACAGAGATCTGTCTCTGACAGTGGTACCAAGGGACATTTTGTGGAAAAGTGTGGAAATTGTCCCCCATGATGTCATCCTTTGAAGTTAGAGATGACTGCTGAATTTTCCCTTAATAGCCTAATATAGATTTATCCTCCATGATTTTGCCTACATCCTCTCTGGCTGTTTTTGGACTGTCTTCAATTTGTATTTAACTGGTTTTTATTTCTGAGTTTTATTCCTTCTGACTACATCATAAACTCAATGTGTGATTTGGGGGGAAAAAATCCCTGATCTATCCGTGTCTCAATATCTCCATCTCTAAAATGGAAAAAGTAACTGCAGTGCCCAGAAAGGTTCACAGGGACATGGTGGAGTTTTATGAAGTTGTGTTGTCATGCATGGCATGTGGAGTAGTCAAAAGAATGCTAGACATGGAATCAAAAGACCCGTTCAAGGCCTAGCTCTGATTCTTCCTGGCCATTCAAACCCAAAAGTTATTTAACTTCTCTGAGCTTCAATTTGCTTATTTGTAGGGATAAACAAGGACAGCGACATTGTGCTCATCTCTCAAGATTGTGAGGAAGGCACTTTGTATACTGCAAAGAATTAGGTAAACTTGAGTTATTATTGTTTTATTATGTTCTTACCTGCATCCAAACCACTTGATTGTGTTGGGTTTTACCTTCTCTATTGGTTCATACTAATTATAAAATACACAATCCAAAATTTTGCAAATAAATAACAAAAAGGGGAAGAGAAAGAATGAAAAAATAAAGGCAGGAAGAAAGGGAAGGAAGAAAGGAAAACTGAACAATCTTGGGTTGTAAGGTCAATGGAGAATAAGATCTTCCCCACCCATCAATAGACTTCATGTGGAGCCCATTAAGGGAAGCTTGCTTGCTTGTAGGAAGGCTTACACACCTTTTGCTAATTTCTAATTAGGCACTGAGTCAGGAGGCTTCTGGCTCTGAGCCTATTAGCTGGAAGAGTATATGTTCTGAGAGGTGAGCTTTTGCTTTGGGGGCTGGCTTACGAGAAGGACTTTGTGATTCCCCAGTTGAGACTCTGAGTGGCCAGAGCTCCCCAATTGCTCAGAGGTAAAGGCTCTCACAATTCAGTGGTGAATGTAAAGTATACATAGCAGTTTTGTTTTGATTCAGGCATAGAGCCCTGTCTTTTGGTGTCTATTTCTCTTCTCTGTATTTTCTCTGTTTGTATTTTATGTAATTAAAAAAGACCCCTTTAAAGTTGCTTTCCTTAGTAAAGCAGATCTAAGAACCCCTGCTAGCGGCCATCCTGGGTATGCCAATGTAGTTGCTGTTACATGGGTCAAGATTAAATTTGGGGCCTCTGAATCAGCAAAAATCTGTTTATCCACAATAAAAAGGAAGAGAAGACTTCTGATCAAGACAGCTGCCTGAACAGAGGCAGATAACACAGTCCCACATACCTACTCCAACAAAAAACTGAAATTGGCATGCCCAAATAATAATCAACAAATTCAATGCAAATCTACAGCAATTTCTTCTACCTCAGAACTGCACACAGAGCCAACTAGTTCTGCCCATGGGTTACAGGAAAAGAGGCCATCAACAAAGCCACAGCAAGCCCAGGCAGACAAGTCTGTAGCCTCCTTCGTGGCAGAGATTGGTTTTTGATTTCAGTTTTGATTTTTCAGGGTTGAGTTTGACAGGGGATTTTGTTTGTTTGTTTGACCAATTTTTTTTTGTATCCTCAGAGCTTATCATGATGCCTAGGCACATGGGAGGTGTTTAATAAATGCTTCTTGACTTGACTTCTGCACATTGAGATAATCATTTCCGCCAGGAAATGCTTCATCTTAAGTCTTCTGAAAGCTCAATTTAGTCGTTACATTGTTTTAAGACTTCCAGAGTTGCTTTTCTTTACAATGTTGTTGTCTTTTTTATTTTCCTGGTTCTGCTCCCTTCAAACTGCATCAGTTCATACTATCCAGGAGTCTTTGCAATCATCTCTTTCATCATTTTTTATAGACCAAAAATAATTCATTACCTTCATTTGCCACAATTTGTTCAGCCTTTCCCCAATTGACAGATACTCCCTTGGATTCTAGACCTTTGCTTTCTTTTATTTTTTTTTCCTTTTAATCTCCCCTTAAAAATCAGGAAGCTTGGGGTTTTTGCTTGGGACTATTCCCCTCCAGGTTCTATCTTCTCTCTTAATCTCTGACCAGTCTTCACTTGTTTCTACACCAAACTGCCGGCATGTGTATGTATGTTATGCTTTTTAAGCAGGCAATATGAATTCACAATTTCATGTAGCATATTCTTTTTATGTTTTGCTATTTATATATTCTTTTTTATTTAGTATATAAATTCAGAAAAAAAATTAAGTAATAGAATCATGTACGTCACATCAATTAAATTATACACATCTGTAATGTAAGGGGAATGACAATGGACTTGGAAGCAGAAAATCTGGGTTCAAGTCTTATCCCCTACTACATATTAGCTGTGTGGTTGAGAAGAATTATGTAACCTCTTTGGGCCTCAGTTTCCTCATATGTAAATGAGGATAATAGAACTGGAACTATCTACTTGACATGAATATCTTTATTCACATCTTCCACAGAGGATTTGACCTTTTCTCTAATCCATCGATGGCCTGATTGCACAGACAGCTGATTTAGAAATTACACATACTAATAACCAGCTATTTCCTATACTTAAAGAGTAGAGACTGCATTTGTGATTTCATTAATATAAATAACTCCTAAAAGAGAAAATTCTATCTACCCATGCATTCTGCACCATCTTTGCAACTTATATAGTCTTAAAGAGTTCTCAACAACAGCACTGAAAGTCCTTAAAGCACTGTCTATGGACACAGAGCTCTACACCAGAGGTGTCAAATTCCCAACAGCCCAAATCAAGTTGGGCCAGAACCAGTCTAAAATATACTCGGGAAATGCTTAACACAATTAGCAAAAATACAATACAACATAAATAATGTTAATTTGTGTTATTCTAAGTCAATATATAGGGCAGCTAGGTGGCCTGGAGTCAAAACAACTTATCTTTCTGAGTTCAAATCTGGCCTCAGATACTTACCAGCTGTATGACCCTGGGCAAGTCACTTTACCCCATTTGCCCCAGTTCTCTCATCTCTAAAATGACGTAGAGAAGGAAATAGCAAAACACTCCAGTATCTTTGCCAAGAAAACCCCAAATGGGGTCACAAAGAGTCAGACACAACTGAAACAACAACAAATCTTTATTCTCGGCAATAGATGTCTTTTTGCTGATACTCAACGCTCCAACTGCTCATGAGCACTCCAAGGTCAGATGGCCATTTACGCCATGGAATGACATCTCTTCTTATCCTTGAGTGAGTGACAAAACAAACTTCCCCAACTCCTTTATCAACTCTTCAAAGAAAAGCTACCTGCAAAGCCATACTTCTGCCTAACTAAAACTTTTTCTGTCATTTCATTTAATATTATATGGAAAATGTTAATGTGAGTATGATTTAGTTCCTCCAACAGTCTATCACATATAGAGTACCAACATAGAATGTTAGTTTATAGATAGTCTAGAAACTATGATACTGAAAGAGGAGATCTGAAGAAAAGGATCATATTTTAATGGACGTAGTGCTGGGCCTTGAGACAGGAAGAGATGGCTTGAGGACGACCTCTGATCCTGTGTGGCCTTAGTTAATTCACTTAACCTTAGAGTCCCTCAGGCAACTCCTTAGGACTTGGTAAATGAGTCTAACACAAAGTTCAATCTAGATTGGTAGAATATGTTATAACAAAAATAATATGAAGTCATAGAATTCCTGCATTGCAATACAGGATTCAGAAGACTTCTACTAAAATGGCTTTTCTAATTAAAGACTGCTCATCAAGAGTACATACTAAAAGTGTAAATAGAGCCAGAATCTCTCACTCTTAACACTATATGTTGGGTTGAAGTTGTTCAAAGATGAACATATTATAAGTTAAAACTGGGAAAAACCAAATAATATATTATATTAGGTTATGTTGCTAAAATCGCATTGGAAATTGGCAAGAATTTATCATCAAATAAAACACAGAAATCATCAAATAAAACACAGAGATGAGATATTCCAATACACAGTTCTTCGTTGTCAAATAGGAGTAATAATTAGGAGGACTTTGAGAAAAGATTTGAACCCTTCTCAGAAACAACTATGAGAGAGTAGAATTATGAAGAAATTAACAAATAGAAAGTAAGAAAGATAAAGTGATTAAATGATTCAATGTTTTTCTTGCTTGCTTGCTAATGGGAAAAGAAAATCTAGAATAAAGTAGGCCAGTTACTATTAGAAGGTTAACATGTATCTAGTTTGAAGTGTTCTGTATATTAAGCCATCTTGCTTTGGCATTATGCTTTGGAATACCTATTTATTGAAAAACATAATTAAAACTGAATAGCCTATAAATAATTTATTAAAGTCTTATTATACCCTTATATTTGTTAAGTATTTAAAGAGACAAATTTATGCTGCCACATGAGTATGTATTACGCTTATGGGATATGCTTTGTTTGCCATAATGCTGAAAAATGGCTTTAATTACGTGATATTAATAAGAGTAGAAATAGAACCCTCAGAGGTTTTTTCCCTTCTTAAAAAAGAAGTTTTGAACATTAAGGGAGGAGAAAAGTACTAATAAGTTTAATTTGCCCATCTGAAGGAAGATGGTTATAAGATCTTGTTTCCAAGGACTACTCCACAGATTAAGTAACTAATTTAGGCTTTGAGTACTTTGCTATAGTAATAACATCAATATACTGATGGCAATAATAAACTGGGCTTTTTTTTTTAAGATGTTCTTTCTGGTACTCTGATGACAAGGAAAATGATTTTAAGTCAGCAGTTTAAAAATAATTTATTTTGAATTACCTTTGAAGGAAAGGACAATGGGGGAAATGTTATGGTTCATAATTGTTAACTATACATAGAGGGTAAAACACAAAACAAGCTAAATTTGAAATCTACAGCACAGTGACACATCACTAAATGTGAACTGACAACTGACTTGGCCTCTTTGGAACTGCAAGCAGCTTGTCATAGGGAGGACATTTGTAAGAAGATAAGGAAAGAGAACATTTGTCTGACTTTAATTCACTGCCTCTCGTAAGAGAATACTAAACATTTAACCAAAAAAAAGTCCTGGTGCTGGGAAGTTCCAAACTCTGGGAAGCTGTGTGCTCTGCTAGGGAGAGGGAGGAGGGAGTGTTATGGAAATGTCAAGCTTTCAATGGTTCTCAAAAACTCATTGCCCTTCTGTCCCTACCCCTCCTCCCTTCAATGAGTAGCTACCTTTATCCTGTTCATTTAAGGGGTGTAGTTAGTGCCAATTTGCCCAATGAAAATGGTCAATTAGTCCCCAACTACAGGAAACTCTATATTCTCCCTGATTCTGCTATATTTCGCTGTGCCCCAGTCATGGAGCCCCCAACCCCAGGAACAGACATGCATGATTTGAGAGTGTATACAATGTTTTCCTCATTTTGCATGTTATCGGTTTGTTCGTTTTATCACACCTGTGATTTCACTGGTACAGAGAGCTCCCAGGAAGCATTCTAGACCATTAAAAATTTAAGTCCTTTTCTCAGAATCATACAGCCAGTATGTGTCAGAAGTGGTACTTGAACCCAGGTCCTACTACCTCCAAGGCAAACTCTATCTACGCGACCATGCCGCCTTTCTTAGTAGAAATCGCAGGAATAAACAATGCATGATAGAACATCTATCACGCATTCGAACCCATGACTTTTCCTAGATGCACATCTTCCATACATATTATATAGGTACGCTCATGAACCCAAGAAAGACAAGATTCAGTCATTTAGTGTCCCCTTCCAATGGCCATTCCTGTTCTGGTCAAGCAAAGGAAAATAGAAAATACAAAACTGTTTCTCAACTGATATCTAACTCCCAGCATCCGTTTGGACCCATCATTATACAAAGGGCTCAGGTGCCCTGAATCTGGCTCTTAGGTCCTCTTTGCGGCAAGGATCATGGACTTGGAAGAGACCTCAGTGCATTTAGAAATTCCTACAGCCAATGTTTTCTGTTCAGTGTTCCGTTGCTGCATCATCCTGGTAAGGGAGGACAAGAAGGAGCCAAAGAGAAAGCCTCAGTGAAACATAAAAAATGCATAAAAGGAGTCCAAGAGAGCAGAAGGACAAGAGCTCACAGAGAAGGGCAGTATGGGCTCCACCGCATTAAAGTTAATGTATCCTTATGAAAATGAGCTGTATATGGGAGTTTCATAGTTTCATGTCGTAATTCTTTATTTTTCTTTGTGTATGGAAATATTAACATTTGATAATTGTCCAGTTTACAGTAAACTTTTTAAAATAATAATTCTCCTCTCTATACTGTCCAATAAAAAAGATCCTCAATCCCTTGTTCTTAAAAGCAGCTCCTCTGTGAAGAACTGCTAAAGCAGATGACTTGTGCGAGATGTTCAACTATGGAGCTTTCTTTCTCATCTCATTAGGTCTTAACCTTAACACCTTCTTAGCAATTAGCAAACATCCTTTTCTTTTGTCTTACTGACCTCTTGCCTCATTTTACCTATTTATTTTTACTTATATACTGCTTGTATTTTCAATCCTGTACCAGCTTCTTTTTTTAATATTTAATTTATTTTCAGTTTTCAACATTCATTTCCATAAGTTTTAAATTTTTCACCCTCTCTCCCCAAGACAGCCTGCAATCCGAAATGTGCTCTATACATACAGTACTATTAAATACATTTTCACATTAGTCATGTTACCTAGAAGAACTATAACAAATGGGAGAAGCCCGGAGAAAGGAAAACAAAACAAAAGAGAAAATAGTCTGCTTCACTCTGCATCCCGACTCCATAGTTCTTTCTCTGGATGTGGATGGCATTTTCCATCACAAGTCCTTTGGAAAAGTTTTAGGACCTTGCATTGCTGAGAAGGGCTAAGTCTATCAAAATCAGTCCTCGCACACTGTGGCTGTTACTGTGTGCAATGTTCTCCTGGTTCTGCTCACTTCACTCAGCATCAGTTTATATAAGTCTTTCCAGGTTTTCCCAACAGCTTCATTCCTTCTTGGGGAAGCCTCAGAGAGCTTCCTCTTCTCTTTCTCTTCCAACTCCTCTTCTTACTCCCCCAGTGAATCCTACTCCTCCTCACGTTGGGGCCCTTCTCCATCTGTTCTTCCTTCTCCTCATTCTGCTTACATCCTTCTTCTAAAGGCTGAGCATTATTAAACCTAGTTTTGAGTCCTGTTTCACTACTTACTAGCCATGTGACTGTGGAAACATAATTCCAGAATGGTAGGATGGCAAAATGCTCTAGATCAAGGGGACTTGTTTTCCAGTCTTGCCTCTGGAGATTACTACCTTTGGGATCTGAGGTAAGTCATTTACTCTCTCTGGGCCTCAGTTTCTTCCTCTAATAAAATGAAAAGATTAGGCTAGAAGTCATCTAAGATCCCTCCCAGCTCTAGGTCTCTGATGCCATGATACCATAATTTCTGAGCCTCTTTCCTCTTGTGTAAAACAGAGACAATAATGCTTTCACTAATGCCCTCATTCGTTGCGGAGAAAGTCCTTTGTAAACCACAACCTGGTTGTGAGCTATTGTTTTTATTTCCAACGGCAATCATGTTTGTCCTTTTCCTGATATCCTGAAATGGCATTTGTTACAGACCTTGAGTTCCACTGGCTCAAGTAAATATAGACCACACAGGTTTCGTATCCCGGTTAATAGACGCCCTATATAGTAAGATCGTAGAGCTAGAGGCAACCTCAAAGGCCATCTAATCTAACCCTCTTCCCCACTATTTCACAGAGAAGGAAACTGAGACCCAAGAAGGTTAAGTGGTCAAGCTGAAACCAAAGTGTAAGAAACAGTATTTAAGCCCAGGGCCTCTCATTCCAAAGCCAGCAAGAACTCTGTTCTGCAATGCTTCCCTGGCTCAGCTCACACTCTGTAGCCCTCTCAGCCCAGCTCCTAGTGACCCCTGAGGGAGGGTTCTTTACTTTAAAATGGGGTCCCCTGGCACTAGAATGACTTGGCTTCTTCAAAAGCCCTGAAAGAAAGGGAATTGGGGACCATTTGTCACTGACAACACTCAGTGAAGCAGCAATAGCTCCTACCTCAGAATGGGTAGGGGCTACGACAGTCTCTTTGTTCAAGGTTAATCAGCAGCAAAATGCTGGAGAAGGCCTGAAGTTGAAGTGTAAATATAAAGAAAAGCAGAAAAGAGAAATGGGCAAAATCTCAGGAACACCACAGAAGCCTACCTCAATCACACTAGGTAGATGCTCTGTGGGCATGTTTGCATAGCACATGACACGACACATTTAAACACTTTGCAATGTGCTTCACATATATTTTCTTGCTTGATCTTCACAGTAGGAGCTGTTATTACCATCCTATTTTACAGTTGAGGAAAACGAGACTCAGGAAAGTTAAGTGAGTGATCCAGGGTCACACAGCTGGTGTCCGAGGCAGGGTTTGAACTCTGGTCTCCAAGTCTATCATTCTATCCATTTGCCCATGCTGCCCATTTTGAACATCAGTTACAATGTATGTCAAAGAGCTAACAACCTTGTTGTTTGTTGTGGATCCTTCATTTTCAAAGAGGACCAAGCTAGTTATGAATTCTTTTAAACATGTTGAACCCTTGTCTTGAACCTTTTTTAGATTAGTAACTGAATGTCACCCCCTACTTTTGTAGATTTAAGGAGCCCCCCACTGGCTGCACCTTCCATGTACCTTTTCGTTCTTATAGAACATAACAATAATAATTCAATAATTAATGCTCATAAATTCACATCTACTCTTATTTCTCCTCCACACCATGTGTTAACTCCTCTGTGCCTCAGTTTCCACATCTGCAATAATGGAGGTAGGTACCAATGTTGCCTATATCAAGCTGTTAAAAGGAATAACCAATATGCTGGGCTATAAAATACTTAGCATGAGATAAGATGAAATGCCACAAAAGAATGAAATCAGGATAATTTAGCTACTGCGTCTGTGTTAATAGCCTCAAAGTGTTCTGAGATCTTTGGATGAAAAGCATTCTGCAAATACCCACTGTATATTACCGTTTCTCCTTTTGTCCTCACTTCCAGCTATGTATCAAAAGGTATTTTTATTCATTTTTTTTCTTTTTTCAGAAAACCTGCTCAATTTTCTGTCACTGTGGATTTCCTAAATGACTCCTCCCCACACACCATCCAGTGGGAGAAGGGACTTTCATTTTCTTCACTCAGTTTTTCTGCAGGTGGGTAGATAAGGCCTCTTTGACTAGTCTTTTACTCTCCCTTTGTTCTTCAACTACGTTGTTGCTGCCTCTGATTTGACTTTGCTGTGCAGTTGTGAGTTTGCCACTTCTCTTTTGAATCTCCTTGAGGACCATTCTGTCCTGAGGTGTAAATTCCTTTCTAGTTCTGTGGTCACCACAGGGAATGGAGTCAGTAGGGCTGTTCACCTGCTGTGGTAGGAGCTGGCCCTCATCCATAAACCAGAAATATTTTATCGCTATCTTGGGCACTTCCATGGACTCCCGAATAAAAATTGAATGGTGGCAACTGGGTTCCCCTCTGAATCACAAGTTACCTTTGTTGTGTCCTGGCCTGGGATAATATGTCCATATGATACTACCCTCTGCAGCTGACCACCCATATAAACCATGAACCATGGCACAAGCAACACAATGATCTTCCAATAGCTTAAAAGAAAATTTCAGCATATGTTTTTCCACTTCTGGCAAAATCCAATTCAGTTTCAGTGACAGGCTTCTCTGTTTCTTGTCTCTAGAAGATGAACTGCAAAGGCAAAAAAGCTCACTGGACACTAGACTGCATTAAGAGAAGCCAACTAAACAGAACAAGAAAGAAACAATTGTACATTGCCTCTTCAGATCACATCTGAAGTATTTAAGGACCATATTTTTAAATGGACAATTATAACCTACAGTGCATCCAGTACAGGAAAAACAGAACGAGAAGATTAGAATCTATTCCATATGAGAGTCAATTGGAAAAACTGGGAATGTTTGATTGTAGATGGCTTAGTATGGCAATGATCACTATCTTTAAATATGTTTTGTTGCCATAATTAAAGGGGATTCATTTGTCCAGAATGGCGCCAAAAAGCAGACCTAGGTCCTGATCAATAGGAAATTTTCCTAAAAAGTATAGCTACACAAAAAATGGAGTAGGCTGCCTACTCTACCCATGGAGGTCCTCAGACAGAGACTAGATGACCACTTGTTAGATGTGTTAGGAACAGATTTCTGCTTTGGTTGGGAGTTGGACCAGAAATCACTATGGTCCCTTCTAAGACCACAAATATCATTTATAGTTTGTTTGGCAACCTCTCCACCCCATATCCCCCTGCCTGGAAGATAACAGGCACTTCATAAATGCTTGTGGACTTGACCTGACCCACTAGTATGTAGAGAACCAAGTTACAGAATTTCTATGAGGTCTGAAGATGTAGGCAAGAGATCTTGGATAAACAAATTGAAAAAGAGAAATTAGCAAGAAAAATATGACAATAAAGTAATGAGCATAGGGTCTGGAACATAACAGGTGCTTCATAAATACTAAATGAAGAAGAAAGGCAAGAAGGAAGGGAGGAAAAAAGGAAGGAGGGATGGAAAGGAAGATTGATTTTCTTACGTGACTTATAAACTCCCTCTTTCTAACCAGTAGTTTCAAAAAACACTAAATGTCAGCATCATTGGATTGTGTATAACAGAACTGTCCCATAATTTCTGGTTACCTAAAACAGTTTGGAGTTTATATATACTCAAATTAATGTTCCTTCTGAATTTCTTTCCCATGATGAACCGATTTATGAATCACATCACACAGTAGTGATGAAAAGGATAATTTTTACTTAAAATAGAAAGCAATATAAAAATCATGAAAATACATCAATAGCAAACTCTAAAATCCTACTTTCCAAAGCATTCCAGCTCCAGAGATAAAGGCCTGTTGAATGTAGCCTAGTCTCAGCCCTGAGGCCTAGCCTTGGGCCTACACCACTGCTATCAGGTGTTCAATCTGGGGAACAGAAAATTATGTTAGAGATTTGTCTGTCAGGATAGTCAGTCACCAGGCATTTATTAAGCACCTACTATGTGCCATGCATAGTACTAAGGGCTGGAAATACAAATACAAGCAGAAAGAAAGACAGAAATGGTACTACTCCCAAGATCCAGAAGCAATTATTCTTACTCGAGAAACAGTCTTCAGGAATCAGCAGTCACTGCTTTTGATATGAAAGGGGTAATACCTGTCCAGGATTAGCAAGGCATAGTGACACTGAGTCCAAAGTTTGGCATTCACAAGAATCATGAAATCTTCCTGGGTTGGCACTACTATATCACTGACCAAAGTAAGAGGGAAGAGACTGCTTCAATATCTATGAATCCCAATGGCACAAGGTACAACAGGGATGGGGAAATTCCTGGGATGAATAGCCCTTTTCCTTGCCAAATTCCTCCTTCTCCACCTGGCTTCCCAAGTATTTCTTTTTAAGCTTTAACTCTCAGGATGTCCCCAAATGGCATGTCCACGCATGACAGAAGAATTTCTCTAGTCCATAAATCCCCTCCCTGATAAAAAATCATCAGAACCTAAAAATTACACAGAGTAGACAGGGATGTCCTAATGTAACATACCCTACGCATTCATTAATTGGCATGTCAGTAGTTACAATTAATTATCCAACTAAACAGTGCATATGAAAGCACTGGTACATTCTTGCTCACATCGCCCACATGATCACACACAGAAAGCACGTGCACATGCAGAAACAGACACCAAGCAAATTAAGCCTATAGCAAAATTCCTCTAAGTACAAAGAGTTCGCATAATATGTCAAATATAGTATCACATATCAGGTTGTATACAGTTACAGGAAACATAGGCCTCACCTTCACATAGCAATAGCACATCCATAATATGGTAAAAGATGGCATGACATAACAGGCAGATGGCCAGCCTCAGTCAGGAGGAGCTGGGTTCAAGTCCTGTGTCTGACACATCCTCACTGTGTGTCCCTGGGCAAATCAACCTCTCAATGCTCTCAGAAACTCTCTAAGACTAGGTCACATAACAGTCACCAATCTGCATTGATGAAGGGAGTTTCTTCCCTAAGAAGCTCCTACAGGGATGCAATCACAGACACAGAATACATAATTCAGCAAAGAAATATAATATAATATAAGATAATATAAGATAAGATAAGATGACATTATATTATCTTATCTTATATTATATTATATATATAATATAAACAATAGGCCATATATGATGGAACAATTAATATTATATACTACAGTTGCTCCTTCAATGGGAGGCACGTGGCTACCGGTAGAATCTCTGCTCCCATTGTTCTTGTAGTCAGTTTGTTCACTGACTGGAAAAGCCTAGCACTCTTCCTGTGGCCTGATGTCGGCTCCCCATCTTTAGATGCACTTGCCTGTAGAACTAATCCTGAGTATGTGGTCCATCCAGGCTAGCCCTTTGAGTCGATGTCCCAGAGTTGAGTATAGCTGCCTTCTATTCTTTTGAGACTTCCATCGCTAGGGTATTATGTAGGAAACAGTTACCAACCTGCTTCTTTGTAACGTAAAGTACCCATTTGGTCTGATTAATATGATCCAGTTTTAAAAGTCATCTTACGTTTTTTTTTTTCCATTAATAACTCCTTTCAGCAACCTACGAATCACCTCAGTGCCTTGCATATCCTAGGCCCTTCATAACAAATCTCTTGAGTTGAATGCAATCATCTATATACACCTACATAGACTCACAGTAGGATTAGATGAATCTAGAAACTACTCATTTATCATGCTCTAAGTGATGAAGTGAAGTTTATAGTATCGCAACATGAATAATTTTATGAACCTTTCATTACTTTGACATTTTTTTCTTTTGGTTTGAAAAAAAACCCAATTATTTGTGCATCTAGGAATGGAGTGCAGAAATGGTTAGTAAAACAGCAACATATAAAGCTCTTAAGCACGTCTCCAAAACAGCCAAATGCAAACAACAATTTGCTGGAATCACACCTGAAAAGCATCAGGTTATTTGAGCATTCAGGATGCTTTCTGTTCTGAAAAGTGCAAGTCGATTTGAGATGAAAGAATTATCTTCAGGAAGGCACTAAGGAAGCAGTGGGCAGAGCTGTTTGCTAAATGAATCCCCAAGCTTCCAAAACTTGATTTTTTTTAATAAGTGCTACGTGATAAAAACTGGTTTAAATATGACCAAGATCTACTATTAGCCATAATAGAGAGCATTGGGCCAGCCTCAAGCCCAAACCAAAACACTGTGCAGGGAGACCTTGTAAGGAAATCAAATTAAAACCTGCTTCCAAGACTGTCTCGTTCAGGGGATATTGAGAAACTGTGATTAGTGCAAAATGAAGCACTAATCTGGAAAAGTGCAGAGCAGCAAAAAGAGGGATCAAAAACCAATGAAGAGCCCACCTAAAGCATATGCAAAAATCAATCAGGCAAAGACAGGGTGCCTCTGAATAAGAATGAGACCAAATTGGATTCTTCTCCCTGCCCAAATATATTTGGATCTGTTCCAACTTCACTGCAGACACTTCTGAAATCATATTAACTTTCCCACTAGCTCAACACTCACAAAAAAAGAAGTGTTCCTCTACCCACCTTACCACACACACACATATACAAACACACACACTCACATACATTCACACACACACACACATTTAAACAAAACAGTTAAATGTCACAATGTCTTCTGTTACTATATTCAGAAAGCCTCTTATGTCACTTTATAGATATCAATTTGCAGACACTCCCTAAACAAACTATCTTTTCTTTAGATATCATACTTACAATTCAGATAGCTATCCCTTGGTGCATAGAAAGGAATACTTAAGACTATATCTGTGGCAATCAAGTATCTAGGCTTTCCACAGAGGATAAAGCCAAGTCTCAGAGCATTTATCACACGTTTTGGTTAGTTATCTAAAACTGTTAATATATCAATATACATGGCATAGTCAACCTGGGAGTCAGTAAACCTGGTTCAGTTCCTACAAATGTGGTCATACTGACTGACTATTGAAGAACAGTTACCAATCTTCATTGGTAGGAGTTTCCTTACCAGAAGTTTCCTCACACTAATGAAATCATTGGTCTGGAAATTAAACACAGACAGGTATACTTACATACATGTATGAAGAAGGATTTGACTAAACATTAATTTCCAAGGGTTGCATAACATTTTCAAGGGATGATATAATTTAGAGCAAAACTTAAAAGAAAGCAAACCTCAAGGTACACATAAGTGCCTTCTATCACTGAATGTAAAATATTACATCTATCGCTATTTAATTTTTTTTAGATTTGGAGTTTTTGTCTTATTCTTCTTTAAGTATAACCTTAACATTCTCTCACTTAAGCTTCAGGTGTTGAAAAGCTTGTTAACATCTCCCTAGGCTGCTGACAGCTTGTGGCGGCAGCTGTCAGCATTAATTGCCTTGCTGCAAGCTCTAATGAGGATTCTTAATTTTAATGCCATGTCTTCTTCATGATACTAGATGGTACTCACTAGCTAGTCTCTTTCCACATGGAAATGAACTGTTTTCCATCCCAGGAAAAAAGGCTTTAAGCTGCCTCTTGTTATTCTCCCTATTTCTACTTTTCCTTCTGAATTCACAAAACAAAAGAAGATAAAGAAAGAGTAGGCAAGATGATCTTAGGGCTAGACCAGAGCCTTGGGTCTCCCAAGACCACATTGATGATCTTTTTAAATTCGATTTAATCCAAAATTTATTAAACATGGACTATGTGAGAGGTACTCTGTTAGGGACTAGAAATACACACACACACACACACACACACACACACACACACAATTATCTCTCCCCTCAAAGAGTTTTTATTCTACTGGGGACATACAATATAAATATAAGTAAATGTAAGATGATTTGAAGTGGGACAGAGCATTAACAACTACAGGGATATGTAATGGCAAGCAAAGTGGGACTTTTTGCTATTTTTTCTTTTGGAGTGCTTCTCAGCACTAAGGCAATCAAGTGCCTTTGATTGAATCTTGACTTTGTTTGAATCAAGAGTCTTTGATTGAATCAAAAGTCTTTCAGGTCCTGCTTAAGTCACAGGAAAGCCTAAGTCATATGAGTTTGAAACAGGTGACTGTGATGCCCTCTGTGGGCTGACCCTGAAGAAGTGTATATATACTCTGAAGTTAGCATTTTGCTTTGGGGGCTCAGGCATTGGAAGATCATTTGTGTGATTTGGCCAGATGAGACTCTGGGTAACCTTTAAGGAGCCTCCCAGCTTTGAAAACCCAGATCTTGGTGCTTCTCTCTCTCTGGTAACTATGTATGTATTGCTATGGACTGACAGAAGCCCTGTCTGCTGATTTGTGTTATTTGCTCTGTTTATATAATTTCTGTTTGTATTTTTTATTTTATATTTATATAAATATTATATATTTATATATAAATATATATATTTATATTATTGTTTATGTAATTTCTGTTTGTGTTTTCTCTGAAGTTCAGGGTGCTGACTTTTTCCCCTGAACTAAGTGAATGACATGTGTATGTTTAATAAAAGTGAGATTGTAAACCCCTTTAAGTTGCTTTCTTTCAGAAAAGCAGATCAAAGAACCTGTGCTAGCAGCCCTCCTGTGTGCTGGTATTGTTAGTCTAACAGCAGTTGCTAGTAACATTGGTATTACAGGATCATAAAAGGATTCATCTAGAAGGTGACACCTGAGCTAACCTTGAAAGAAGGTAGAGATCCAAAGAAATAGTAGTGAGGAAGGAGTGAGTTTAAGAGATGGAATACAGCCCTTGAAGAGTCATACGTAGGAGATATAGAATGTGGTGCTCCGAGAAGAGACAGTAGGTCAATTTGGCTACATGGAGTATGTAAAGAGGATTAATTTGAAAAAAATCTGCAAAGGTAGGTGGAAGTCATACTATGGATGGTTTTAAATGCCAAGCTCTATGGTTTTCATTGTGTCCTTGAGGCAAAAAAGAGCTACTAAAGATTGGGGTAAGGGTGGGGAAGTATTGGAGAATGTAACATGGTCATCTGGGTTTCCCCTGGAACTCTCTTGTATATCACTCATTCCTGGCTTCAGTGAATGAAGCTCACTGTTTGTGTAAAGCTTACTTTGCATCAAAATTCTTAAGATTAACATTAATCAGCCTGGCAGAACCCCTGCTTCTTTCAAGCTTGGTTCTTAAATGGGATATACTTTTTTTTAATATAAAACCCATTTAAAGACAGAATGGAAGGATTTTAAAACAAAACTATACGGTAAGGGGTCACTAAGTGAGGTGAATTTTGTTGGAGTCACAGAACATAGGTCCAATTCCTGGTCCTGCCACTTACTACCTAGATGAGTCTCTTCACCACTCTGGGCCTCATTTTCCTCATTTATAAAACAAGGGGATTGGGCTAAGTGACTTCTAAGTTCCCTCGAAGTTCTAAATCTATGATCCTGTGGTCGTGAGAACGTTGGCCACCAGGTAATGGCTTTTTTTCAGCCACAGCAATTCATGAAAACCATCAACTCTGGCAGAGAGAGGTTGTAATTGCCATTAGTAAAGGATCCACACCAGTGAAATCATGGATTATTGAGCACTTGAAATATTATTTACTTAAAACGTACACATTGACATATACTCACTACTACATCAGAATATGTAGTTTCAGCCTTCTGAATACTTTTTATGCATGTTGCTAACATAACATATTAAAATAGGTTTAAATTCATCTTATCCATTACTCTTCATATAATGTATTGAGTGAAATGCACTTAATATTTCCTAAATATCTTCTCCCTTGACCAAGAGTCTTCTTTTCGATTTTGGCCTGAACCTCCCAGCTATTATTCTTCACAGACACAGGAAGACCAAGAGAGTTTCAGAGTTAAGACCCTAAAGGACAAGGTCAGTGGGCCTGTGGAGGACCAAGCTAGTCAAGAATGCAATGGAGGGCCCAGAGAGAGCTTGGCCCATACTCTTCTTTTGTCTGACTGGTTTTCGCTAATTTTTATCCCATTTATGATAATCTACCCCTGCTTCTGCCTCTCCATTATTAAAATTTTTCAAGAGTCAATGTGTAGGGGGGTGGAGCCAAGATGGCGGCTGGAAAGCAGGGACTAGCATGAGCTCCCCGCCAAGTCCCTCCAAAAACCTATAAAAAATGGCTCTGAACCAATTCTAGAACTGCAGAACCCACAAAATAGCAGAAGGAAGCAGGGCTCTAGCCCAGGACAGCCTGGATGGTCTCTGGGTAAGGTCTATCCCTCATGGAGCTGGGAGCAGAGCTGAGCAGAGCGGAGCCCAGCGTGGGCAGTGTAGACCAACCAGACTGGGAGATGGGCAGAGTGTGCCCTAGCGCCCTGAATCAGTAAGCCGCGGCAGTTAGCAGACTTCTCAACCCACAAACACCAAGGACAAGAGAGTAGGTTAGCAGGAGAAGCTGCTGGGGACTGGGATAGAGTTTGCCGTTTGGCCACTGCCCCAGGGGCAGTGGAGGTGGGGCAGCTACAGAACTACAGCTGCAGTTGCTTCTGGCCCCAGGTCCACCTGGTGGGAGGAATTAAGTGGTGGATCAGAGCAGGAGTGAAGAGCCTGCTGAAGATCTAAGTCCAGTCCAGTTTGGGGGCTCTTGGGGAAGGAGGAGTGCTGGTGTGGAAGAGCTGGCGCATCCCCCCAGGCTTGGAACATAGAACTCTTTAGTCTACAAGCAGTCATACTCTGCTGAAAAACTCAAGGGACAAGTGAGTTGGCCGGGAACATGGCCAGGCAGCAAAAACACACCCAGATTCAGTCTCAGACTCTGGAATCCTTCTTTGGTGACAAACAAGACCAAAACATACAGCCAGAAGAAGTCAAAGTGAAAGAGCCTACAACAAAAGCCTCCAAGAAAAACATGAACTGTTCTCAGGCCATGGAAGGCCTCAAAAAGGATTTGGAAAAGCAAGTTAGAGAAGTAGAGGAAAA
>CM053623.1:364900461-364915796 GCA_028646595.1 Phalanger gymnotis
GATATTCCTGTTATTGTATAAATTGTTCTCCTGATTTTACTCACTTCACTTTGCATCAGTTGTCACAGCTCTTCCCAGGTTTTGCTGAAACCAGCCCTTCATAATTTCTTATAGCACTATAGTATCCCATCACTTTTATATACCATAATTTGTTCAGCCATTCCCCAAATAATAGGTACCCTCTTGGTTTCCAGTTCTTTGACACTGCAAAAAGAGCTACAAATATTTTTGTACATATGGATCCTTTTCCTCTTTCTTTGATCTGTTTGGGATATAGACTTAGTGGCAGTATTGATTGGTCAAAGGATATGCACAATATAATGACTTCTTGAGTGTACTTACAAATTGCTTTCCAGAATGGTTGGACTAGTTCACAGCTCCATCACCAATGCATTAGTGTACCTGTTTTCCCACAACCCCTCCAGCATTTGTCATTTTCCTATTCTGTCATCTTAGCTAACCTAATGAATATGAGATGGTACTTCAGAGTTGTTTTAAATTTCATTTCTCTAATTATTAATGATTTAGAGCATTTTTCATATAACTATTAATAGCTTGGATTTCTTCCTCTGAAAACTTACTATTCATGTCACTTGACCAATTCTGAAAAGTTCATAATGAGAAACCTGTACAGCAAAATAGAGAATATTAGTCTCCTGACTCTCCCACAACAATATATGTATATACATATATATATGCATATACATATATATATATATGTTAAACTGTCTGGGATTAGATCTCCCAGTTTATATCTACTGTAGGCTCAAGAAAGTCGCTCTAGGGGTCCTTACCCCATAAAATCTATGGCAATGAGCAACTTCTCCTCTTGTAAAAAAACAATGTTTTTACATTTACTAGTCAGATTGCATAATTAGATCAAAACAAAATAGAAAAATTTTTAAAAAGCAACAATAGAACATTTCCCCCGTAAACATCGGGCTTACTTTCCCACCAATACACCCAGCATCAGCAGGAGAATTGGATATATATTTGTGGATACATAGTGAAAACACCAGTGGATTAGGCACATAGGGCAAGTGGCATATATGGCCAAAGCTATACATATGGGTGGATAAGTCACAACTTTTATGCTACAGAGCCATTGACATCTTTGTACCACTCCTACTAATGTTAGTCTCTTTGATCCTGGAGGTAATGAGGAGCCACTGGAGTTTATTAAATGTCGGGGAGAATAGCAAGGTTACAGACATAAACTTTTAGAAAGATCATTTTGACAGCTGACAAGATTCTAACACAGATTCTCTAGTTCCATAATGAATGAGGCATCTTTTACCAGATTTTAATAAGGCTATCACAGTGGGGCTAGGGGATGCCATGCTGAACCCTTAGGTCCCACAGCCTCCAGTTGGTACCAAAAAGGCAAGTAACATCAGACAATGAAGGCATGAAGAGCAGACTAAGAGCATCCCCAATTGACGTGCCCAAAGAATGAGGGCACTGAGACTGTCAGATTTCAAAAGCATGACACTGTTGAATTTTAAACTATGCTTCTCACACCGTCTGTCTCAAACTGCACTTCATTGTTGTAATTACAGAATGCAAATTACCTCTACTTTCAAGTTCCAGAGAGCAATTTCTTCTTAAAAGGCTGGACAAGTAAGCAAAGAGATGATCCTATAGTAAAATGCAAAGTGAGGTTGCAGAGGGCTGCGGTGGGAAACAGAGCTTTGGGTGAGCAGAGGGGAGCTTCTTGAAAAGCTAGGTTGTATGAAAAAGGAGAAATTGGCACTAAACAAGTGGAGGGGGAGGGCAGGAAAGAGAGGGATTTAGAGGCACAGCAAGCAAACTGGTCTTAGAGAATCAGCCTTAGGAAGGAAGACCAAAGAAAGTTCAGGGGAGTTTTAAAATCTGAATGGATTCCCCAAACGAAGAGGCACTCGTGAGCTAAATACATAAGCTCCAGAGGCCAGGGACTGTTTCGTTTTGGTTATAGTATCTCTAGAGTTTAAGCACAGTGCCTGGGACATAGTAGGCGCTTATAAATAAATACTTGTTATATCAGATTGCAGGCCATATTGGGGAGGGAGGGGAAGAAAATTTAAAACTTATGGAAGTGAATGTTGAAAACTAAAAATAAATAAACTAATAAAAAATAAGTATTTGTTGGTTTGTTGATTGGCTGAAAGAATGAAGTCCCATGTCTCTCTCTACCTAGGTTATAGTCCCAAAATAACAACAACCACCACAACAATAACAATAAGACTGTTTGGCTTCTGAAGCCCTTTATAACCCGGCCACTTCCTACCTTCCTAGACTTCTTATGCTTCATTCCCTTCTACAAACTCTATGATAACCGGCCTCCTTGCTGTTCTTCACATATGATACTCCATCTTCTGGCTCTGTACTCTCGTGTTCACTGACTGACCCCCTACCTGGATTCTCTCCCTCCTCATCTCTTGGCTTCCTTCAGGTCTGAGCTAAAATCCTCCCTTTGCAAGGAGCCTTTTCAATCCCTCTTAATGCCTGTGCCTTCCTCCTAAGCTTATCTGCCATTGAGCCCATTATCTCTCATTTAACTTAGTTGTTGGTACATCATCTCCCCCTTTAGACTGTGAGCTCCTTGAGAACAAAGACTGTTTCTTTCTTTGTATCACCAGTGCTTTAGCATATGCCAGGCACCTAGCAAATGCTTGTTGTTGACTTGATGAATGGCCAGTATTTCTGTAGCATTCAAAGGTGTGCAAAGCTCTTCACCTACCTTGTCCCATTGGATCCCCACAACGAGCTTATAAGGTTTGTGCTGGAGTTGTTCCCATTTTACAGATGAGGAAGCTGGGGCTGAGTACTTGCTCATGGTCACACGGCTAGTAAAAGTTGGGGTAGGAATCAAACCCAGGTCTTCTTGATTCTGAGTCCATCTCTATCCATTGCGCCATCTACCTGGCCCAGATGAAGGGGTTCTAGAGCCAAAACACCTCTGGTCACATCCTTCTGTAATGGCAAGTAAAATGGGACTTTTGTTGTCCTTTGTTTTGGAGTGCTTCTCAGCATTAAAGCAATCAAGTGCCTTTGAGTCTTGCCTTTGTTTCAATCAAGAGTCTTTGATTGAATCGGGAGTCTTTGATTGAATCGGGAGTCTTTGATGACCTGCCTAAGTCACAGGAAGGCCTAGGTCACATGGGTTTGAGTCGCATGGTTGTGACACCCTCTGGCCCTGAAGAAGTGTGTATATACTCTGGGGTTAGCAGTTTGCTTTGGGGCTCACTCACTGGAAGAGTGTAGTGTGATCTGACCAGATGAGACTCTGGGTAACCTTTAAGGAGCCCACTGGTTTTGAAAAACCCAGATGTTGGTGCTTCTCTCTCTGGTAACTATGTATGTAATGTCTTGGAGAGACAGCTAGAAGCCTGTCTGCTGATTTGTGTTATTTTGCTCTGTTTAAATAATTTCTGCTTGTAATTTCTGTTTGTGTTTTCTCTGAAGTTTAGGGTACTTACTTTTTCCCCTGAACTAAGTGAATGATATATGTATGTTTAATTAAAGTGAGATTTTAAACCCCTTAAAGTTGCTTTCCTTAGAAAAGCAGATCAAAGAATTTGGCTAGCAGCCCTCCTGTGTGCTGGTGTTATTGGTCTTACACAGCCACAGTAGCAGCATTGTTAGCGGCACAGTAGCATTGTTGTTACACCTTCCTCTAACACTAACTACATGAATTTGGGCAAAGTCATTTAACCTCACTACATCTCATTCTTCTCAAATGTAAAATGAAAGAGTTAGAAAATATGGCCTCTGAGGTCCCTTCCAGACCTAGGTCTATAACCCTTTGACCCTGTGGATTATAAGCTGGCACCATGTTGCATAGAATACATACTGGGCTCCTTGAGGCCAGAGACTGTTTCAATTTTGTCTTTATATTCTCAATACCTTGCACATGGTTTAATAAATTTATTAGTTATACACAAATATTTATTGAATTAAATTTTTACCTTCAGAATGTAGCCGCACAATTTTTTAAAATATAAGCACGACAATAAATAATAATCAACCTATTTCACCCGTTCTGGATTCTCAGGGTACATATGTTTAAAAGAGATTTGGAGATATAAAAATTGAAGATATCTAAATCAAAATCCCCGAGAGCCAGAGGGTTGTTGCAGAACAGATGTAAAATCCTGCATATGAAGAAGAGCCCCTTTAAAAAGTATCAGTGCCGAACCATTTCCCTCCTTCTCCCCAACTAGAGAGCACACTTTAGTGGGTGATAAAATATCGTCTCTTTCCATTTCCCTCTTCTATTCAAGTAAGTGGGGAAAAGAAAGCACGCTCACCACAAAGTTGGCACTATGACGAATGGAGGTCTGATAAGTGCAGACACAGAAGAAAAGAGAAAAAAGGACGATCCTTAAGGACCGAGCAGTGGCAAGAAGTTCTCTGGAGTGTTTTGCCCTCATAGCACAAAAGGCAGATGACATGGAAAGATGAGCTCCACTTTGCTTCAGCAATTGTTGTATGGACTGACAGTTGTATGGAGATGAGAGGACCAGGAGAAGCTGCCAAAAACGGGAAAGAAAAAAGGAATGATAAAAATCCACAACTCTTCTTCCCACCACCCCCAGTTCTACCAGTAGTTAGCAGCAGACCAAACCGGGGCTTTTTAAGGAAGAGATTCGGTCGAGGGAGTTCTCATATTCAATCAACCAATCAACAAGCATTTACTATGTGCCTGGCACTGTGCTAAGTGCTAAGAGACAAAAGCCAGGTCCATGGCAAGAGGCTTATATACTAATGAAGGAGACAATATAGGAACAAAGAGACATATATATGACACATACAGAATAAAAGAAAGGTAACCTTAGAGGAGAAGGCTAAAGTGACTTGTGGGGACCAGGAAGGCCTCCTGCAGAGGCTTGTGTTTGAGCTGAGTTGTAAAGGAAGTCCAAGGCTGTCAAAAGGCAGAAGTAAGAAGGGAAGGCACATTCAAGTTTCAGTGAAGATGGGAAGTTAGTTACTTTAGAAATAATGTCTACTCATTCAAAGATTTCTGTTCTATTTTCCACCTTATTTTTTATAGGGGGGAAGGCACGGCAATTGGGTTAAATTTTTATGTGCTATTTTACATGTGCCAATTGTTTTTTTTCCTAAAGAGAAATAACAAAAGGGATGGAGTCAAAGAAACCTGGAAAGCCTTGTATGAACTGATGCAGAGTAAAGTAAGGGGAACCAGGAGAACAATGTATATGATTTTAAAAAAACACCACTGTAAAGAGAAACGGCATTGAAAGATTTTAACAAACTCTGATTAATGCAATTAAGAATCAGATTCCAGGACACCAATGACCATGCATGTTACCTGTCTCCTGACAAAGAGGAGACGGACTGAAGACAGAGTTAAATGTTCCCACCCAACGTACTTTTATTTTGTTAACAAATGTTTTGCACACAGAGTTGTTGTTGTTCAGTCACATTTGATGTTTCATGACTCTATTTGGGATTTTCTTGGTAATGATACTACAGTGGTTTGCCATTTCCTTCCTCAGCTCATTTTATAGATGAGGAAACTGAGGCAAACAGGGTAAAGTTCCTTGCCCAGGATCACACAACTAGTAAGTGTCTGAGGCTAGATTTGAATTCAGGGCTTCCTGACTCTAGACCTGGCACTCTATCCACCGTGCCACCTAGCTGCACATAGAGTAGCAACTTCCAACTTCCACCAACAGTAAGGGAAAGGCCATTTTGTTGCAAGGGTAGAATACAGGAATCTGTATGCATGAACAATACCCTTTCTCACTACTCCCTCTCCAAACACCTAGCAGAAAAATAATGACATTTGTCCAAGCTCCACAGGCGGTAGGGAGAGGAATAGGAGTCAAACAAGTCATCCCAATAATGTCCACGTAAAATATCGTTATGGTACTTATGATGCAGCTTCTTCAGATAATTCTTCCATGAGTCTACCTCTAGGTCAAACAGATGAAAGACACTGGAAATGCAAACATTTGTCTTTGTTACACTAGTGAAGGGGATCCTGGGAATAGGAATAATTATTTTTATAAAAAACAACTGGTATCTATAAAATTCTTTGAGCTTTGCAAAGTCTTTTTTTTTACATCAGAACCTGATAACAGCACTCTAGGCAGGTACTACTATTATCCTTATCTTATAGGAGAGGAATTGGAAGTTCAGAGAAATTAAATAATTTTTCTTGGGTAGAACAACCAACAAGAGTCTGAGGCAAGATTCAAACACTGGATCCATTAAGCTGCCATCTAGCCAGTTAGGATGCCCCAGGCTGGCTTAATTCTCTCTTAGAGCAGCCAGAAGATAAGGTTTTCCCCAAAGAGTAAGCAAACATAACTCTACTCTACCATTAGGGAAATCCCTTGTGTTAGCCATTCACCATAAAATGCCTAAGAGTAATGGTGCAATTCCTGCTAGTGACTTTGCAGCTGGGCACAAGGTGGTTAGACATTTTATCAAGAATTATTTCATTTAATTGTTGGTATGCTGACATGCAGTTATAATGGGTCCTCCTATTAGGACTGTGTTAAAAGATCTTTTGGTTATGTCTATATCTATTCTTGTGTTTATTTAGCCCACAGTGTTAGAATGAGTAATAAACCCCCTTATATTAGTAACTGATTGCTCATTAAAAACTTGGCCTTACAGCTAGCTAGCTGCCCTTGAATTCACACTACACTGAGAGGGTTCCCAGGGAGTTACTCCTCATCCAAAAGGGGGTTGATAAAATGCTGAATTGGAGGTCAGGCAGCAGTATAACCAGATCTGCATATAATTCTTATGAAAGAATCTACTTTAAAATGTGGGCCCATTTCTGGCTGAGATCCTACGCAGGACTCAATTTCTCCCACTGAGATTAGGGAAAGGTAAGAGGAAAGACTCAAGGAGGAAGAAATAAGTATTAATTCCTACACTTGCTGCTGATACAGAAATGCCAACTTCATGTATAGATCATGCTTTATTTAACAAAAGAAATCCAAATATCCTTCAAGAATCCCAGGGTGTTATTTATCAAACCCTTAAAAAGAAAAGGCAGGTACTATTATCCACATGTTATAGATGGAGAAACTGAATCCCAGAGGAATTAAGGGAATACCCCAATAGTTAAAATATCATCACATGAGTCAGTGTCTGAATTGGGAATCTGATGTGTCATATATATATACTTTAAGTAGGGTTCCATATTCCAGTTCTCAGAGTAAAGGCTTCAGTGTACAGGCAAACCAAATCTTTCTTATTTACAACATTCCCTGGGAAACATCAATAGCACCATACCTTGAAAAAATTGTGAAGAAAAAGCTAATTGCCATTGTTCCCATCAACTCTTCCTGTATCTTCTCCTTCTGCTCTCAAATGGCTTTCCTATCCTTCTATCTCCAATCTCCCAGGGCCTCATCCTGCCCTGTGTAATCCCAGTTTCCTCATCTGTAAAATGATGAAATTTGTCTACACTATCTCTAAGGTCACTTCCAGCTTTATATCCTGTAATTCTTTGAAGAGAAAAGTGTTCTGGTAGATTCATTTAAGCCCTGGCTTAAATGCCACAACTTAAATGCACAGATCTGTTTGGAAGAGAAAATCTTAAACATTCTCAAATATGAACCTGGTTTAAGGTCATAGTGCATTGGAGATGGTATAGATACTAAACTACATACAGCAGAAGAAAAAAAAAAGAACACATGGGACCTACTATGAAATGTTTTCCCAACTCCTCTCCAAATTAAACAACAAGAGATGATATTTATATGTCCTTATCCTACACATGACCTGCTTCCCCCTCCATACCTGTTGCTTGGGTCCCCTGGGGGGGGGACCAACTCTACTCTGAGACCCCTCCAAGATTGATAGAACTTGCATATTATGAGAAGGCCCAGGCCCACTGGGGTGTTCTACTTTGACTCACACCTCAGGCCTATGCCACCAACACAAGTCGGTTCCACCTCTATGCTGGCTGACTGCACCCCCCACCCACCCTTTTCTAACTCTCCTTTAGAGATTTTTTTTTCAGTCTTCCCCTATTAGGTTGTAAACTACTTGAGATTATTGCCTGCCTTTTTTCATTTTTGTTTTTGTATTCCCAACAATTAGCCTTATGCCTGGTATACAGTAAGTGCTTAATAAATGCTTAGCCATCTATCTAGCCTCTTCAGCTATCAAGTTCTATCTACCACTTTAAAGTTTACAAAGCACTTCACATACATCTTTATTTGATCCTCACACAAAAACACTGAGAGGTAAGCACTAGTATTATCCCCATTTTACAGATGAGGAAATTGAGACTAAGAGAGAGCAGGTGGCCACACAGCTACTAAATGTCTAAGAGGTAAGATCTAAACTCAGGTCTTCATAACTCCAAAGGTGGCATCCTAACAACTATGCCACAGAGCCACCTCAAATCAAAACAAACCCTTTAGCAAGTCCCGGAAAGACAGAGGCCTCCCATTCTTGGAGCCGGACTTTAGTTGTACTGGAAATATATACGCCATGACGTCAGAGCAACTATGATTGAACTACAATGTCAAGGGGTCCAAGTCGTGATAGGAATTCACCTCTGGGTGGAACACTGAGACAATCAAGCTCATTTCTCCTTAGTCTAAACTTAGAAATACCCTGGTTTTGATTCACCCCAGAACTCATTTACATAAGTACCTAGAAGGTAGCAAGTCTCATAACTCAGGCAACCCAGAGTCCAGCCTCCTCAAAACTGTAAAGTCAGCATAGTTAGTCTCCTGATCCTTTTCTTCTGCTTTCTAATCCTTCAGGCTGACCTGATATCACCCCCTTGTGTACCTTTCGAAATCTATTCTCTGGGCAGCTAGGTGGTGCAGTGAGTAGAGCACTGGCCCTGGAGTCAGGAGGACCTGAGTTCAAATCCGGCCTCAGATGCTTGACATACTTGCTAGCTGTGTGACCTTGGGCAAGTCACTTAAACCCAATTGCCCTGCCTTCTTCCCTCAAAAAAAACAGAAGAGAGACAAAATCTATTCTTAGCTCCATGAAGGCATAGTGGATAACAAGGATTGATATGATTACATGTTTAATTCCGTTAGCTCAGTGGGGATACAAAGAATTAATTAATCTAAATTAATAAGCATTTAATAATCACCTACTATGTGAAAGACACTGGTCTGGGGGCAGGTGACACAAAGACAAATTCTTCTTTATTCTGACATTCTGGAGAAGTATAGTGTCTATATGCACTCACATCCCCCCTCTAACACCTACTGTCTGTGACCCTGGACAAGTCAATTAATGTCCCAGTGCTCAAGGCAATTTTCTATAGCTATATATAGGTCACAGAGAAAATGCTGAACTGCATTAGAAGGGGACGTTCCCTCACCCGGGGGGTCCCTATACCTGCGAAGCTATAGGTCCATTGCCTAACCCCTATTACATTCTAGTTAACATACATTCAAATATAGTTAACATCATTAACATATATTCTAGTTAACATATATTCAAATATTTGTTGAGGATATCTGTTACATAGGGAAATGTGTTAAGTAGGAACTCGGTGACACAAAAGTTCTTTTCCAGGTTTCTTTAACGAGCTCACAGTCTACCTAGGAAGATGAAGCGTACAAAGCCAAGCTCATTTCTTCTTGGCCCGCTCCAAGAAACTCTCTGCTTTTGATTGATTTCTGGGCCTAGGATAATCTGGATTGAGGCCAAGTACTTCCTTCTTGAACTATCTTCTCTTATCAGCACTTAACAGAGCATCTTACACATATCCGATATTTTATAAACATTTGGTGATTAATACTTGAAAAGATAACTAGATGCTAATTAGTAAACAATCAAGAATCCATGTCCAATAACTATTTCAGGTAACTATAAAAGCAGCCTGCATAGTGTACAGAGTGCTCAGCTTGGAGTCCAAAAACGTAGATTCAAATCTCACCTCTAACATAAGTCACATGACTGAGTAAATCACTTAACCTCTATTGTCTCAGGCAATTCCCTAGGGTTTATCTAGTAAGTCACAGATGATGTACTGATATTTACTATTTTTTCCCTGGCAGCCTCTTTCCCTCTACCCACAACACGGGGAAGCCCTGACCCCTTCTCTTCCCACCTTTGACAGAGATTTACTTTCCCTGAAAAGAGACAGACTCATCCCCATGATCTGAGCAAGTCCAGCCTGATGCTTCCTGGTCCCCTAAAAGCATAAAAAAAACCTCAGCCACAAGCATTTGGGGCCTGTCCAGCCTGGTGAATTTCTGAAGGCCGTAAGAGTTACCATTTCCTTTACCATAACCTGACCTGGTGACTAAATGTGTTTTCGTATGAAGATGGGGGGAGGCATATCCAGAGACTCTAAGGACCACTGTATCTTTGTTGCATATCTTTTCCATTTTAGGACAAAGTAAACCCATTTGTGTTAACTATTGAATGACTTCTGAGTGCCTCATTTCATTCCCACCTTGAACCTGAACGGACAGCGCTCTTGTTGGAGCTGCCTAGTCTAGCCGATGGGTTGTGATCTATGTTGGTGCAGGGAGGACCTACACCAGAATTCCTCTATGCTGCCAAAAATCAGAGAGCCTTGATTTATCTATATATTCCAATTATTAAGTGCTCTGGAACTTCAGAGAAAAAAGATACCACTTTAAAAGCTCAAGTGGTCAGGGAAACAGATGGAATTTGAGTTGGACTTAAACAGATTGGTAAACTATAGCTAAACTGAGAAGAAGAAAGCATTTCAGATGGAGAAAGGTGGGGGGAGATTGGGATGGCAGAAGGAGAATGAGCAGGGAGGTGATATTCTCTTTTGTTAGTATAATGGGAGGGGGGTGATATGATTCCCCCATGTGGAAAAGGCGGGAAAGCCTCCTTCCCAAAAGCATGATGACATGTAAAGGAAGTCCCCTGCTTCCCAGTTTGGAGCCTACACAGATGTTTTGTAGCTGGTTCTGATCCATTAACCACATGTGGAAGAATCAAATCATTGTCCTGCATGATTGGAACCGGAGCGTATTCCAAAGTGATTCACCAATCAAACAGTTCAAGATCCTTCTTTGCTCATTCCCTCTTTTCTGCCTAGCTTCTGTTCAGGTGAGAGAGACAGAATGTGAGGAGACTGGCCCCAAGTTCATCTCACTTGAGGCAAATATGGGACTCCTGAGTAATCACTTCTATTCTTTACCATTTTGTGCTTATTCTTTCCTGTTTTAGGTAAAGGGGATTGGAAAATGGTCATCACCTTTGAGCTTTGTAAGGTCAGGAGAGAGAACCACAAGAATCTTGGACCTGGAGTTTATGCCAGGATTTTCCAGAAGCCAAACAGTGAGGAACAAAAATCTAAAATATTTCCTTGACTTAGCCCAACAGCAGCTGAGATGTAGATTCATCCATCTATTGGCCATGACACCTTTGGAAGTGAATTCGTTGGCACAGATGCTATGTAGAAAGTGCATTAAGTCTTAGACTTCTCTTCCCAGGGTCCAAGTTGGTATAGGGGAGAGTGTGTTACCTTGGTACTGGGGAGGGGGAAAATGTTACTACTTCTGTTCTTGCTACATCTGTGAAGTAAATATCCTTTTGTAAAAGCCTATCTATGTTAATTCTTATAATGTAACTAGGGTAATAATAAATGGTGGCTAACACTGGAGGAACACACTAGAATGGGGGCTAGAGCTGAAAACATTAGAGAAGAAATACACTCTCAGGGGTAGTCCTAAGACCCTGAGGGGCAAAAGTAACCAGTCTTACTCTGGGAGAGTGAGTCCGGAATGTCCTTACATTAATTTGCTTCCTCCCACAAATTTGAATGAACCAAAAGGGACAGGTACCAAGGCTTCAAACCTCTGGTCTCACTGAACCTGGAAGGACTTAGATGATAATTGGATCATGCCCAACTACTTAGTACACATTGAAGAGGCAATTAAAAACTTCAAGATAACTTCGTACAGGACTGGAAAATAATCCCAGGAAGTTGGCAGAAGCTTAACTGTTGTGGAACACATTTAATCCCTTCTGCTATCTTCTAATACCATAACTCAGGCAACCCAGATCCCTCCCTCCTCAAAACCGTGAAGTCAGCATGGTTAGTCCCTGATCCGGAGGATCTCTTTGCTGCTATTTCCTAACCCTGCAGGTTGACCTGATCTCACCCCCTTAAGTGCCTTTCAAAATCTATTCTCAGGTCCACGAAAGTAGAGGATAACAACATTTGATATGTTTATATGTTTAATTCTACTAGCCCACTGGGGATCCAAAAGCATCTTAACGTGAAAAAAAGCCTTATGTCAAAGGAACGAAGCTGGAATATAGAACTTTATGGATCATTTAGAAGGGGGAGATATTGGAAGTAGAAGAGGGCCAGCTCCTTTGCCTCTGAAATTACATTATGTAGGCAGTCACCTACTCTGCCCACTCATAAGGCTGGCCCTGAGAGGACCCCTTATCAAAAAGATGTAGTGAGAATTTGACTACATAGAGAAGGGCAATAAAGTTGGTCCCATGATAACAGATATGAGCTGCAAAGAGCAGCCTTTTTAAAAATCCAAAATCTATAGCCTAGCAACATTTATTAAGATGAGATTTAACCAAAGACTATAAAATCTTAAATGGTAGATAATAAGGTCAAGCCAAGTTACTATTTTCAGCTCAGAACAGATGATGAGACAGGGGGACATAAATGGAAATTAAAACAAAAAAGGATTCAGAGCAGATCAGGAGGTTACCAAAAATAATCAATGGCTGAAATGACTTTCGAGACTCATTCACTGTGCTGAAAATATTGGGTCATTGAAAAAGTAATGAGATGATATTCTTGGGAAATGGAATAGTTAAAATGAATGAGTCTAGATGGACCTGAGGACTTTAATCATACTGAAAAGAAACACTTCTTGGGAACGTTCTCTTCCAAATTGAGGTGAAATTTCATCCCACAGAGAATGACTACGGCAGGGTGGGTTTTTTTTTTATTCTGATGTTTCCAGGAGACTTGAGGCCCCTTGGAGTAACAAACCAGTTAAGGCTAAAGGAGCTGTTATCAACGGGATCACTTCTTTGGTCTTTACCTGAACAAGACTAGGCAAGGCATTAATAGAATCTTAAGGTTAGACAATCATTTAGTTCAACTTCCTTATGAAGATAAGAATACCATGTATGATACTTCCATCAGATGGTCATCCATCTCTGCTCAAATACTTCCAGGGACAAGAGGCTCACTAGTTTACATGGCTTCCCATTCCACTTATTGACTCCTCCAATTATTAAAAAGTTCTTTCTTACACTGAGTCAGAAACCCGCTACCCTGCAACTTCTAACTGTTATCCTTTCCTCTAGAATGATAGAATGTCTATTTCTTCTTTCAATTAAATTTTACTTTTATCACAGACTTATCATGAAAGAAACATTTCAAAAGACAAAGTACAAGGAAGAAGCTTGCATAAGAAGTTGTGAAATTTGTGTTATGTATAGTCTGCTTGCTTTTAAAGAAATTTATATTTACAAATATATTATCTATATAATTTAAGGAGGCAATACCAAAATTGTTCTATTTCCACATCATTGCCCTTTAAATATTTGAAAACTGCTATTGCCCTTCCCTCTTCCCTTCCCTGGATTCTACAGCATAGTAGAGTATTAAGGGGACTGTATTTGTATTTAAGGTTTGGTTTGCTTTGGTTTTTTTTTGGGGGGGAGGCAGTTGAGGTTAAGTGACTTGCCCAAGGTCACATGGCTAGTAAGCATCTGAGGTCAGATTTGAACTCCAGGGCCAGTGCTCTATCCACTGAGCCATCTAGATGCCTCATTTAAGTTTGAACTTCACCTTTCTCAGCCCCAATGAGTATAATAATAATTGTACAACCCACCTCAATAGTTGTGGGGATAGGGATAGGAATTGGGCCTGTTTTTTCATTAGCATAGGGAACTCCCACATGAGGAAACTCCATCTACCACTACGGGTCAACACAGAGAGGTTAAATTTCTTGGCCAAGGTGACACAGTGAATATGTGTCAAAGGCAGGGCTTGAACCAAGTCTTCCTGTCAAGGCCTCCAATCCACCCCACCATTCTGACTCTCAACATGTGATAACAATACAATAGCTGCCTCAACTGTTGTAAGGATTTATAAATATTATCATTATTTTAAATATTCCTAGTTCTTTTCATCATTATTCAAATTCTGGGAGAGTGAGTCCATGATTTCTAGACCTTTTATCACCCTAGTCGCCTTATCTCAGGTATTTCTAATTTGTCATCCTACTTATTTAAAGGTGGCACCCAGAATATCCATTTGGGAAATAAGGCCCAGACTGACAATGTTTCTTTTCCCTCCAGGCTATGTTTCTGATGTATGGACTCTGCCACCATCAGCTGCCCTTTCACCCCAGACCTTCCCTCAGTGCCTAGGGCCTTCTTACTATGATGTCTATCTCTACTGTGCTTCCCTCCCTCTTCCCATTGGTGAATTCCTTGGGACCTCCATTTTGGAGACAAGCGCAAGCCAATAATGCTTCATTGTCCTCTGGGTTGTCCTCTAAGGACTATTCCTCCATGACCCCTTTCAGGTACCCTCCAACCACCCCACCAAAGTCCACCTCCTGCTATCCAGCTTCTTGTTATGGTTGTCATCCCACAGTAGAAACATAAGCTCCTTGAGAACAGTGACAATCTGTGTGTGTGTGTGTGTGTGTGTGTGTGTGTGTGTGTGTGCTTAGCATAGCACCTAGCACATAGTAAGCACTTAATAAATGCTTGTGACTTACCTACCTATCTATCTGAAAGCAGTGCTCCAAAGGTGGCCTATCAATGCACAGTTTAACTATGGCCTACCTTGATCTGAATATTCAATTCTATTAGTGAAGATTAAATTGTATTCAATTGTTATATTAGATTAATCAGGTTTTTTAACAGCCACATCACTCTTTTGGTTCATATTGAACTGACAGTCAACTAAAACCCCTGAATATTTTTTATCTGAAATCTACCAAATCTTGTATTTAACTATTGGGTTTTTTTGATCTAAATGCAGGGCTTCGCATTTTTCCCTGTTACAGTTCATCTTGTTAGTTTGGGTCTGTAGTTCTGGCCTATTAAAAGAACTTTTTTGAATCCTGATTCTGCATTCAATATATGCTAGTCCTCCTATTTTGTGATGCTAGTCAGCAGTAAAATATCATTCCCAAAGCTTCATATAAATTACTGATCAAAATGTTGAACCTCACAGGGCCAAATATAGAGTTCTGCCTCTAGGATGGTGTTTGCCCATTAATAAAAACGCTTTAGGCCTCACTTTTAACAATAAGAATCCCCAACTGTGGCGGAGCCAAGATGGCGACCAGAAAGCAGTAACTGGTGTGAGCTCCCCACCAAATCCCTCCAAAAACCTATAAAAAAAA
>CM053623.1:364916296-364935942 GCA_028646595.1 Phalanger gymnotis
GGAAATGGGGAGAAAATTTGTAATTCAAACGCCTGTGAAAATCAAGGCTGAAAACCAAACACGTCAAAAATAAATTAAAAAAAAAAAAGAATCCCCAACTGTACTAGCATTCAACCCCCATTCTTCCAGTTAATACAACAGGATATCTTAAAGAGACTTCTTCAAATTCCTTAATGAAACTGAGATACATTATGTTTATGGCCTTCTTGTAATCTACAAACTTAATAGCCCTTCAAAAATGGGCAATCATGGAAACCACACCTGACCACCTTTTTAAAATCCATGGGCTTCGGATCAATATAGAATTGGAGAATTTGCAATAATTAAAGCAGTTAGAACACCCTAGACTCAATGTACTACATCCACCTTGAGCTTCAAAGCCTCTCCCCACTGTTCACCCTGATCTCTCTTTCTCATCTCTCCTGATTCTTCCCAGAAGAGTAGGGGATGCCCATTGAATTCTACATCTCATGCTGCCTGCTTCCAAAGGAATTAGTGCTAACTACTCAACTGTTTCCCAAAGAAACAATCAGCCTTGGTGTCTTTTGTCTCCAAATGTTGTCTCTATTCACTGGGCTCATTTAACTGAGATACAGAAGTTTGAGAAAGAAATACCAAATGGTAATAATGAAATATTATTATTGACTTGCCCCAGTTGATCTTTACAGAGGATTTCAGAGAGTTTTGGCCCAGGGCACTAATGTAACCTCGGTCCCAAAGCACATTGATCGGGTTCTTCCTCATTAGTGGAGGTGAATGTCCTACCCTGCAGGAGGAGTGGGGTGGAGTTGGCAGGAGCAGGAGAAAGAACTTGTCAGTCTCTTCAATGGCAATGTTTTGAAGCTATATCTCTGTTTCCTTTGGTGCCATTCAGTCATGTCTGACTCTTCATGACCCCCATTTGGGGTTTTCTGGGCAGACATTCTAGAATGGTTTGCCATTTCTTTCTCCAGTTCATTTTACAGATGAGGAAACTGAGGCAAACAGGGGTTAAGTGACTTGCCTAGGGTTATACAGCTAGTAATCTGTCTGAGGCTGGATTTTAACTGAGCTCTTTCTGACTCCTCTATTTCCTACTACCCACAATTCTAACTTTCCATGGACAGCATAATTTTTCCAAAGCAAATTCAACCTAATGAAATGAGAAATATGTATGAGTATCAGGCATGGAAGAGGTAAGAGATAGAGATTGCATTTTCCATGATGCCTGGGCCCAGAAAATGACCACTAATGAAGAAAAGTTTGAAAAAAGGAATCCTAGAAAACTTTTCACAATGATGCTCCAGATCCAAATTTCCTGAGAAACGTAGTCCTCTTCCCCTGCCTCCCACCTTGGCTGTGTCTGATATACATGCCATGGTTTGGGGATTTTTTTTGAGACAATTGGGGTTGTGACTTGCCCATGGTCACACTGCTAATAAGTATCTGAGGTCAGATTTGAACTCAGGTTTTCCTGACTCCAAGGCCAGTACTCTATCTACAGCACCAGCTAACTGCCCCATAATTATTTTCTTAAAGACTGGACAACCATAGAAGACAAAAGGCACCATCTACCCCCTGAAAACTCAGCTTACCCATTATCACATGAATTTTCCCAGCTCTGTCATAGGCCCTCTTCTCTTTTTTCTCTACACAATCTCACTTGGTGACCTCATATCTCCTATGGGGCCAGTCACTATCTTTCTGCAGGTTACCAGAACTATATATTCATCCCTGAGCTCACATTCTCTCATTTCTAACTATTCAATGGGTATTTCCAACTAGATGTTCCAAAGGCACATGAAACTCAATATATCAAAAATAGAACTCATTGTCTTTTCCCCAAAACTCTCTCCTCTTCTGAATTTCCCTGTTACAGAAAAGGACACCACCATATGCTCAGTCAACCTGGTTCTCAGGCCCAGTGACATCCTCACATCCTCCACTTTCATTCACCCCACATAGCTAATCTGTGTCCCTCTCTCCATTCACACAGTCACCATTCTAATTCAGGCACCCAGTGTCTCTCACTTGGACTATTGTGACAGCCTTCTCTCTGACTAGTTTCTACCCACTCCAAATGGGGTTCCTAAAGTGCATGTCTGACCACAGCACGTCCTCGCTCAGTGAGTTCCAATATCCAACTATTAACCCTCAGGATCAAATAAAAAGTCCTCAGTCACTTAAGACTTTTCCCAGCTGGCCCTTTCTTTCTTTTCCAGTCTTCTTATCTTCTGCCCCTTTCCACAAATTCTGCCAATCAGCCATGCTGGACTATTTGCTCTTCCTCATCTATGACACTCCACCTCTGGCTATGGGCCTTTGTACCAACTCACCTCCATGTTTTCCCTCTTTGCCTTCTACTTCTTAGAATCCCTGGTTCCATTCAAGACTCAGCTCAAACCTCATCTTCTGCAAAAAGGCCTTTCCCACGGCTTTAAATTGCAAGAGCCTTCCCTGTGAAAGCCACATTCCAGGGACAGCTAGGTGGCACAGTGGAGAGAACACCAGCCCTGGAGTCAGGAGGAATGAGTTCAAATCCAGCCTCAGATACTTACTAGCTATGTGACCCCAATTGCCTCCAAAAGAAGAAAAGTTACCTTTTATCTGTTTTTATCCTCTACATACCCATTCATTTACATGTCTCTTCGCCTTAGAATGTGAGCTCCTTGAGTACAGAGAGTTTTTGCCCTTCTTTACATCTTCAGCACTTAACACAGCGCTAGGCACATAGTATGCCCAGAAGAAATGCTTGTTGATTAATTGATTGAGCAATTGCTTCGTACAGGTTATCACAGCTTTACGTGGATCCATTCTCTATCCACAAGGAATAACAATAATACTCTTATTTTTACATTGAGGTGGGGTTTACAAATCACTTGCCTCACGATTCCTGAGAGGTATGTGGCAGAAGTAAAATCACCCCCATTATACAGATAAAATAACTGAGGCTCAGAAAAATTCTGTGACTTGTCCCAGTTGGTGGCTACTTAATGACCTTCGGAACCTAGATCTTCTAACTCCAAACTGAAGAGATCTTGAATATCAACAAGCCTAAACCCCTCATGTTACAGGTGAGGAAATTGATGAACGGTGAGAGGAGAAGGCATCAGGGGTGACTGCAAAGTGGCAGAAATGGACAAAAGAAGAGCAGCCCGGGGTACCCAAAGAACATTGGATCTAGATTCAGATGATCAACACGCAAGGGGCACTCAAGCCAGCTCATACTGGCTCAACAGAGCCAACCGTTAAATTTTCAGTGTTAAATTTACACTTCAGAAGTAAACAACCCCCGCAAATCAGAGCTTGATTTATTGTTTTGCTGACCGTTTAGACTTAAGAAAGTAGGGGCAGCTAGGTGGCAACACATGTACTAGCTTTGTGACTTTGGGCAAGTCACTTAACCCTAATTGCCCTGCCAAAAAAAAAAAAAAGAATAGACTTAAAGTGTCCATAATACACATTAAACTTAAAAGTAACTGACCACTTTTTCTTTAATGGAACCGGCTTGTTAAACATTTACCAGCACATCTCTGTCTTGCACTGTAAGTATTGCTTAAGTTCAACAGGAACGCAACGGAAGGCTGAGGGAATGAAGTCATCACCAGACTAGAAGGAAGCCTGGTGACTGTAGGCGTCATCATAGCAACAGACCTTTATTTAACATCTACAAAATGCTTTACATCCATGATCTCGCTTGAGTCTCTCACAACACTGCCCCACCCCCACCTGTTTGACCTTAGACAAAACACTTAAACTCTCCGAATCTCAATTTCTTTATCTATAACATTAGGAAACTGGTCTTCATGATCTCTGAGGTCCCTTGTAGCTCTTGGTTCTGATAATAATAATAGCTAGCATTTATATAATGATTTAAGGCTTGCAAAGCATGTTCACTTGTTATTGAGTTTCACTCAATATTTGAGATATTATGTTATTAGGACATGCTATTTGATCCTGTGCTATTATGATCCCCATTTTACAGATGAAGAAACTGAACAACTTACCCAGGGTGACACAGGTAATAAGGATCTGAGACAGGACTCACACTCAGGTTTTCCTGACTCTAAATCCAGCCTTCTGTCTACAAGCCACCTGGCTGCCTCTATGATAAATGTGGGTTATTATTGTCCTGCCATTTCAGAGATGGTTGAGCTTGTAAAAGACCATGGTCTTTCTTTTCGTTTCATTTCTCCTTTCTCGTGATTCATTCCATTGGTTATAATTCTTCTTTACAACAGGACTATTATGTAAATAAGTTCATCGTGAAGGTATATGGAGAACCTACATTGGATTACATGCCGTCTTGGGGAGGAAAGGGGAGGAGAGGGAGGGAGCAAAATTTTGGAACCCAAAAACTTGTGGAACTGAATCTTGTAAACTGAAAATAAGAAATAAATTTATAATTGAAAACAAATAAAAGACCATGGTCTCCCACTGTATCCAGGGCCATCGTCAGTCATTCTTCCTATGTCTTGCCACTGGACTCTAATGACTGGACAAGACAGTGAGCCTGGTGACTTTGCTCAGCGCTGTCTCACTTAAATCCTGTTCACTTGCAAGTCAAGACATCACCCTCCTGATGTCACCAGTCCTCTTTGAGAACAAAGGATAAACAGTAACAGTCTATTCACAGGGATCTGCTTTGATGATTTACATTTACAGTACTTTATAGCTCACATTTTACATTCTTTGTCTCTTTTTACATTTCCAATAATTCTGTACTGCAGGTAGCACAGGTATTGTGACCCCCAATTTATAGAGAAAACTAATGTCTATTGAGGTTAAGTTACTTGTAAGTGGGAGGGATAGGGTTTAAGCCCATATCTACAATGGAGTCCACTGGTCTTCAGCCTTACTCTCCAATCCATCCCCTCTAAAACTGGGAGCTACAACAGGCCATCAGTTGTTTGACCAAATTCTGTGAAAGGTTCCAACCCTTCATCATATCCCCTTTCTTTACGAGAGGGTAAGTCAGGTTCGGCTTCCAAGGTCACCCCTTAACTATGATTTAAACACACCCAAGTCCTGAGTTAGGTCAGCTCACTTTCTAATGCCTCGCTTGATCATAGCGTGTGCCAACTCTGCCCTCTACTGTCTAAAGGTACCATTACAACCACACGCATTTCCCTTTGGAAGGAGGAGGGGGGCGAGAAGAAAGAAGTAGTGGGGGTGCTCTGGGGGGAGTCACAGGGAATGGTGTTGGGCTGATTCACTAAAATGAAAGCGCAAATCCGGAAGAAAACAAAATGACCAAAGGGAAGCGCTCTGTCTTTTAGAAATTCTTATCTTCATAGTAGAAATAAAATGAAACACAAAGCTCACCTGACACCCGACCAAGAGGGTAGTTTCTCCCAAATAACCATTTTATTATACATAATTTGGCATCATGCAGGCAGCCCCACGACTATCACGTCTGAGCCAATTGCATCCTAAAGCTTTAGCCCCATTGAGACTTACCAAACACATACCATTTTGAATTACTATGGACGGTGAGTGTTTGAAAGTCTTTGAGGCGCATTTAGCTGAGTCCGCCCCCTAAGCCAGAAAGAAGAGACAATGCAAAACTAAGTCACTAAAGGGAGGTGGTGAAGTCATTGACTGCCCAATGCTGCCATCTGCTGGGCAATCTCAGGAATGCCCTGTCCACACCTCTCAAGAGCAGCTTCACCGTTCCCACAGAATGGGAGCAGTTTCTGCAATGGCAGAATCACAAGATGATAAAACATTAACAGACCCTAGGGATCTTCTGGTTGAAGGTTACTTAACTTGGCTAACCACGTTTCAGAGGGCCTGTAAATTTGAATGGGCCATGTGGGTGGGGGGCGGGGAGGGGAATTACAACATTTTTTAAAAACTAACTTCTAACTGAAAATTATCATTTTCTTTTTAACTTTGAATGTAGATACTGAACAATTAGAGAAGATGTCCACAGGCTTCAGCAGACAGCTGAAGGGGTCTATGCCCCTAAAAGGATAAGAACCCTTGATCTCATCCAATCCTTTTACTCAACAGATGATTCATCAGTGTCTCGAAACAAGAATAAGCATGAGCCAATTCAATGGGAATGCTGAGATCTTTTTTCAACCTAAGATCACTGCTCAGAGTCAACTTCGCCTTCATTTTTTAATTAATAAGATTTAAAGAAACATTTCCCTGTCCTCTCCTTGCTCATCCTAACCAAATAAATGAAACAAATTCCACTATAAATTTTTAAGACACCTAGCTGTCTAAGATAGGTTTTGTGCAGTCCATAAACAGGGCAGGGGAATAAGTCCAGAGTTCCTTCCAAAAGTATAATTCTGAGAAATAGCTTATGCTAGTAGAAAGACTCCCAAACTATGAATCAAGACACCTGGTTCCTAGCCCAGCCATGGCAGATGCTTGCTGTGTAATCTTGGGAAAACCAGTTAACTTTTCTGGGACTCAGTTTCCTCAGAGGCAAAAATAGCAGCTCACCAGGAGTATAATAAAATTATTAAATGTAGGCGAAAGCTGATGTATGTGGAAGGATCAAGTGAGATATAAATGTGGAGCCGATGTTATTATCCAACAGATCATAAATTCAGAGTCATAACTAGATGCTGTTACTATGTACACTGACTGCTAAGCCTGGAAGCCTCCCCTGCTGAGGTGACAAATCAGTACTGATTGGGGGTAAGAAGCACATCCAGAGAGTCTTTTTCCTACCCAGAGACTTTGGTTTCAATAAAACCTGATTTTTTTTTGAATACTCTCTGCCTGTCCTCTTCCTCCCATGGTGCAAAGAATAATTAAGTCATTTTCAGGACAAACTCTCCCAGCTCCTTAGGGAAAGGTGTTATATTACCAAATGGGTACAAGTGTAAAAGGTTGGGGTTTTTTTTTTTTGGTTATGTTATATACTAGAAAGAGATGAGAAAGGAAGGAGGAAAAGATGGAGACAAAAACCCCTGCACAAGCCAGGTATGACTAACATATGGAGACTATATTGTTATCATTAATATTGATCAGAGGTTCTTAACCTTTTGTGTCATGGACCCCTCTGGCAGTCTGTGAAATCTATATTCTTCTCAGTAGAGTGTTGTAAAATGCATAAAATAAAACATATAGAGGTAAAGGAAACTATTAAAATACAGCTGTCAAAATATTCTTTAAAATAAGTTCACAAACCTTAGGCTAAGAACTCCCAATAGCTAATGAAAATTCTAGATTTATCAGGGTCAATAGTGGTACAATATGCAAAGTTCATGCTATATGTGGAAAGAAGTGATGAGGGGAAAAGGGAAAGAGCCTATATGTTCTGAAATATTGATAGTAGCTCTCTTTGTGGTGGTAAAGAACTGAAAACTGAGGGAATGCCCATCAATTGGGGAATGGCTTATGATTGTGATGGAATACTACTGTGCTGTAAGAAATGATGAGCAGCAGGTTGATTTCAGAAAAATCTGGAAAGACTTACATGAACTGATGCTGAGTGAAGTGAGCAGAACCAGGAGAATGTTGTATACAGTAACAGCATTATTGTTTGAAGAATAACCGTGAACAACTAGGTGATTCTGTGTATTATAAATACTCAAATCAACTATGAAGAACCTATGAAGGAAGATGCTATCCATCCAGAGAAGGAACTGATAAATACAAGTATGCAGTGTGTGTGTGTGTGTGTGTGTGTGTGTGTGTGTGTGTGTGTGTGTGTGTGAAATGGTGGCCTTCTCTAATAAGGGGTAGGGAAGAAGTGGGGGAGACAATTTAGAACTTAAAATGTAATCAAAAAATAAATTAAATTAATTTTTTTAAAAAAAGAAGAAGAATGCCTGACTTTAGGAAGAGGGCAGAGACCTTTAAATCTTACCAGCTTTACGCATAGGTAGAATAATAACCACCTAAGTGAGATGATCTTGGAGACACCAGACAGATATATAGCTATAGGCATATATATACATACACATATACATATATATGCATATATGTGTGTATCTATTGTATGTGTAGGTATGTATACCTATACATACATATGTATGTGTGTATATGCATATCATACACATGTATTTGTGTGTACCTTATATATGCCTATGTATGCATGTATATACATATATGGGGAAGTATATACATATATCCATGCTTATATATGCATATACTTCCCCACCTGCTCACTGATGCTGGAAATTCATAATCAAAAGTGTTTTTTTTTCCTTTAGCTGAAAATGTATCCTCTATGGAAATGGATATATTCTCCCAATAGTATTAACTCCTTCAGTCTTTTCATGTGAATGTTTTAACAAATTCCTTTCCTAATCTAAGTTGAACAAGGAAAAAAGATATAGGGAGCATGAGGACCCCCAAATGCCTTTAGGAGAATCCCCCAGGAGTAGATACCCTCTGCATAAGAAAAACACATAACAAAGAGGAGGAGACATCAAACTTGCCTATTGTTGGACCTCCTTTTGAAAACAGAATGGTTCTGGCACTGTTCTGCCCCTAGCACCCAATGCCTATTCTATATGCTGTTCTTCAATATGTCTTCTGTCATTTTATAAAGTGGAGTAGACACTGAGATATAAAAATAAGCCAGAGACAACATGGTCATCTAAATTGACCCACAATTTTTTTTAAAATTTTTTGTTAATAGAGGAATCATTCAACACTGCCAATACTTCATCTTGCCTGTGACTATTTTATGTCCTTAATTCCAAAAATAGACTGAGAGATAGACGATCTTATCATGGCTTTACCATTGATCTAAGAATCACAACAGTCCTGGCTGAGACCTATCTTCGCTGCATTATTCTGAAGAGCCACCAAAAGTCCAAGAAGCATTTTTGTTCTTTTAAGAGGCTAGAGAATGTTTGAGTTAGAAAGGATAGGATTGGGAATGACTATAGTAAGTTCTGTTTTTGAGACATTGAATCTTTAGAACAGCCAGGTGGAAGCATGTTCAGTTTGATGTGTGTATTACGTCAAATAGTACAAATTGAAAGCCATGTACACATTTTCATCAGTACACATAGTAGGCACTTAATGTGTGTTGAACTGAATTGAAATGGTGCACTAAATTGAGATGGAAATGAGACCAGTCCATCCTGATAAAAGGCCTTTAAAGTTCCAAAGCACAAAACCATGCAGGAAAGCACCTAAGACCAACATCATCATTGACCACTCCTGCAGAGAGGCCATTAGACAGTCATTATCTCCTGTGGTCTATCCTGTCATTGCTCAAGAAAACAATTAGAATGAAGCTATGCTGAAGAAAGATTTTGTGGTACCTGTCCTTATGCTAATTTCAACAATCAGAATGTTCAAGCTAGACCAGAGCCTTGGAATCCAACCCTCTCATCTTTATCTTCTAGATAAAGAAAATGTGACCAAAGAGATAAGATGACTTGCCAAAAGCAATACAACTGGTAAGTAATAGGGAGGAAACTGGGGGTCTTGAGACCCCTAACCTAGTGCTCCTTCCACTAAACTACCATGCAGCTTTTGCTAAAGGGAAGTACTGAATGTTACTGGGTTTGGGAATTCCATCGTTTCTTCTTAGTCATTAACCCATCTACTTTTCTCGTGGCCTTTTTCCTACCAATTCCCATACACTGGTTTACCAAGTGACCAGTTTGCTGATATTGAATGTCTCTGACCACAATGAAGCCAAGACATCCTATTGGTGTCCTTTCCTGTTCAAAGAGGTAATGTAGCAATAAACATGGCCTATTGGAAATCTCTTGCTGGATATGTCTATGACTTTTCCCCTGTTGTTTGGTACAGACTGGCAGGTAGTATTGCTGGAAATATATTTGACAATATTGCAAGACTCTGGACTTACTCCCCCAAACCACATTTATACTAGCAGGTCAGGTAACCAACCCTAGCATGGCCAACTACAACTCCCCCTAAAGGTTTTAAAGGTACCTCTGAGAGGAAATAAGATAGATTATCCATGCTGTCATGGCAAGCCCAAAAGTGGTCCCCAATATCACTAGTGATTAGCACCCTAATATCATTAAATCCTTTGATATTCCTTCTACATCATTGGTAACCAATTAACATCAATTAACTTTTACAAAGGAAGAGTTACTAAGATATAGCAAGAAGAGAAATACAAACACATCAGTTCAAACAGGGGACACACTTTCCCCTATACCACCTCAGCACCTGGAAACAATAGCCTCGGATTTAAAGTGGATCCTACAAACGTTGATCGCATTAACAAGTTTGCTTCCTGGTGCAGCAATAACCAATGGATGTGTCACTCCCTTGGTTATAAGACATATCTCGGTTGCCAGGTTGACCCCAGTGCTGGACCAGATCAGGCAGCTCATTCCTCAGCACTGGCTCTATGCCTGGTGGCTGTTCCAATGTTTCAGAGCTCACAAAGCTGCAGCCCAGTCCATTCCGTCCTGATAGTCATTTACCTAAGAACTATAAAAAATAAACACAAAGAGGCGAACAGAGGCACTATGTGTTTGTTCATAGTCACGCACTGAGCCAAATGCAGAGAGTAGGGACTGTGGCCTTTCTCTCATTTAGAGGCTTACAGTACTTATTTCTTCAATTGCTAATCTGGTTTTGTATGCACGCTCAGTTCTGGCTCAGCAGTGTATCCCAGAGTAAGCAGACAGGAAACATAGATATCCATACATAGTCTGGAAGAAGGGTAGGGCGCCTTCATCACACATCATCGTGTACCTCCAGAAGAAGGCTCTCAAAACCCTCCATGTGGGCTGACAGCAGTCAAAGACTGCTATGCTCTGAGAACTGAACCTCTATTACAAAAGAAAAAGAGGGGAGAGGCATGAAACTTAATGAGAAAAAGAATCCTCTTACACATTTTTCCTTCCTAAAGAAAAAAAGGCAGAATTTGTAAAAACTATTTCAATTACTACCTGAAGTACCAAAAAAACTCTAAAGATAATATCTATTCAAATGCAGCCACAGATGACTGAAAGCCAAAACATGGTTAGATTCAAAGCTCTTTTCTTTGAAAGCAGATGGATAAAAGCTAGTACTAGAGATGGAATTGAGGTATCAGGCAGGGAAGAGAAGTTTAACTATAAGACAGGAATGAGAGAGGGAGGAGGCATAAGACAGACAGTTGTCATGATGAGGAATTTGCAATCAGGAGCAGGCACTCTGAGAAGATGTCTGATTACATAGCTAATTGTGTTGATTTGCTTTGGTTAACTGTACTTTTGGAGGGGAGCTTCTATGGGAAGATGGGTTCATGGGTAATGATAAAAATGCAAAGAAAAGAAATAAAAATGCATGAATAAAACATTTTAACATACACAGAAGAAAACAAAAGAGGCAAAGGATACAGAAATGGCAATTTTGTGACTACCTTGTGCAATTTAATTTACACTTTAACAGGAAACAAACTTTATGTAATAGATGTATACCAGTTCAAGTATAATCCTTTTTTTTCTTTTCCTTTTTTTTTTTTTGGTTCTTCATACATTTCAATATGTGTATCCTGCTAATGATTGTTAAATTCCTAATGAAAAAAGAAAGTTAAATGAGGGGGAAAAAATCATTCTAGATTGCCTGACACTCTAATAGGAAGACAAGGAAATGAAGAAGAGCTTTCAGGAGGAATACAGAAGGCAGGCTGGCAGAGCCATCCCTCACCTAGAAGACCGGATGATTGTTGGAGGTCAGGACTTTCTGAAAGGTCTCTTCTCACCAGAGAAGCACCTCTGCTAGCCAGCAGACTGATCCCTGAAATTCTTTTCATCATCCAAGTCCCTTCCCGCTCTACACTTTTTCCGTGACTGTCTTTTCCTAACCATAAAAAGGTTTCTTTCTACTTGGCTGCTCTCTCTGCTTACATTTTTCCCCCTTAGTTTGAAGTAAACTGCTTCAGGCTTATCCCCCCACCTTTTTAATCAATAACTTAACTGTGTGTAACCTAAAATAAAATTTGCATCAGGCCATTTCCATGGCAACCATCGCAAACAGAATCAAATACCTCTGCTCTCTAAAATATCTGCTGCCTTCTTTTAAAGGGACCATATATCCCCTTTCTGGGAACAAAAACTTGCTTAACAGAGCATAACTTTTAGAAATACATTTAAAGCATAACATAATTAGGTATCCAAAGACCTATCTGTACACAGTACTCTCACTACAAGGCTTTCCTCACATTCCTCAAATTGCACCGCATAAAAGAATTAACTATTCCACCTCTGCCCAGGGCCAAAGTTTACCTAGAAATAGGTACAGGGTAAGACTTTAGAGCCAGAAGTGACTTCAGAGAATATGAAATCCTGCCCTTTTTTTAAAGTCTAAGTACCCCTATATGGCCAAGGCTAGAAGTGCAGGGCCACCCAAGGGCCCCAACCCATGCCCAGCATGGGAGCCTTGACCTACTCCATTTCCAACCCAGGCTGGTTTGCTTCTCTTTACTCAGCGTGATGGGTCTCCAAACCTGGTGGCTCACCATATTGCTGTCCACCTTAGCACGGATACCTAATAGGCTTAGTTTACTGCAGTTCAGAACTCCCAAGCTCAAGGGCCTAAGGCTCTCCACTAGATGAGATTATAGGCCTACATCACTACACTTGGCCCTGCACATTCATTTTACAGGTGTGACTGAATTCAACAACAATTTGAAAAAGGCTGTGTATCCAATTCAAAAACCTTTCCTGGAACTCTTCTTAATTCCTAAATTTGGTCATAATAAGTATAGACTCTGCCTAAGTACGTTTACAGTAAAGTCACGGGTTTGACCACTACCTGGAAGGGTCAGCAAAATCACTTCCCAGTGCCACCTAGTAAAGAGCTAGTTTCATTTTCCACCACCACCTAGTACAATATTAAGGCCTAGAAAGTCAGGAGCCCCACATTTCCATTGAATGATCTTTGAGATACTATGGAAGACAACAGGTGATACAGGACTATATACCAATGCTCCAGTGGACCAGTGAATTTGCTGATGCTGGAATTCTCTCCATTGATGCAGATGGTGACCCATCCATGCCTGTTCATCCTCCTGTGACACTCTTATCTATGACCAAAAATAATTTCACCACAGAAGGTCCATCCAACATGCCAAACACCCTTCTAGAATCTTAATACAAAGATACCAATTAAACACGCACCCATGAGTTAGTCCTTATTCTTGCCATGTGGTCGGATCACCTTTTTCAATAAAATACTTATTTGATCCTCTATGCCACTTGTCCTTTGTAATCCTTCATGATTCCTTGTTTATAAAATGTTTTGACCTACTCTCATCTCCCCCATACCTCTCCTCTACCTCTAGTAAATCTCAACTTCAGTTCTCTGGATACTGTGGCATCTGTGACTAGCATAGGACATCAGCAGAATGTTCATAGTAAAAGGACACATGTTTCTTTAAAGAAAAAGTGTGAGAGGTCATTAAAATAACTTAACATTTCCTAAAGACAATTGATCCCATTCTCCTCCTTTCTGTTCAATTCTGGAACCATGCACCATATGCAATGTTTGTTAGATGTAGACACACAATCATACATAAATATTCATATATACATACACACTGATAGGTGAACTGTATGTCTTGTCCATCCAACTGCCACTCTGAACAAGTAACATTCTTTATCCATTTGGTTTTTTCTATGCGGATAGTTCAGCCAAACATTTTTGAGGAATTACAAATTTTGCTTACGAGACTAAGCAATACTCCAGCACTTGATATAATCAACACAAAGTAATTCACAAATAGGAGTATCTGGAGGACTTTACCATTCACCAGGATTCCCTCTCTGACTTGTATTCTTCACTGGATCTCATCCATGACAGTGGCCAAACCTTGGGCAAACTCTACATCTCTCTGTTTTATGCCTGACTTCATATGAATGAACAGAGGGTCTACAAGCAAGGTTATTTCTCTTGTTATGTTTTTCCAATGAATCTTTTATACTCTGGATATGTGAATGGGAGCTATTTATAACTAGAATGGGCTAACTCAGATGATACTATATTTTCCCATTGTAAATCTTCAAGCAGAAACAAGATGAATGGCCATTTGGGGGGTATGTTGTAGTAAGAATGATTTGAAAGGTATTGGTTGAACTAGATGGTCATTGAGGTTTCTTTCAATTCTAAAATTATGTGATTTTGGAAATACATTTTTGGAGGGAGGTCATTAAAGATAGCATTTTGCCTAAAGAATCTAGTTGGGTTTTTTTTTTACTATTCTCACATATGCTCACTTTTGCATTGAAATTACTAAGTATCAGTATTTATCTGTAGATCAACCACATTGGTTTAGTTTGGAGGATCTTGTTGAGTTGTTTGTCAGATTTCCCTTTGTCTCCATCCTTTGCAACAGACATTGGCTCTTAAACTGTAATTATTTTCATCTTGTGTGGGGGTTTGTTTATTCTTTGAAAATATTTATGTGTACTGCAATGCAAGATGACTAAATGTCCCATGAAATGATGGTTTTTGGGGTCTTTGGCAGTACAATAAAACCAATTCTACCAATTCCTTTACTTGCCTCTCTAGTCTATAAGCCATCCTTCCATCTGTCTGCAATTTCCTTTGTGCTTTGGTTTCATTTCTAGCATGAATACCCAAATCAATAAAATTCCATTCCTTCAAGACTATGCCCATTTGTGGGTCACTAGACAAGTATCTCATATTTAGACTACCAACAGGTTTGTTTATAGGCTCTTAAAAACATATGATTTTTTTTCGTCCTCTGCCCATTTTTTCCCACTCTGCCATTTTTGCCAAAATGCAAGGAGACCAAATGAGACTGGAAGCCATTTTGTATTTTTTTTCCTTCGTTTTGTGAGTTATCAAGACCAGAGAATTCATCACCAAGTGGTCACCTACTGGTGATGAGAGTGACTGTACTTAGCCAGTTCAGTACTTAGAAAGCAGGCATAGTATGCTATGGAAATCGATGGGAGGTACAAAATTGAACTATATGTCACCATAAATGGCACTTGCATTTGTGCTCTGGGAAACACACAAATGAGATTTTGATGTGAAGAGTATCTGAAAAAACAAAATCAATGAGACTTCATTTGTGCTATGATGATGCATGTTCTAGAAACTGAATACAATTGAGAATACAACCCCATGTCAAGGAGGCCACCAAAACACCCATCGGACAAGGGTAGTTTGTAGTGATTTCCAGCTAGTGCTGGATTCAGTTCGCTAGCCTGGAGGTGAAAGTGTTGCAGTTCTATCACTGTTCCCTGATACAACCTACTTCATAGAAATAATGAGATTCCTTTCATTTACTTCAGCCCATTCTTTGATTAGAACAAACATTTTGTAAAGGAGTTTTGGTTGAATTCTATTTAACTTCCAGCTTTGGGACATACTCCCAGGAGGCCAAGACTATAGCTAGAAGAATGATTCCATCAGTTCCAAATATCTCTGTCCTCAGGGCATGTACATCACAAACACTAAACTCTGACAACTAGTTAATGCCCTACTTCAAGCCTCCCATTCCTGGATAACAGCTGTGTCTTTCTGTTCTGTCTACACAAATAAACAGCAGTGAACAAGTCAGCGGGTTGATTAAATGTGCTTTGGTTTTACTCTTCTGTTCCTCAGGGAAATTGTCAAATAATCGGGGTGGGGGGTGTCTGTTTTGTTTTTTAGCAGCCCAAAACCAATTTTATATGTAGTATATCCATAATAAGGATTAAAACCCTAAATTAAATTAAAACCCATAATAATAGAGTAACAAAATATTAGAAAAGACCTCAAACAGTATAATACAGTAGTAAGCATATTGGCTCTGAGTCACACAATCTAAGTTTACCCTTTTTTTGCAGGGCAATTGGGGTTAAGTGACTTGCCCAAGGTCACACAGTTAGTACATGTGTCAAGTGTCTGAGGCCAGATTTGAACTTAGGTCCTCCTGACTCCAGTGCCGCTGCTCTATTCACTGCACCTGCTCTATTCACTGCACCACCTAGCTGCCCCTACGATCTAAGTTTAAATCCTGTTTACTACCTGTTTCTAGTGTTTACTACTGCCTATGTGACCTTGGACAAGTCTCTTTTTCTCTGTGGACCTCAGATTCCTCATCTGTAAACTAAAGGGGTTGGACTACATGACCTCTAAGATCTCTTCCAATCACCTCATTTAACATTTAAGGAAACTGAGACACATAGAGGTTATGACTTAACTAAGGTCATACATCTAGTTACTTACAGAATTAGATCTAGAACCCATCTCTTAACTCCCATAACAGTGCTTTTTTCAATTATGCCACATTGTCTTTCTGTACTTAATTTTTTAATAATATCCCAGGTTAAAGCTATGAAAATAATGTTTATTACTAGACATGAGCTGCTTTTCTGATATTTAAGCTGTGGTATTAACAGTGCTCCCACAGAAGTCTAACCACAATATTTTCCTTCTCATGAATGATAACGTACCACCCTTCTTTCAACCTGTCAGTAATAGGAACAGCATATTCCCTGCATAATGCTTCATCTTTTGCTCTTTTCTTCTTTTTCCTTCTCCCTCAACACTCTCACTTGCCCTAGAGACCCTCATTTAAGTAGAAACTCAGAGACTTTCAGCTGCTAAATATCTGTTAGAACAAAGTAATCCCTTGCTCAGCCTTTGAGATGAAGCAGTGCAAATGCTGAGCATTCAAGGAACAAAGGATATGGTTTCTGCCTGAGATTACCTGATGAGAGCAATGAATGATAGCTTTCTCCCTGAAAATACATATTGATTGTTGGCTGTGAATTTTGCAATGGATAACTCTGAAGTGGCCATCCTTCAAATGCACATGAACCGAAGTTGCTGCTGTCTGTTCTTCTCAGAATGATTTGTAGCAAGAGACATGGTAAGGCAGGAGGAATGTGTATATTCACATCAGGTTAGATGCTCTCCACCTGATTTTTAATCTTAGATTACTTAATTTTCATTTATTATTTCCCCCCTTTCAACATTCCCAAGAAAAAGTGACCATCTATAACTGTCTAAGGCAGTGGTGGGATTCAAATAAATTAACAACCGGCTCTCCATGGAACCGAGTCTAGGTACCTCCCCTGCTAACAACCAGTTCGCCAAACTCAACCTAAAATTAGGAACCAGTTTGAACCAGCTGAATCTCACCACTGGTCTAAGGTCAGGAAAGAGCGTCTAGGTGCAAAGCGGATAGAACACTGTGCTTGGGATCAGGAAGACTCATCTTCCTTAATTCAAATATGGCCTCAGACACTTACTAGCTGTGTGACCCTGGGCAAGTCACTTAACCCTGTTTGCCCTCAATTTCCTTATCTGTAAAATGAGCTGGAGAAGGAAATAACAAACTACTCCAGTATCTTTGCCAAGGAAACTTCAAATAGGGTCACAAAGAGTCAGACATGACTGAATAACAACAAAATGAGGGAGTTGGAGTCTATTGACTTTAAGATCCCCTAAATAGGGACAGCTAGGCTGCATAGTGGATAGAGTGCCAAGGTCTGGAGTCTGGAAGACTCAGCTTCCTGAGTTCAAGTCTGTCCTCAGACACTTGCTAGCTATGTGACCCTGGGACACTTAACCTTCAGTTTCCTCATCTGTAAAATGAGGGGGTTGGACTAGATGATTTCTAAGGCTTTTTCTGGCTCTACATCCACAACACGGTCTGGGAGGAAGAGGACAGTAGCAAGGAGGTGGGGTAGGCAGTGATATGATGAAAGAGAAAAGGATAAGGAATGTAAGACTATCCAAAGTGGGGAATAGAGAATCAGCATCTCACAGTGAACAGAGAGCTAACCTCAAAGCCAGGAAGACTTAACTTCCACTTCCATTTCTGATACATATTGGCTGTGTGACCCTAGGTAAATGACTTGGTCCCTCAGAATTCTAGGAAACTCTCTTAAACCATAAATTATAGAGATGGTGCTCATCTGCATTGATAGAGACAGTTTCTTCATCCAAAAATTCTCTAATCCAATGAAATAATAGATTCGGTTGCTATCCAAGAAAATGGAAAACAAACATTCTTCCTATTACTTTAAAGTCAAAAAAAAAAGCTGCCTGCAATTTGACAAGAATGATTTTGAAGCTTACTATCCCTCTCCTGTCGGAAAGACAATGGATTTAGGATGCAGACAATTTTTGGCCATGGCTGATGGGTGAATTTATTTTGCTTGACTCAGCATATTTTTGCAAAGATTTTGTTTTTATTTTTTCCCAGTTGGGGGTGGGTGAAGAGGGAGACAGAGAAAATAAATTTACAATTGAAAAAATAAAATTTAATTTTTAAAAATCAGTTATTCCAGTGTTGCCATGTTACCTAAGATATGTGCAATTTTATTTTAATAAATGTATTTTTCATTGCCTTTTGTCAACAAGAAATTTTAATTTCTAGACCTATAAACAAAGAAGCAGGCTATAAAATTGTTCAGACTAAGAGACAGCAGGTCAAAGAAGTTTCCTGCCTAAAATAACATTTAGCAAAATTTATAAAGGCAAGACATTCCAGAAGCCAAGTTCCCCAAAGTCCCAAAGACAGAAAGGCTTAAGCTTTCACAGTCAAGGTCCCCCCTGTTCCACTCTGTGCAGGCAGCTTTGAACAAGGCTCTGTACTAATTTTTGTTATTGTTATTTTTAATTATGTCCACAGAGTAACCTGATATCAAAGGGACTGCCTTTCTTAATTGCCATCGAAAGGTAAAGTGGGACAAGGGGAACTATAGAACCAAATGTTTATATTATTTTAAATGAGAATCACAAGCTGCCCATTTAGGCTGAAAGTTTTTAGCCAAAATGTGGCACCAATCTGATTCAGTACCTAAGCAGAAAAAGAAACTACCATTAATCTTTTTTAAATGTTTTTAATTAATAGAATAAAACAAGCATTTCCATAACATACTACAGTACAATAAAAAAAAGATGATGGTGCATGAAACTACAAATCTAATACACACAATTTGCTATTTCTTTTAAATATATAACAAAATCATATGAATGTCTTTTTTTTCTTCCCTCCCCAGCCTGCCCTAGAGATGACTACTATTAGACACAAATAGGTATATATATATATATATATATATATATATATATACATATATATGTAAAATTATTCTATAAATATTTCCATTTATCGGTTCTTTTTCTGGATGCAGATAGTGTCTTTCTTCATATGTCTTTCATAGTTAATTTAGGTGTTTATAATAGTCAAAATAACTCATTTGCTCAAACTTATTCTTAAAACAATATTGCTGTTACTGTATACAGTGTTCTCTTGGTTCTGCTCATTTCATTCTTCATTAATTCATTCAAGTCTTTCCATATTTTTCTAAAATCACTGAGCTCATCATTTCTTATAGTACAGTAGTATTCCATCACAATCACATGCTACAACTTGCTCAGCCATTCCCCAATTGATGGGCATCTCTGCAATTTCCAGTTCTTTGCCACCATAAAGAGAGCTGCTATAAACATTTCAGAAGATATAGATTCTTTTCCTTTTTCCCTAATTATCTTCAAAAGTACGCCAAGTAATGGTACTACTGGGTCAAAGGGTATAGGTAAATTTCAGTATCCCTTAAGGTCCCTAAAGAGCAGAGGTTCCCAACTTCTTTTGCCTGGAAGATCATTCCCAAAAGTGTCAATCATTCGATCAGGCAACAACCATCTGTTAAATGGCTACTATGTTCAAGGCACTAAGGGAGATAAAAAGATAGGGTCCCTGACCTCACAGATATTACAGTGCTACAGACTGGGGCTGATAATGTCCC
>CM053623.1:364936442-364952208 GCA_028646595.1 Phalanger gymnotis
GGTTCCCCCAACCTTAAAAAACCATCACTTGCTCCCTACCTTGATTTCAAGCTGTCATCCTCTATCTCTCCTCTCTTTCAAAGCTAAACTGCTAGAACAAGCTGTCCCCCCTTGTCATCACTACTCCCTCTCCTCCCATTCACCTCTCAGCTCCTTCCAATCTAACTTCCAACCTTAATTTATACATATATGTATATATGTGTGTGTGCATGCATGTACACACACATGTCTTTATATTTACATGTTGTTATCCCCCCAGTAGGGCTCTTTGAAGCCAGGTTCTATTTTTTGTTTTGTCTTTGTATTCCTAATGCCTAGCATAGTACCTTGCACATAGAACACAATTAACATTTCTTAGAATGGATAGGATTGGATTGGAAAATAAGCAGAATAGATGGACAACAATATAATGTGATTTGAGTGTACCAGAAAGAGTCCTCACTGATATTTATAGCCTTTCACTGAAGATAAATCTTTTCATCAAACAATTAAAGGTAAAATTTTAAATTTAAATGCCATAGGAGAGATGGAACTTTGACTTAAATTCACACTGGGGTATAAATAACACCTAATTATCCAGAATATATTGATATCAGAGGCTAAGAGAAAGTTTTGATTATGAAAAGGGCAGGAAGCTACTAAAAAGAGGTAAAGGGATAATGACTGATGTCTCTCACCCATCTTCCTCCCTCTATTAGTGGCTAAAGATGGAGCTTAAGAACAGTGGAATTCATACAATATTCTAGGGGGGAGAAACTGACCACAAAGCCACATTTTGGCTAATCCCTGGTAGCCTTTAATACATCATAGATCAACTTGGACCATTTGGGTCTCATAAGAGAATGCTATTTTCCCATGTGCACAGAGAACAGGGCACACCCTATTCTAGTACCTGAGGCCTTTGCCAAAAATAATATACACACAATAACATACAACATCAGGTATTGCACAGTTGTCCACTAGATACTAACGAGACACTGGGAGAAAAGGAATCCTTGTAAGACCAGGTCCTGCAGATGTATGCTATATTCAAGTCTCTTGAAGCTACTACACTGAAGAAAACTCTCCATTGGAATGTTGGGTCAATGGTTAATAAATGTTCTAACTAGCAGGAGATGGAACTCCTTGCTGGATCTTACAGGTGACATCAACTTGTGCTAATGCTTAGATTGGTAAAACTGTTGCCCAGCCTAAGTACTAGAAGCCATGTGGAAGAGGAGGAGAAAGAAGAGGAAGAGGAGGAGGAAGAAAAAGAAGAGGAAGAAAAAGGAGTAGAAGGAGGAGGAAGAAGAGAAGGATGAGGAGGAAAAGGAGAAGGAGAATGAGAAAATGGAGGAGGAAAAAGAGAAGAAGAAGAAGAAGAAGAAGAAGAAGAAGAAGAAGAAGAAGAAGAAGAAGAAGAAGCGCCATAGCTTAACGATGATGGACAGTCACCAACAGGTGGCAAATTCAGTCAAATCAGCACCATGGCTAGCAATCTGCATGCCTACCTGCCTCCCTTCTTTTCTTGATCCTGCTCCTGACAGTATTACAGTTGTGGTTGGTGGGGGGAATGCCACAGAGGGAGGAGAGGAGATTTGCAATACCAAACTTTCTCTACTTTGTGAATTTACCTGAGGCCTGCTCTGACTTGTCCAAATGTTATCTCAGGGTTCTACCCACTAGGGTTGTATCAACCTCTTCCTCTATGAGTCCTCTGGAATTAAAGGAAAAAAAAGAGAAAGGAGTGGAATTGGAGGGGGCAGCTTGTAGGGGAGGCAAATGAATTCCAAGACTTAGAAATTAGACTGGAGGCTCAACTGCACAGGAACCCCTCTTGCCAACTTAAATGTTCACTATACCAGGAACAAAAAAAGTTTTAGAACCACTGCTATAGCCTGTTAGAGCTGGCTCTAACAAATCATTGTTTAGCAAAATTCTTAGAACTCGTTTTGCCTATGCAACATAAAATAGCTGAGATGGTAAACAAACCTGTTCTTCTGGCCTCATGAAGACAGAATCTCAACCAATAGCATTAGAAAGGAGGCAGGCAAGATCTTTGGAAAGAACCAAAGTTACACTCCTCCAGAAGCTAACCAAATATACCAAATCCTTTATAGAATCTAGTTTGTTCCTTTTTATATGACTTTTTAATTGAGACACAATATCTGCAATTTTTGTAACATCTACCTCAACAGCCAGAAACATAACAGGCCACTCTAACACAATGGAATCAATGTAGGAATGACTTCTTTTGAAGACAAATGCTATATTTATAGTGCTGTTGCAAAAAGCAATGGGGCTTGTGGCAGCGGCATTAATCGAAAACTATGGCAGCTACAGCTCTAGACAGAAATAGGGACAAGGCATCCATCCAATTTTTCAGACATCTGTACAGATATAATAATGTCACCCTCAGTGGCATCTTTATGTGCCAAAGAAAAGGATTAAATGTCCTCAGTTTTAATAGTTAAAAAAAAGAAAGAAGTCACTGTACCTAATTCTCATAATTCCATGGCAATTAAGCACATATGTCACCATCAATCTATGCCATCCCACCATAAAACTGAATCTAAAAAGAAAAGGTTATGGATTCTAGTAAAAAACATCTGTCAGTAGAAGTACGGCAGCTATAGGGCAAATGTAGAGCCAAAAGGATTTGTTCTGTGAGGTTTGGATTCAGTCAAAGGACTGCACTTGAGGACCTAAGGGGCCATACGTGGCCTTGAGGTCACAGGTTCCCTGCCCCTGCACAGAGCCACCAAAATGCAGGAAGCTCAGCATAGCATGCTCTAACCTCAGCAGATTCCAGGTGCATGGGACTGATCTATCTTTGATCCCAACTTTATAGAATCACCTTAAGCCATAATGTCCTCTCCTTTTGGACTTGGTCTACTTTCAGGTTTCTCTAAGCCAGGGGTGGGGAACTTGCAGCCTCAGGCTACGTGTGGCCTTCTAGGTCCTTGGGCATAGCCTTTTGACTGAACCCAAGTTTTACAGAACAAATCCTTTTATTAAAGGGATTTGTTCTGTGAAGGCAGTCAAAGGACCTAGAGTGCCACATGTGGCCTCAAGGTCACAGGTTGCCCACTCCTGCTCTAAGCCAACTTCTTGAGCAGAATCACTGGTGGCTTTGACCTCCAATTTGGATTCTCTCTTCTGTGCTTTTGAAACCCAGTAGTGATGCCAAGATCCTGTGAAGTCCTATTTGCTACAGATTTTTCAGGCATATTTGTAAACGTGGAAAACTATTCCCATCTTAACAGAACCTACTTAACTCACAGAGTTCATGTATGGATCAACTGAAATACCTTATGTAAAGTGCTTTGCAAACCTTAAAGTGCCATGTAATTGTTAGCTATGACTTTTTATAAACAATATATGAGGAGAAATCTAGGACCTAGGTTTCATACATTCATAAGCTACACATGCTATGAAATGGCCATTGCAAAGTGGATAGACAGCTGGCCCAAAAGTGACCTAGTTTCAAGTCTCATTTCTGAACAGTTGTCCGTGTGACCCTAAGCAAGTTACCCTCTCAGTGCCCCAGGCAACTTTCTAAGAGCTTAAATTGCAAAGCTGGAGCTTATCTGCATGGGGGAGAGGAAGTTTCCTCCCCAAGAATTCTCTTTACAGATGAAAGTACAGATCCAATCCAAAAAAAATACAAAACATCTGTTACAGTTAAAGATTAAAGAACAGTAAAAGGAAAGAATTAGCAAATGCAGTAATCAAGATTATCACTTGTCAATTCAAGTGTAGCAGAATATACTCTGGCCTCACTCTCCCAGTGGCTACATCTGACTCTCAGGGCTCTAGGCCTGAGGTGTCAAGCATAGCCATCGCAGCCAGCAGTTGACCTGAAACAGATGAAAATATAATTGGGAAAAATCTAATAAAATAAATAAAAATATGGTAGAACATAGATAATGTTAGTACATGGTACTCTAAATCAATATGTACACAGGCATCCTTATGTACAGTTTAGTGGTTCCAATTTCTCTTTGAATTTGATACCACCAGCGGCTCTAGGGCCCCCCCCATGAGCTTGGTGGGGAGGGGGGGCTGGGTCTCTCTTCTCTACTGCAACGGGCTGCCCATCAGCTATGTTTCCTTTCATTGTTAGGTGCCAATGACTAGCACCCCAATTCCATTTTAACCGCTTAATATCAATTAGTTTTTACAAAGAGATATTTATTTCAAATATTAGCGAGGACAAACAAGTGAACATTTTCCCTCAACACCTCAGTGAATGCATGCTTAGATCAGTAGTGATATAATAATTCATCCCATCAGGTTCATAATCGAATGCCGCACGTGGGTGTGTCGTCATCTCAGATTACTGATAGGCTGGATCTCATTCACTACTGAGGATCACTCTTTACTCCTCCGCGTGGTGATGTTAAATTGGCTGCCAAATCCAGATTCTGGAATGCCAGGGTTTCTGGGCACTCTCCTGACCTTTCGAAACTCACCGGACCAGAGGTTCTACCTAGAACAGAAAAGAACAAAAGCAGAGGTTCTCGACTGGAATAAGGCTTTTCCCCTTACAGCATTGCTTTTCACCTGATACCATGAGCAAAAGAGAGTAGCCAAAGGGAATGAGACAAGACTAGGCTAAGGTTGATTCAGGCCTTTTTGAAGACACTCTCAGTTCCATCTATGGAGCCAAGCAAAAAAAAAAAAAAACAACTCTGCTAACCATGTGGTTAGCAGAACACGACCATCTAAAGAATGTCTATATATGCTCAGTAGCCTTTTCAAGGGACTCCCAGTCCAAGTCATTGAGACTCTTCCTGAAGCAGGGTCACCAATGTCTCTATGTGGGGGGATTCCATCAGACACACTCTGCACATCACATGCATCAGACCCTCATTACACAAGTAATATTTTACGGGTTGATTGTACATGTCAATATTTGAATGACATTGTGAAAAGAGTCTTGAACTTGAAACCAGAATGTCTGGATTCTGGCCCCAGCTCTATCATTTGCCAGCTGTGGGAACTTGGGCAAATCATTTAGCTTGTCTCAGCTTCACTTTTCCCATTGGTATAATAAGGAATTTTGACTAGGTTCTAAGTTCCCATCGAGCTCTAACAGTCTATAGCAGTGGTTTTCAAACCTCACTGAATATTCTTGGACAGTTGAGCCTCCTGACCCATTTCCCAGGCCTTAGGATTCCCCTGTCTCCCCTTTCATTCTCCCTCTTCTTTCTTTACAGGTTTCACAGAAGAAGAGGTGGCCTTCTATTTGCATCTCCTCAATTAGAGCAGCTATTGTGAACACAGCAAGCCAGGAAGACCAGTCAACAAACCTCAGCTGGGGAATTTGGAGATCTTGGAGTATGGGAAGCAGTTTTGAGGGACACCTAGAACACTAGTGTGCTATCACACATGCTTTAAAAACCCCGGACCTATAAGGTTAAATTATGAGATAAATCTGGGTCCCTGGTATGAAATTTACAATATGTGAAACACAAACATGAATAAATTCAAATTTATTCTCATTTACTTGAGGCACCAGCAGGTTTAATCAAGGCGGAACAGCTTACTTAAAATAAACCAATGACTTGCCACGATTGTAAACTTTATCCTAATCTATGGATTTGTTCATTCCTCTTCCCAGCCACAGATATTAATAAGTACTTGGTCTTTAGCCTCAACATATCCACATGTATTAACAGCATTGCATATAAAATTATTGTGACATCACTTCCCCCAAGCAACATTTAAGCTAAATGTGGTAGTAACTGGAGAAAAACAATTACTGTTGTGTTTAAAGATTTGTAGTTTACCTGTAGAAAGTACATATAGTAGCAATGTGCAGACAGAATTACAAATAAAATTAGCTGACATTTCTAAATATTTATATATGTATACATTCATATATATGGATAAAAGTTTTGCTAATACTAAAAATTTTATTTTGGTCTTTATTAATAATTATTCAGCTGTTAGTTGGCCATAGCAACCTAGCTAAGATATACAATTCACAATATTTCTGTCTTCATTTTGTAGCAGATTAAAGGTAGAAAGAAATAGAACTCGTGGGTTTAATTCAACTCAGCACTTTCTAGCAGGGATGAAATAGTATCCATTATATTCACTGCAGTGGTTTTAAAGCAAACCGAAACATAAAATATACCCAATTTAATTAAAACATAAAAAGAAAATGAGGTATCAATAGTAAAAGAGAGAGAGAACAACACTGTTGATGTAGTTATCTTATTTATACATCTAGATTTACGACGTCAAAAATAGTGTAGGCTTTAAGCAGTCATTAATGGGAATATGGTGAAAATAAAGCAACAAAGAAAAGCAATTTAAATAAGTAACATTTTTCTCTTTGTATTTAACCATCTTCTAAAGAAGTAGCTATTAAAATTTTTAAAACAGCTTTTAATCAAAGTTTAGTGGTACAATATTTAATTGAAAACAACACCAGATGTTCTTTATCAAAACAGCTTTCATAATGGCTAAATCAAGGTCTTGGGAGCTACTTAATGAGATAATTGTGGGTCTGTTTCCACTGCAGCAAGGCACTATTAATTTGTAATACTGAGGTGGACAGGTAGAGATGGAGATGGGGATGGGATGAGGACAGTTAATGAGAATGCTCCAGCTTCGATCCATCACTCTCTTTTCAATAAATTAAACAAGATTAGCAACTCAGACCCCAAATTTCAAAGCAAAAAAAAAAAAAAAAACGAGAGTAGCCCCAAGGCATCAGCCTGCCCTAAGGACTTTATTACTTCCCTGGATCACATTAGTACTCTGTTGATAATGATAAATAAAAGGAAAAGCTGAAAGCTACATGTGGACCTAAGAGTTTATCCATATGGTCTTTGTAATTAGAAAAAGAGAGGGGAGGGAGGAGTCGGAACAATACAGCCCAATCTATTCCAACAGGAATTTATTAAGCACCTGCTGTGTACATGGTCCCATTTTAGGTACTACGGGAGGACACTGACGAGAGTTGCATAGGATGATCAAGCATAGAGGGCTGTGATCTGTACCGTTGGAGGGCATATCCATTATGATGAAATCATAAAACCATCTGAGCTTTGAATATAGGTGCTGGGGATACAAAAATAAGGAGAGAAACAGAGACAGGGAGACAGACAGACAGGTAAACAAACAGAGTGAACTACAGATGAGCAGTTAAGCCCTTCTATTCAGGGGCGCAGTGGCAGGAGAAAAGGAGGAATCTGGAGAGAGAATCCAGGCATAAGTGAGGTGAAGGCCCCTTCCTAAAATGTCAAAGAAAAAAAAATAGTGCCTGGGCCCAGAGCTACAATTTTAGGGAGGAAGGTACATACAGATAAGTATCTATTTGACTTTGTCTAAGTGGAGGAAGACACTAATTGCAACTAGGGAATCAGAAAGGCTTTCAGGAGGCAGTGTATTAGTTGAATCTTTTGGTAAGTTAAGGAGGGAGTTTATTAAAGGAATGGGAGAGGTTCAAAGGCATGTTGTTCAAAGGCATGGAGGTAGTGTAAGAAACTGGGGGTGGGGGGGAAGTTTTGTTTCCACAAAGCTGAAGGTGTCCTTTCTCCCTCCCCCACCCCAGCTTTAGCACAAACCAGGCCTCAGGTCGATCAGGTGAAAGGTCAGAGGCTTGTACGCCTGATTAAACGAGCCATTTGAGGAAGGCATGAGTAGGCAGGCAGGGGGTTGTATCTGGCCAATGAAGAGCCTGGCGGAAGATTCAAGGTCAGGGTCTATTAAAGGACTGGCATCCATCTGAGTCCTTTGTACTTTCTGCTGTACTCTGTTCAAGGGTGGTACCCATTTATTTAGGGGGAATAAATGTAAATTATAATTAAAACGTTCCTGGCTTCCCAACAAGGCTTGCTTATTCCTAGACAATGTGAGCATGTTTCTAACAGTAGGAAATGGAGTGTTAAATTTGTGGATAATGAAGCCCAGTGTATCTGGATTTTATTGTAAATATAGGGGAATAATATCCAATAAGTCTAGAAAATCAAGCTGGAAAAAATTTAAAGAGCTTAAAATGCCAAGATAAGGAAGTCTTCATTTATTCTGTAGGCAATAGGGAGCCAATTCAGTTTCTTGAGCAGTAGAGTGGTGACACGGTGAGTAGGGATCTGGGCTTACCGTCAGAAATACCTGGGTTCAAATCTAGCCCCTGGGTAGGTCTCTTAGTCTCTGATTCCTACCTATAAAATAAGAAAGTTGGGCTCCATGGCCTCTAAGGTCCCTGCCAGTTCTAAATCTATAATCCTAAAAATGATTTTGGCAACTGTGCAGAGGCTCGATGGAGAATTACTGCCTTCAAAAGATTTTTGTTAAAAAAAAATTCCTCAATTTTAGTGGTTCCCTATTGCCTCTAGGATAAAACACAAACACCTCAGCTTGGCATTTAAAGCTATTCACAGTCAGGCTCCACTATACCTTTCATTTCAATTCATCAGACATTTATTGAATGCCTTTTATAAAGGAATATACTGTGCCAGACACAGGGGATACCAAGACAAAACAAAAACCAGTCTTCCTCCAGGAGATTGCATTCTTCTTTTACATTACCCCTCTATATGTCTTACACATAGTAGGCACTTAATGAATAATTAACAAAGGATAATTGGATTGCATTCAATCATCAAATTATTAAGACTAGAAATACTGGCTATTTCCAAATCATTCATCTGTATATTATACAGTTGTTATTTGACCTGGAAGCTTAAGAACTCCTTTAAAAAGAAATGTGTTAGTCTCTATTTTTAAAGTATTCATCTGTCTAAAATAGAAGTTCATAACCTTTTTTTTTTTGAGAGGGAAGGCAAAGCAATTGGGGTTAAGTGACCTGCCCAAGGTCACACAGCTAGTAAGTGTGTCAAGTGTCTGAAGCCAGATTTAAACTCAGGTCCTCCTGACTCCAGGACCAATGCTCTACTCACTGCACCACCTAGCTGCCCCTGGGCCACCTAGCTGCCCTGAGATTCATAACCTTTTTTGAATACATAAGATTACAAAGAAAACCAATTATATTGAAGTAAAAATATAATTTTTTTCCCATTCAAGTTCATGGATATTCGTTAAGTCTATCCACAATCCTTTTGAGAGTCCATGGACCTCAGGTTAAGAAGTCTAAAAACATTCCAATCCTGTTCGGATGCATATGACACAGTTTCTCCACACCTGAGTTCGCAAACCTATTTGTTTATACGTGGGCAAAAGAGGCCTACCAAGATCCAATCAATTTCCATTTTCTCCTAGTCAGCTGTTTAATGGTATCTGTGTTAAAATGGAATTCTTTACAAAGAAAGGAGGGATCATTAACCTGCATTTATAAAAGTTATGAAAGATTTTTTAAATGGATTTCTTTGTGTTTAATATTTCTCTTGGGATATTGGGAACAAAGAGGTAGAAAACACTAGTACTTGCTTTTGTGAATGGGTTTAGAAAGATGTCTTTGTTTTCATTTCTTAAGGCTGTGGGGGTGGATGGAGGTGGAGATAGTTCAGCTCAAGGCTGCTTGGATCCTCAGCCTAGGTTTGAAAGTTTCTTTTTTGGAGTTGGAGTGGGAGGGCTATGAGGAGGAGTAGTGATGGATTCTCAGGAAATATTTGGAGGAATCAAGGGTGTCACAAGGATGTCACAAGGTAGGAAAGTGAATTTGACAGCAACCTACAATGATTCTGAGGTTATGCTCTAGTTGGATAAGCCTTGCTGGCCAGTTCAAATCTTAGCTTTGGAAAAGAGATGCCCAGAAGTCTCAAATACACCTAAATTTTGGGGAAGGGAGGTGGCAAATTAAATAAACAATTTTCTGACCTTGAAGGTGGCATTTGTAAATAAACACGCTTGTTTGCAAATATACACTTATGTCTCAATGGTGTGCCTTAATAAATGTGCCTACATGGCACAAAATAGTTATTTTCTTTTTGTTGTTGTTGAGTCATGTCCGTCGTGTCTGACCCTTTGTTACTCCATTTGGGGTTTTCTTGGCAAAAGATACTGGAATGATTTGCCATTTCCTTCTACAGCTCAGTTTAAGGATGAAGAAACTGAGGCAAACAGGGTGAAGTGACTTGCTGAGGGTAACGCATCTACATAAGCATCTGAAGCTGGATTTCAATTCATAAAGATGTTTTCCTGATTCCAAGACCAGTACTCTATACGCCTTCCTGATTCCAAGCCCAGCTGCCCATTTATTTCCTCAGGGCCTATAAATGTGTATAAGTTTCACAAATCTTAGTTCTTCACAATTCATATGTTCATAGGTTTAGAGCCAGATGGGACCTTAGAGATTCTCTAGTCTGTCTTCCTCATTTTGCAACAAAGAAACCAATGGTCAGAGTGACTGGACCAAAGTTACAGAGGTGGCTGAGATGGGATCTAAACACATCTCTTTCTCCCCTACCCTCCCCCATGCCGCCCTTATGATCACAAAATAAAATAAACACATAGATTTTCAAAAGTCCCACAAATAATACTGAAGGCAAACACAGCATTGTCCTCTCTGCTGGATTATCTAAATTGTGGGCCTGATAATTGACCTTGTTGGAATTCAGTTACATGTTTGCAGGGCAAGATGTTCTAGTACGTTCAGTGAGGCAGATAGGTAGCTATAGGGTGTGTGCGCGTGTGTGTGTGTGTGTGTGTGTGTGTGTAGAATTAATATTAAAATTGTCATACTAGCTCAGACCCATGTATTAACTAGTCCCATATTCCAACTCTGACAATGGAACGAAGGTCATGTAGTAAAAAGATTAAACTTTCTTCTTTATAAACTCTGGGGGTCCTTAACCCAACTCCCATTGGAACTGACAAGTCAAGTGCCCAGAACAAGACTACATTTTCCCCTTCAGCATTCTAGGGCAGCCCCCAAAGGAGTGAAGGGATTTTTCTTTAATGCTATCACCTTAAGTCACAACTCTAATAAGTTTTCTCTAATATCAGTAGCCAGTTATAGTAAATATCTCCCTTATGTCAGTGGTTGACCTACTGATTCGTGCCCCCAGGTCACTTAATTAAGTAACATAAAAGTTAGTTTTCATGAAGGGAGATTTACTGAGAAGATATGTCAACAACATAAATTACAAACATGTGCCTGAACCGGGTGCACACTCTCCCCATCCCACCTTGGTTCCTTGGAATAATGGATTCTGACTTAAAGCATTTGCTACAAAGAATTCACCTCCCACCGAGTGAATTTCCAAATGAAGTGGCATAGACACCGGATGAGTGGGATCCCATATCTTGGCCTATATATAGTGTATGTCTACTGCTGGACTGAGTATTTCACTCTTTGGGCCTGTGAAGACAGACCAGGCTGGACTGGCTGGAAACTCTGACATGAACTTAATCTCCCAAAGTCACAGCCTAATCATTTCTATCTCCAGTAAAAGTATAGACACAAGAACAGAAGCAATAGCAGAACCACGTGTTTATCACTTCCAGCCAGCTCCTGGGGAGCAGGGACCTGAAGATCCTCTCCACCAAAAGGCCCACGACTGCTCCTCCTTTTTGCTGGACACTAGGGAAAGAGAAAAAGGCCTAATTGCCCTCAAAGGAGTCTTTTGTGTGCATTCCCAGTTCCAACTCAATAATCAAATAGGCAGCCAGTCTTTAAATGTCCCATTCCTTCAACACAGTGATTAACAGACCTCTGCACAACTTAAGAGCCTTCCATTATAGGTCATCACACACTTCCATAAAAAGGCTTCCCAAGCCTCCCTCCTGCTGTGGCTGCCGCCTTCTCTGAGGACAAGGCTGTGTCTCATTATACTCCTTGGCATCATTTTCAGCTGCTAGCCTAAGTGTCACTTAACCTATCATGGATCTATCTTCCATGAATTTATTCATTTCATAAATATTTACCCAATTCCTGCTATAGGAAAGGCAGTGTGCTAGGTTCTACCAGAGATCCAAAGAGGAATAAGACATAAATCCATTCACATAGTAATGTAAAATCCTGAAGGGGAGAAAGACAGTTAATAATAGCTCAAGTGTTCATCACCTCTCTCTATACTGTTGCCACAACCTCCTAGTTGGTCTCTCTGCCTTAAATCTCACCCCACTCCAATCCACCCTGCACCCAGCTGCCAAAAAGATTTTCTCATATCTGACTGTTACTCTCCTAGTCAATAAATTCCAAAAGTTCCCTATTATTTCTATAAGAAGATAGAAACTCTTCTGTTTGTCATTTAAAGTCCTCAACCAGGCACTAATCTATCTTTTCAGGTTTATTATACATTACTCCTCCTCACACATCCCAAGGTCAAGTCAAGTTGGCCTTTTTGCTCTTCTATGTCCTATCTCAATGCTCTTGTGTGTGTGAGCTTTGCCTTATGTATGAAATATATTCCATGCTCAGCTTAACCTCTTAGACTCCCAAATTTCCTTCAAGATTTCATCCAAGAACCAGCTTCTACAATGAGCCTTTCCTAATCCACTGCACCCTTGTGCCTGCCTCATTGCCAATCACCTTGTACCTCTTTAAGACACCTACCTCTGGATATCCATTTTGTGTTTGCCAAGAGGACCTAAGCTCCTCAGGGGCACAAATGTTTCACTTTTGTCTTTATATCACCCCTGCATCCTGGGCCTCTTGCCAGTCACCTGGACTTTTGTCTTGTCACTTCTGGATGAGACTACTTCATGCAACTCTACCTCATTTAAATCCAATTCATAAGCAAGTCAAGACATCATACTTGCAATATCATTGGTTCTCTTCCAGAACAAATGACCAAAAACAGCAAGGAGCCTAGTATGACACTTACCACATAGTAGTGCTTAAAAAATGCTTGCTGATGACTTCACATTTAAGTAGTATATTAAGGTTTACAAAGCACTCTCCTGTGGTCCTAGGATGGAGGAGTCCTAAGAATTATTCCACCCCCACCCCTTCCAGACAAAGCCACTAAGGATCAAAGAAGGGATATGATTTGCCCAAGGTCAGGTTGTTGTTGTTTATCCTTCATTCTAGAAGAGGACCGTGATATCAGGGAGGTGACAACATAACTCAAAAGTGAATTGGATTACGTTGAGGGAGGACTGTGCAAGGTCACCAACTTCACTTTCTCCTCCAGAGCCATCTGGGTCCAGTGGCCAGATATAGACCAGGATAACAAGAGATGGCTCCCCAAGGTCATATAGCTAGGAAGTGGCAAACAAGATTTACATCCAAGTCCCTTAATTTCAAATCTAATGCATTTTTTACTACACTTCACCTTTAATCTAATTATGATGTGTCATATGGGTGGTATAGGCAGCTAGGTGGCACAGTGGATAGAGTATGGGTCCTGGAGTCAGGAAGACTCATCTTCCTGAATTCAAATAAGGCCTCAGACACTTAACCCTGTTTGCCTCAGTTTCTTCATCTGCAAAATGAGCTGGAGAGGGAAATGACAAACCACTCCCGTATCTTTGCCAAGAAAACCCTAAATGGGGTCATGAAGAGACCAACACAACTGAAAACTGTACTTGTTGAAGGAGAAATGAAACACAGGGATGTAGGAATCCCAAACCAAAGTTCCCAGGTCGCCTGGAATGAATTCGCATACCCAAGAATTCTTTAAGTCAAGGAAGCAAAGATTTATTATGCTTTTCAGCAGGCAAGAATTCTTAGGGAATGTGTAACCATATAGGGCTACAGGGAAAGTTTAAGTACAAGATTTAGGGGTAAAACCTATCAATTAGGTGTTTTGGGGGTGGGATTAGGGAGTGGTTAAGGTGTGTTTAAGGAGTGGTTAGTTCTTAAAGGAACATGCACTTTTTGTATCTACTGCACAAGTATCTTACCCAGAGTTCACTGGGAAATAGCCTGGGGGGTGGGTGCGGCTAGCTAGAGGTGTGGTTTTGACTGTGACATCTCACTAAATCACCGAAAGTTCACAGCTCACTGGGAATATCCAGGTGGACTCCATCACATGTCTTGTTAGTCAAGATTAATGTAGGGAAGTATACATTTGACTACATCTAGGGTGTATGTTAGACTCAGTGTGTCGTTGGGAAATCACTCTATAATTGGGCATAGCTGCTTACTGAGGAAGAAGCTGAGATAATTTTGGGGCACGCTGCTCTTTAGCTAGAGAGAGAGACTGCTAGGGCTAATGCTTTGAAGCTAGGGAGAGATGTAATTTTAGAACTGGAGTTCAAGCACAGGTACCCAAGCAGAGGCTAAGGGGAAATGTAATATGAGAATTAGGGTCCAAGCATAAGCACCCCATCATAGTAGCTATACTGTGGAAAGTAGAGAGGGGAGAAGAGGAAAGTGTCTATGCAAAGTACAGTTATTATTCTGTAAAAGACCTAGTTCTTTAACTCTAAGAGGAATGAATGCTGAGTGAGCAAAATCAACAAGCCAGTACTGACATCTTTCACCACCATTTCATTGAGCCAGAGCCTGTCCAGCCTGAAGGGACCTTAGAGAGCATGTGGCCCAAATGCATCATTTTACTACAACCCAAGGCCTAAAACTATTAAGTGATTTGCCCAGTTAGTGGTCAGCCAGCAGCAAAATGGGGAAATAGAACCCAAGTCCTTCAGGTCTCTGTTACAAAACATTCCCTTCCGGGGGCAGAGCCAAGATGGCAGCTGGAAAGCAGGGACTGGCCTAAAGCTCTCCCCAGGACCCTCCAAACACTTATAAAAATGGCTCTGAACAAATTCTAGAACTGCAGAACCCACAAAATAGCAGAGGGAAGCAGGGCTCCAGCCCGGAACAGCCCAGATAGTTGCTAGGTAAGGTCTATCGCTCAGAGTGGGGAGCGGAGTGGAGCAGAGCCCAGCGTGGGCTGCGCCAGGACCAACCAGACCAGGAGCCAGGCGAAAGAGGCCCTAGAGCCCTGAATCGGTGAGCAGTGACAATTACCAGACTTCTCAACCCACAAACACCAAAGACAACAGAAAGGGTTAGTGGGAAAAGCTTCTGGGACAGAGTGAAAGGAGTTTGCGGTTTGGCCACCACCCTGGGGGCAGCAGAGGTGGTGCAGCTCTGAGGCAAGCTTACAGAACTACAGCTGCAGTTACTTCTGGCCCCAGGCCCTTGGTGAGAGGAATTCAGTGGCGGATCTGAGCAGGAGTGCAGAGCCTGCCTAGATCTGAGTTGTGGTCTGGGTTGGCGGTTCTTGGGGGAGGAGGAGTGCTGGTGTGGCAGAGCTTGCTGTGTAGAAATAGCTCTGAAAACAACAGCACAATCCCTCAAGATTGAGACAAAGTACTCTATACTCTACAAACAGTCATACTCCTACAAAAAACTCAAGGGTCAAGTAAGTTGGCTGGGAACATGGCCAGGCAGTGAAAATGGACTCAGATTCAGACTCAAACCAAAACATACAGCCAGAAAAAGTCCACAAAATCAAAGAGCCTACATCAAAAGCCTCCAAGAAAAACATGAACTCTCACGTAGCTGGCCTGCCACCATGAAGCCCTCCAAGCTTGAACCTGGCTTGACCTCTGATTCGTCTACAAGCAGTAAAAAAGGGGCAAAGAGGGAGCGTACCATGTTCAATGAAGTTCAGCTGGACATCCTTCTGGGTGAATTTCATAAGAACCCATATCCTAACTACTCCGTCAGAAGTGAGCTCGCCAACCGCCTCGATGTTCCCGAGTCTAGAATACAGAATTGGTTTCAAAACCGAAGAGCCAAACAATCAAGACAGCTGAAAGAAAAGGAAAGTTTGAATTTATCTGGACAGCCCCAGGACCAGGGTGAACAGAGCTCCTTGGTTCATGGCTCCAAAAATCCTCAGACTTCAACTCCTAGCCAAGTTCCACAGGAAAGTCTCCCGGAGACCCAGTTAGCTTGGCCAAATAGATC
>CM053623.1:364958849-364969469 GCA_028646595.1 Phalanger gymnotis
CTTTTAGGAAGGGGACAGGTGTTAAAGACTGTTAAGGGGTCCCCTAAACTTGTCTTTAATGAAGTCGAGATTGCCTGTTGACACAGGTGTTTAGCCAACTTTGCTAGGACTAGGTTCCAAGATGATTAAAAGATTTGAGTGACACCGTTTGTTGTTGTTGTTGTTTATAATAACAATAATAACTAACATTTATAGAGCCCCTACTACGTGCCAGGCACAGAGCCAAGCTCATTATCTCCATTGCTTGTTGTGGGTAGCGACTTCACTTGATGAAAGTTCTCTGCATGAAAAGTAGTTTAGGTGAGGTATTCTTTGTCTTTGAGCCAGAGGAAAAAACAAACTCCTTTGTGGAATGTCTCTGGCTTGAGATATGTTCTTTATTATTATTATTATTATTATCATAGTCTGTTATGAATTTTCATTATTGTTTTCTTTTTTTGTTTCTTTCATGCTTAATTCATCCTCCGGACATGCTGTTCAGAGGATACCTTTGAAATTTTTCTTGACAGTTTATCTTGTTTGCTTAGTTTGTCTCAGACAAGTCCAAATGTAAGGCCAAGTGGTGACCAATTTTTTGGAAAAAAAAAAAAGAAAGAAAAGAAAATAAACAAAGTTCAGATTCCCAAAGAAGAAAGCAGAAAATGGAACTCCAATAATAATAAGTGACATAACCAAACTAACCGAAATGGCCTTTTACCACCAGCAAAAGTTCCAAGGGAAAGTTATAATTCCAGACACTCTTATTCACAGCCAAGATAGAAAAGGTTTTGTGAGTTCTGACCTTAAGAATCATCTAGTTTACCACCACCACCCCATTTTACAGATGTGAAAATTGAAGCTCAAAGACAGTGCCAAGAAAGGGAGTAGGTAATACAGGCAGCAATCCGCGGTGTAACATTGCAGGATCAATGGCAAAAAGAAATATTTTTAATATTCTTTTTTTATGAGTATACATTTTAATGCCAGAAAATTCTGTTCTCCTTGGCTCCTCCTTATTTATTTTGTGATAAACCACATGAAGAATAACAATATCTGACATTTATATAGCCTTTTAAGGCTGGCAAAGTGCTTTTATGAACAGTCTCATTTGAGCCTCACAACAACCTTGTGAAGTATGTTCAAACTTCATCCACCTTTACTATCCACAGCTAGTAAATTCTCTTGACTTTCAACCCATTATTCGTTTCAATATAAAAGGTGGCTCAGTTTTCTAACTTTCCTTTCTGTATGTATTCACCTTTCTAAGAACTTGTGTAATGACTATTAAGTAATGAAACAGCTGTTGCAAGATAGTTAAAAACTGGACTCTTGACTTTGTCCCAAGTCACAGCCTCTTCTCCACCTGCCTAAAAGCAATGTAAAGTGTAAACTGCTTCAGGGCAGGGCAGAGAGGCTGCCTTAAGGCAATAGAAAATGCCCAGATCAATGTTTTACTCCTGTTTCAGTGATTTTTTTTCTTTAGATTTAAGAACTTAGATTAGCATTTTGGTTCCAACTCTGAGTTAGAAGGGGCAGCTAGGTGACACAGTGAATAAAGTGCCAGGCCTGGAGCCAAGAAGTCTCAGCTTCCTGAGTTCAAATGTGACCTCAGGCACTTACTAGCTGTATGACCCTGAGCAAGTCACTTATCTCTCTTTGCCCCAGTTCCTCATCTGTAAAAACGTATAGGAGGAGGAAATATCTTTGAAGAGTCAGACATGACTGAAGCAATTCAACAAGAGTTGGGAATATTTTGGAGAAAAGAAGGCCTGAGAACAACTTAATAATTCTTCATATTTTTAAACATAGTTATGAAACAAAGAATGTTAATCATCATCTGTACCCTTCTAGAAGAAAGAAATAGAGAACATGGCCTTAAGCTACATTTAGAAAGAGAAACCCTACTTAGGGGTTAGGGAAAACTTCTTTGCCGTAAAGATTGTTGAACTATGATGAATCTTTCTGGAGACCTCCTTTAGAAAATTTAGGGGTAGCCAGAAGCAAGAGGAAGGAATTTATAACCCTTTTGAAGTCCCTTCAAGCTCTAGAATTCTATGATATGATTAAGATGAACAGGAATTTCCTGAAAACTTCAGCCAGCCTTTTAAAAAACTTTTCTTGATGCTTTTGGTTTTTACAGAATTTTTTTTTAACGTATGTATTCCCCTTATCTACTTGGCAAACCTTCCTTTGTGACAAGAACTTAAATTTCAGAATTCCCAACCTACACATTGACCATGTATGACTCATAGTAGCCTACATCTCCAATGAAAGGAAAAAGGTGCATTTCCTCACTTCTTTGGGGCCAACTCTTTATATGGAACGTTCAGTTGTGTTTTGCCGCCTTTTCTATTTTACATGTCATCGTGTATACTGTTTTCCTGGTTCTGCTTACTTCATGTGTCTAATGTTCTGAATTCCTCATATTCATTATTGCATAAAGTCCATTAATATTCAATTGCACTCAAGTAACCCCACGTTTAGTCATTTCTCCAATTGTTGGGCACCTATTTGTTTCTAATTGTTTGCTACAATTTAAACAACTCTGAGGTACCACCTTACACCTATCAGATTGGCTAATAGGACTGAAAAGGAAAATGAGGAATGTTGAAGGGGATGTGGGAAAATTGGGACATTAATGCATTGTTGGTGGAATTGTGAACTGAGCCAACTGTTCTAGAGAGCAATTTGGAACTATGCCCAAAGGGCAACCAAACCCTTATACCCTTTGATCCAGCTAATACCATAACTAGGTCTGTATCCCAAAGAGATCAAAGAAACTAGAAAACTACTCAAACAAAATATTTATACCAGCTCTTTTTGTGGTGGGAGAGAACTGGAAATTAACACAATGCACATCAATTGGAGAATGGCTAAACAAGATGAATAATATGATGGTGATGAAATACTATTGTGCTATAAAAAATGATGAGCAGGATGCTTTCAGAGAAACCTGGGAAGACTTATACGAACTGATGCAAAGTAAAGTGAATAGAACCAGGAGAACATTGTACACAGTAACAGCAATGTGGTAGGGTGATCAACGGTGAATGACTTAGCCATTCTCAGTAATACAATGATTCAAGACAATTCAGAAGGACTTATGATGAAAAATGTTATGTACCTCTTGAGAAAGAACTGATGAAATCTAAATACAGATGGAAACAATTTTTAGTTCTTTTTTTATTCTATTATTCTTATTATACTTTATTACTTTTTGTCTGCATTTTCTTTTGCAACATGACTAACATGGAAATGTTTTACATGACTGCACATGTGTAATCTGTATAAAATTGCTGGCCTCCATGAGGGGAGAGGGAGAGAATTTGGAACTCAAAATTTTTTTAAATGTAAAAAAAATCCGTTTACATGTAACTGAAGAAAAAAATTAAAATTAAAATCTAATTGTTTTTTACCATGAAAAATTTTACTCTGAATATTTTTGTATATATCGAACCTTTGTTCCTGCTTTTGAGGCTATATGGTTAGCAGTCAGATCTTTAGGTTAAAGGGTCTAGGCATTCCAGTCACTTTTTTTTTAATATAACTACAGACTATTTTCCAAATGATTGTACCAATTCACAGCTCCATCAACAGTTTATTAGGGTGTTTCTAGTCCTTTAGCCTCCCCATTATCCAACACTGACTTTTTTATCTTTTCTCACCTCTATTAATTTTCTGAGTGTGAAGTGAAACCAAAGTTGCTTTACTTTGTATTTCTCTTATTATTAGTGATTTGGAGCAATCATTATTGCTAATTGTTTGAAATTCTTTTGAGAGCTCTTTATATCCTTAAACCACTTATCCATTGTGAAATGGCTTTTGTTCTTATACTTATGTTAACTTGTTATTTATCTTGGATATGACCCTTGTCAATGGTATTTAATGCCACATTTGCCCCCAATCTATAGTTTTCCTTCTTATCCTAGCAGGTTGATTTTAATCATGTAAAAGCTTTTTAATTTCTTCTAATCAAAATTATCTGTTCTAACTTTTATGATTCTCTGTCCCTTATTTGGGTAGGAATTTTCCCTGGCCAGGCATGGCAATCATTATCATCATCTTATTCATTATTAATAGCTAGTCATTATTAGTATTACTAATTATAGTTATTTACAATTTATATATTTTAAATATAACTTATTAATAATAAATAGCTAAAATTTCTACAGTGCCTACTCTGTTCCAGGCTCTGGGCTAGGCATTTTACAAATATTAGGTCATTTGATATTCATGACACTGAGAGGTAGGTGCTATTATTATCCTCATTTTACAGTTGAGGAAACTAAGGCAGAGATTAAGTGATTTGCCCAAGGTCACATAGCTAGCAAATAGCTAGCTAGATTTAGCAAATACTTTTAAAAAATAGCAAATGGCATAGGCTGGATTTGAACTTGGATTCTAGTTTTATCTATTTTTTCTGTTATCTGCATGGTGCCACAGACCTATAATCCCTGCTCCCTTGGAAAGCTAAGGCTGGTGCATCTCTTGAGCTCAGGAGTTCTGAACTACAGTGGACTAAGCCCCCAAGATTGGAGGGATAGAGGGTCTGGCAGGTTGCCTGGGGCAGGGGAGGGAACCAGCTCAGGCTAGAAAAAGAGCAGGTCTTCCTGTGGTGATCAGTAAGGGAATTGGACCCACTGAGTAGCCCCTGCTCTTGCAGTCAGGATGAAATAGAGACCAAGTCTTTAAAAATAAATAAAAGCAAAAAAAATTAATTTTCTATCAGCCATAGTTGTGAAAAGTACCATTATCCTTTTTCCTTTAATTTTTAAAGATAAAACTTTTATGTCTAGGTCATATTTAGGTCATCCATTTGCAACTTACTCTAGTATATGGTATGAGATGTTGGTCTAAACTTTTTTTCTTCCCAAACTGCTTTTCAGTTTTCCCCAGCAGTTCTTGCCTATAGAAAGTCAATTTCCAAGTAATTTGTGCTCTTGAGTCTATTGAAAACCTGGGAATTGCATTTGGTTCTTATTTTTTAATATTTGCACATCTCATATGTTTCACCAATCTATTTTTCTGTTTTTGTAACCCATACCAAAATATTTCTGATGGCTCCTTCTTTATCATATGATTTTCCTCCCCCCTCATCTTTTATTTCATTATTTCCTTAGAGATTCTCACCCTTTTGTTCCTCCCAAACATCTGGGTATTATTTTAATCTACTTCTAAAAAGTAACTCCTCAGTAGTTTGATTTGTAGGGAGACAGGTTCTCTGCTGCCCAAAATCCAGCAACAGAGTGTTTTTGGTTTAGACTGATAAAATTAGGAATGGGCTCTGAGTGGCTGGAGAACACTAACCTTTTGTCCTTTTGTTCTGGCTCAAGTTCATTTGCATGCTAAGTCCAGGAGGACCTTAGTAGATAATTGTCTGAGGGGGAAGGATGAGGTCTTGAAACTGAGTTGGAACTGGAAAGAAAAAAAAAAAGACTTAATCTTACCCTGAGGGCACTCTGCCTTCTATTTATTAGCTGGGCATGGGTGGGGCATTGACCTGTCTGGGCTAGGTTATAGTCACTATGCCCAAAGACTAGGGCAGAGTTTGAAGAGATGAAGCCTAGATGCAGATGGCAAAAAGAAAAACCCAGAAACCACCACAAATCCATTGGAGACAGGGAGAGCTATACAGAGTACTGTGCTTGACAAAGATCACTCAGTGGTCCGAGTAGCTGGCAAAAAATCAACAAATCAGCATCCCATGAGACTACATCATACCCAGGAATCGCTAAAAGGGCAGCTAAACAAGGTATCCAGTAAATAAGGTCTTCTTCAGGGAGCAGCAGGCCCAGTGAATTCAGGGTAATCATCAGAAGATATTCACAGACTTTCAGCACCAGTGACATGAACCACCCCATATAACCTCTGTATCCCTCTCTATATATAGGCTGGTGTGCCTATGTATGCGTGTGAGAGGGTGGCCCAGGTTATTGAGGTATGGTCTATTGTAACTTCTCATACTGTGTGCCAATTTGTTAATACTGTTGCTTTGAAGTAATTGTATCCTCTTTAAAAAAAAAAAAAGTAAGCAAGAGGGTGAGTGGTTTGTCTGTGAGAAAAACCTGATATGAGTTGGCAGAACCTGTGGTTACCATTCTGAAGGCTTTAGGTATTAAAGCTAACAATTAGATGATATAGTTTTTATTATAGACCTGCCATAAGCAATGACTCTCCCTCCAGTTTATTCAAGTCTTCCTCGTTCTGTCAAGAGTGCTCTCTTTAAGTCTTGATTTTTTTTAAGCCCTTGAGCCCTTTTGTAAATTGACATATTGACTCCTAGGTCTCTTATGATTTTGGTAGTTATCTGTTTTATGGTTTTGGAGGCAGCCAGAGGGCACAACAGATAGAGCTCTGGGCCTGGAGTCAGAAAGACCCGAGTTCAAATCCAGCTTCAGACACTTAATAATGTCTGCCTCAGTTTCCTCACCTGTAAAATGGAGATAATAGCACTTCCCTCCCAGTGTTGTTGTGAGAATGTCATGAGATAATATAAAGTGTGCCCACTGAGTGGCACAAGTAGGCGGTTGTCATTCAGTCATTTTCAGTCGTGTCTGACTCCTCATGACCCCATTTGGGATTTTTTTTTTTGGTAAGGATACTGGAATGGTTTTCCATTTCCCTCTCTAACTCATTTTATAGATGAGGAAACTGAGGCAAACAGGGTTAAGTGACTTGCCCAGGGTCACACAGCTAGGGTCTGAGGCCAGATTTGAATTCAAGAAGATGAGTCCTCCTTACTCCAGGCAGGTGATCTATTCACTTCACCTAGCTGCCCCCACCAAGTAGGTGCTAATATAAAAATGTTCATTCCCTTCTCCTCCCCTTCACTTATCAAATAGCATGGTCATCATATCCGTAGAGCCTTTTTTGAAATGGTCCTCAGGATGGATGCCTTGGGAGAGCACTCTAGATAAAACTGCCTTATAAGGAGGTTCTTTTGCTCCTTGGAATTCCCTTGGATTGAGTCCAAGGCCAACCTTCCTCATACTGAATTCCTCTATAGTGAATAGTATTATTTTGAGGTTTCTGTGCATTTCCTTTAACTCAGGCTACCCTAAAAGTGAACTGATCTCATCTTTCCTTTGATTCTTATTTGTGGCAAATTCCAAAAAAGCAAAGCCTTGAATAAACATCTAGAGTTGTTTGTGTGACCTGCATCATTCCTTTGTATTTGTGTGTGTGTGTGTGTGAGTCCACCTGAGAATGAAGTGGAAACATCCAGAGAGACTCCCAGGATGTGTGGACATGGGAGGCAGTAGGATTTTGAAATCTTACCCTTTTCAATTCATCCTCCTCACAGCTGCCAAAATAATTTTTCTGAAGTACAAGTCTGACCATGTTATTCCAGGAGCAGGGGATAAGAAGACTAGGATATAACATAAACTCTGCTTTTTAGCATTTAACATCTTGGCCTCAAGGTACCTTTCCAGCTTTATTATACATCACTCCCTTTAACCCACTCTGTTGTTCATCCTTTGTTCTGGAAGGGGACCAATGACATCAGGAAGATGATGTCTTGACTTGCAAGTGAACTGGATTTAAGTAAGGCAAAGCTGTGCAAAGGTATCAGCCTCACTCTCTCAGTCATCAAAGTCCAGTGTCAAGACATAAGTCAAGATGACTGGCCATGGCCGCACTCACTCTATAGTCCAGCCAGATGTGGTGTGTGCTGGATGGAGCCAGCTTGAACAGGCTCTGGAGCGATTTCTTAAATTCACTGTATGAGGATTTACATCTTGGAAATCATCAAATGCTACAAATCGGCTCAATTTATTATTTTGTGGTTTATCTAGACTTAAGAAAGCGATGGAGAACATTGTACACAGTAACAACCACATTGTGTGATGACTGACTTTGATAGACTTAGCTCTTCTCAGCAATGCAAGGTTCTAAGACAACTTGAAAAGACTCATGATGAAAAATGCTATCCACACCCAGAGAAAGAACTTTGGAGTCTGAATGCAGATCAAAACAGACTATTTGCTTTCCTTTTTTGTTGTTGTTTTGTTTCTTCTTTCTCATGGTTCCTCCCATTAGTTCTAATTCTTCTTTACATCATGACTAATTGGCAAATATGTTTAATATGAATTCATAAATAGAGCCTATGTTAGATTGCAAGGGAGGAGAGGGAGGCGGACAAAATTTAAAACTCAAAATCTTATGGAACTGAACGTTGAAAATTAAAATTAAATTTATAAAAAGAAAGTGATGGAGAAAGTAATGCTGCATATTAAATTTAAAAGTGTGTTGGGTTTCACAGTTTTTTGTGGTTTTTTTTGAGCTGGTTAAGCATTTCACCGGCACATCACTGGGTCCAGCCATAATGGCCCTATTGCTGTCTTCACACATTACACTCCATCTCCTTTCTCTTTGTCTCTGTACTACTGTCCCTTTATTTCTCACCTCCATCTTTTAGAATCTCCTTAATTCCAGCACCACCTTCTACATGAAAACCTTTCCAAATATGTTCAGCGAGTGTCTTCCCTCTGCAAATGACCTTGGTTTTAGCTTGTGCGTATTGTTTTATGTGTATGTTGTCTCTCCTAAGCTGTTTTCTGGTCAAGGTCTGCTTCATTTTTGTCCCTACTTCCAGCACCTATTGCAAAGTTAGGCCATAATAAGTTCTTAATAGGTACTGTTTGATTGAACTGAACCCCAGTAGGGCCTGTGATTTTTTTTTCTGAAATGTGCCTTGGCAATAGACCTAAAAATCCATATACCTGTGAACCACCATTCAGCTTCTTCACAAATAAAACAAGCAAACATTGGCACTCAGGTTTGCTCTAGAGAACTTCATTTAATAAGGAATTGATTAACAGTTTCATGGTTATTTAAAAAATTGAGTATGGGGCTACTTCCCTGAGTTACACATACTGACTTCCTTGGTGGTCCTAAATTCACCTAATGATTTGGTATTTTTTTATGTGCCTGTCTAGACCAAACATTTCTTCACTTTTTGGCACACCTGATGATAGACTGGTGTGTAAATCTAGACTAACATGGGCATGTGAGGCTACACACACTAATCAGTGCCCTTCTGGCAGTCTTTCCAAGCTCGTGGAAGTTGGGTATTTGAGGTTTCTCCCTTGATTTCATATAAAACTTAATAGGGGATCCCCATTGAGTTCAGCCCACTCTTTTGCTGAATTCTTTGGATATGAAGAAATAAAAGAGGGCTAAAGGCCTAAAGAAATGTTTATGATTAACTTATGATTGTCATCCAAAAGTTTAAATGTATTTAAACCAAATTGATTTAATGGCAGAATAATCTGGCTCTTTAAAAGAAATTCTGTTAAAATTTTCTTGAGTCATTCATCCAAAGAAAGAGATAGGAGGTTAAATTAACAGTTAAGATATACCCAATGACTTCAATGCCTTTACTATAAAAAGTGGGAGGTGAGTGAGACTGGAGAGAAGAAGATTGCTTCAGGAAAACTAAAGAGAAGTGACTGTTCTAGATAGAGACTCAATAAAACAACCATAGGTTTACTGAGAAACAAAAAGTATCACAGCAGGTGAATGTAAGTAAAATACTTAGTATTTTCAGATAATAGCATAGTATACCATTTGTACTTAGTTATTAAAGTGAAATAATAGAATGAACAAGAAAAAAATCTAGTTACAAATGGCAAACTGTGTCACTATTTAACAAGCTTGAAATGAAATGATGTAATATGTTGCTCTAAACACCTTTATGTAGATACAATGAAGTAATATTTCCTTGCAATTCTTGGTTCTAAATGCCTTACGCTTCTCATACCTAAATTTCTCTGACTGCTATTCTATCCCTTAAAGTGGTGCCCAGCTGACCCCCTGGTGCAAGTAAATAGTAAAGGCACAGTTAAAAGGGAAGACTGAAAATATTCTTGAGGATTGCCCCCAAAGTCTCATACATTGTTGGAACTGTCACAGAGATAATCATAGGAGATAAAGTGGACAATTTTGCTTACTGAAAACTAAGAAGCTTGTGCAAAAACAAAAGCAATGCAGTTAGAAAGGAAATAGTTAATTGGAGTGAGGAACATTTGCAGCAAGTCTTTCTGATTAAAATCCTTTACCCAAGTTATATAGGGAATTGATACTGGATGGATGCCTCGCTTCAGTCACCCCTGATGTTACTGGTCCTCTTCCAAAATGAAGGAAGATCATGAGACCTCGGTATTAGGGTAGCTGAAGGGAATATGTGTGTGTGTGTATTTATACATATATGTATGTTTATGTATATATATATATATATGTATATGTGAGTGTGTATATATATGTGTGTGTGTGTGTGTGTGTGTGTATAGAGAGAGTGAGAGAGAGAGAGCGGGCACAGGGTGAGTTGAAGATGAACAAGGGATGAGAGAGCAATATATTGAGAGAGGGAGATAGGGAGAGATAGAATGGGGTACATTATCTCACATAAAAGTGGCAAGAAAAAGCAGTTCTGTAGGAAGAGAAGAGAAGGCAGGTGAGGGAGAATGAGTGAATCTTGCCCTCATCAGATTTGACCTGAAGAGGGAATACCATACATACTCAATTGGGTATCTTACCCCACAGGAAAGAAGGAGGAAGAAGATAAAAAAGGGGGAATGATAGAAGGGAGGGCAGATAGGGATGGAGGTAATCAAAAACAAACACTTTCGAAAAGGGACA
>CM053623.1:364969969-364987865 GCA_028646595.1 Phalanger gymnotis
GGGGGGGAGGGTAGAAATAGGGAGAAAATTTGTAATTCAAACTCCTGTGAAAATCAATACTGAAAACTAAATATATTAAATAATAAAAAAATTAAAATAAAAAAAGGAAGAACAAAACCAACCAGAAGGGTTCAGAGACCCTGAAAAACTTTATTTTAGGGTTTTTTTTCTTACTACCCAGAGGTAAAGGAAGAGCCTTTAATGTACTCAAAAGGCAAAGATGAAGCTGCCTCCAACCACTGTTCTTTCTCTTCCAAAAAAGCCGTGTTTCTCTCTTTCCTCTCTTTCTCTAGGTTGCAGAAAGCTCAAAGATGTTTCATTTACCTCCTCCTACTTTAGTAGGCCAGTGGTCAAGTGGTTAGAAGCTTCCACTCTGACATCTGCTCTGCCCTGCCCCAGAGTAAGGGGGAAATTATCAAGCAGTATATACTGCCTTTTGAATTCCAAAGAGACCACACAGAAGTCTTAACTGCTGGAGTCAGTTTGGATAATCCAAGCCAGCAGGGTCTGAGACTGTTGTCTCCAGATATGAGTTATCGGAACATTTTGCTTAGGAAACAGAAATACAGAAGTGAGTTTAAACAGCAGCTATAGCAATTACATTGGAATCCTGACTTCCAAAGAGCTACCCCTGAGGAATCGGTAGTGCATTTGATAGGGAAGAAAATGCATAGGCAGCGGCACAGTTCCAAATTAGGCAAAGCTAGAGGAGGGAAGCCATGCCGGGCAACGGCTTATTAGGGATGTTAAACCCAGCTGGAGGGGGTGTCACTGAACCAGAGATCAAGGAACTGCCCAATTTTTTGACAGTCCAGGGCAGATACTAAGGCAAAGCTCTGCCAAAGTGGTGTCAAAGCATATCAGGTGCAGAATCAAAGGACAGTAGAGTTGGAAGGACCCGGATCATCTGCTCTGGCCCACCCTCCAAAGCTGAAAATGCTGTGCTAAGGGTACTGTGAGGTTATTTTGAATCACAAGGCTGTTAGGCAAAGTTTATGAAATAGATGAAATTGGGGCCACCTTTCCACTTCCCCAAAGCAACACTCCTTACCTTCTTCTGTCAGATAATAAACGGCAAATGGTGCAGTACATGGAGCTCTGGGCCTAGAGTCGGGGCGGGGGTGGGGGGGGTGCTAGAGAAGGGGGTATAGAAAGAATCCTTCCCTATATATCTTCCATCTTCTTGTCCCTTTATTTTGTGGTCAGTTCCTAAAGGCTCCTTTATTCTATCAACCTTCATGCCAAGAGCCTCTGCCAATCTATCCTACAGCTTTTGGAGGGTGCAACCTGTAGTCAATCACCAGTGCCACCCACCCATATCTGTCCACCATATTTGAGCCACCCCCTATTTTTTCCCCCCTGCTCATTGCCATCTTCCCCGAGGAAGTACTGAGAAGACTTAGCACACCCGGACCAGAGAGAGATAATTCTGTCAGTTCCTTTTTTTAAAAATCTGTGGATCCAAAGAATCTGCACTATCCCCCAGTATCTTATCCCAGTACATGCTAGCCTAGGATCAATCTTCCCCACCTGGAAATACAAAGTTTCTACAAAGCAAAGAGTACCACAATCGCGTCTGGAACAGAATCAGCCCCTGCCCTGATACTATCTGTGTGAATGCATTCCCATTGGCCTGCTCAGGTCCTGACTTAGACCTGCAGAGTAAGAGTAACTATATGTGGGTGAATCCCCAGGACAGCAGAGAATGTAAATGCTAACTATTAAATATCCTACTGGGAGATGGCTTATAAACTCCCCGAGTTTCTATTTATATTACTCTGAACCCAGTCAAAGGCAGTGCCACAAATGTCTCAAGGTTAGAATTGCTTCTTGAATTTAGATCTGTTCAAACAGAATCACGGAAGAATGTTCTTATAAACAAATCATCAGAAACTTCAAACTCGACTTTGTTCTCCATAGACTCAGGGGACAGAGTCATAGGATCATGAATTTAAAGCCAGAAGGAACTTTTGAGGATGGATGCCTTTTATCCAACCCTCTCATTTTCCAAATGAGGAAATTGAGGCCCAGAAGTCAAGTGACTCATTTAATGTCAATACAGGTAGTAAGTGGCAAAGTCAAAATTGAACACAGGCCCTCTGACTCTAAATCCTGGGCTCTTCTCATTGTCCTGTGCTGGCTTCAGAGCCACCTGTCCTTGAAATGTCCCCAGATTTCCAATGCAAACAGTCTAATAGGAACCACCCTTGATGTTGGGGTCAAACACAAAATTTACTTTGCAGCATAAAAAGTTTCTGCCTTCAAGGAGAGTGGAACACCTCTCACTTTCTAATTGACCTCCTTCATGGAGGATCATTTTTAATGGAACAGCCTCTCAAATATGTTAACAGATGTAGCACACATCCTCCAGAGACTAGGATTCAGAGAAAACAAAATGAGCACTGCCCAGGATTGTCTGACCTTAATGCATCTGCATGGCTACAGAAGTTGTTTGAGGAGAATGAAACCACTGCATTAGGAAATATTTCAGAAACTAAAATCCTTTTTATTTAGTCTGAATTCAACAAATACCAAATAAAATGAATACTTTCCATCTACATGGCAAAAGAGAACTAGGGATTTATACATGAAACTGAGAATTTCTATTAGGTAGAGCTTGCTTTTCTCTTTTAATAGATAATAAATTCAACATGCAACTTTCAAAGCTGTCTGTTTCTGCTTGTCTACAGTTTCTTCTGGCCTTCTTTTTTCCCCCCAATTTTTATGTTAGAATCCTATCCTTAGAAAAAGCCTTTGTAATAAATACTCAAAGTTAAAACTAATTCTCATATTGAGCAAGTCCAAAAATACATGTCTTAATCTGTATCTTGAGTCTATCATCTCTCCAACAAGAGGTAGGCAAGCATGGTTCCTCATTGGTCCTCTGGAATCATAATCCCATTTGATTAAAAGGAGGCTAGAGTTTACAATGCATCCCAAGTCAGAATGTGTTTATAATTTTCGGTGTTTTAGCTGGCTGATTTAATTAACCAGGAACTCATAAGCATTTTGAGAACTTCACATCAGTGGAGAGGGAGAGGGAAGGGTGAATGGGGATGTTTAATATTTTGACATTTAGTCCAGATGTTTCAGAAAGATAGAAAGTAAACTGTACTTAGAAGATCTGAGGTTACAGTCCCAACTCTTCTCCTTATTAACCATGTAACTGTAGACTAGTCATTTCCTTCCTTTGGAGCTCAGTTTCTTCATCTGTAAGATGGGAATAATGATTCTTGCATTCCCTTCTCAGGTTGTTCTCAGAGAAAACATTTCATAAATTATCAAGAATTCTGTAACATGAGCTCCTCTTTCAGATGGTTTTTGGTGGATATTAATGTTGAAAAGATGAGGTTTTGTGTCAGCCTGAGGTCACTGAAAGCATTTATTCTGGGGAGGCAGAACCAAGATGGTGGCTGGAAAGCAGGAACGTGACTAAGGCTCTCCCCCAGGACCCTCCAAACACCTATAAAAATGGTTCTGAACAAATTCTAGAACTGCAGAACCCATGAAATAGCAGAGGGAAGCAGGGCTTCAGCCCAGGACAGCCTGGATGGTTGCTGGGTAAGGTCTATTGCACAGAGCTGGGAGTGGAGCAGAGCAGAGCCCAACATGGGCTGTGCCAGGACCAACCAGACCAGGAGCCAGGTGAAAGAGCCTAGCATCCCGAATCAGTGAGCTGTGGCAGTTACCAGACTTCTCAACCCACAAACACCAAAGACAACAGAGAAGGTTAGTGGGGAAAAAACTGTGGGGACAAAGTGAAAGGAGTTCCTGGTTCAGCCACCGCCCTGAGGGCAGCGGAGGTGGTACAGCTACAAAACTACAGCTGCAGTTGCTTCTGACCCCAGGCACACCTGGTGGGAGAATTAAGTGGCGGATCCGAGCAGGAGTGCAGAGCCTGCTCAGATCTGAATCACGATTAAAACCCAGAATCACCTACCCAGCAAAAGTGAGTATCATGCTCCAGGGCAAAATATGGACTTTCAATAAAATAGAGGAATTTCAAGCTTTCTCAGTGAAAAGACCAGAGCTGAATAGAAAATTTGACTTTCAAACACAAGAATCAAGAGAAGCATGAAAAAGTAAACAAGAAAGAAAAATTATAAGGGACTTACTAAAGTTGAACCGTTTTGTTTACATTCCTACATGGAAAGATGATGTGTATGATTCATGGGACCTCAGTATCATAGTGGCTGAAAGGAATATGCATATATGTGTGTGTATGTCTATATATATATATATATGTAGAGAGAGAGAGAGGGCCACAGGATGAGTTGAATAGTTGAATATGAAGGGATGGTATCTAAAAAAATAAAATCAAATTAAGGCATAGGAGACAAATATATTGAGAGAGGGAGAAAGGGAGAGATAGAATGGGGTAAATTATCTCACATAAAAGTGGCAAGAAAAAGCAGTTCTGTAGGAAGGGAAGAGGGGGCAAGTGAGGGGGAATGAGTGAATCTTATTCTCATCAGATTTGACTTGAGGAGGGAATAACATACACACTCAATTGGTTATCTTACCCCACAGGAAAGAAAGAGGAAGGAAATAAAGAGGGGTGGATGATAGAAGGGTGGGCAGATGGGGGAGGAGGTAATCAAAAGCAAAAACTTTTGAAAAGGGACCGGGTCAAGGGAGAAAATTGAACAAAGGGGGATAGGATAGGAAGGAGCAAAATAGAGTTAGTCTTTTACAACCTGAGTATTGTGGAAGGGTTTTACATAATGATACACATGTGGCCTCTGTTGAATTGCTTGCCTTCTTAGGCAGGGTGGGGGGGGAGGGAAGAGGGGAGAGAATTTGGAACTCAGAGTTTTAAAAGCAGATGTTCAAAAAAAAAGTTTTTGCATGCAACTAAGAAATAAGATATACGGGCAATAGGGCATCGAAATCTATCTTGCCCTACAAGAAAGTAAGGGAAAGGGGGATGGGGGGGAGTGGGGTGACAGAAGGGAGAGCTGACTGGGGAACAGGGCAACCAGAATATATGCCATCTTGGAGTGGGGGGAGGGTTGAAATGGGGAGAAAATTTGTAATTCAAACTCTTGCGATAGTCAACGCTGAAAACTAAAAATATTAAATAAAAAAGGAAAACAAAAAGAAAGCACTTACTCTTTGCTTTTCTTCACGTATAATGGATGCTCTGACCTCACCAGTGAGGCATGTCTGAATTGTTTTTTCTAATAGCAGTGTTGCGTTTGAACTTACCATCAGCATTCTGTGCAGCATGGTCTGTGTTCTTCCAGAGAGGGGTATACTCCAGTAGGTCCACAGTCTAAGGCCCTGAAAAGATCCACATAGGGATCCAAGTCACAACCTCGCCTTTGTTAGCAAAAGATTTACCAACTGAGCTAACAAGTCAGGTCTCAACTTGAAGTGATTCGTAATGAAAATTACTCTTACTTCGATGTCTTGTTTTCACTGCATTTACGAAAACCTGTGGCTAGGTAAATTAGTGTGAATCCTGTGAAGTCATATTATTAGAATTTGCACAGCATACTTCCACTAGACTGGAAACAATGACCATATTTTACATAATTATAACTTTGACTAGTGTGAATTCAAATACATGTGGCCACTTCAAGGGCTTCATTATTCACACTAATTGAGATCTGCCTGTAGATTCCAATCTAATTATGTTGCAAGTCAGTTTTTTAGTTTGTGGGATATCTAGGCTCCATACTGCCCCTTATCCTCTTCATTTTTGGCTATTTCACTGCTCATTTATCAGTTTGGGCTTTGGGAAAAAACTGAAAAAAGGAAATGAAATAGAAACCAGGCCTAGTGATTGCCTATAAGTATTTTAGGGTACGGTGTAAAGCCTGGGAATAAAATGAGAATTGGGGCTTAGCAAGGGATGCTGTCCTTAACCCTGTTTAAATGCTGTATACTAGGAATCTTTGCGTGTCTAATACCTACCCTTTGTCGTAAAGCCTAACTCAAATGCTCCCCATCTAGAATACTGTCCTTGGTTCCACATTGCCTTAACATTTCCTGGATGAGGGTGCAACACTCAATTTGTCTGGCTGATCTCTCCTTCTCACCCTATGACTGACTGGCCTCCTTTTCTGGCTGTTTATGTCCATTTGGCCAAATCACTTAACCTTCAGCTTGAAATATCCAAGAAGCACTTGGAGATGTATGACTGGCTCAGCAGAGAGACTGGGATGAATATATAGATCTGGAAACCATCCATTGGCCTGGAGATGATAATTGAATCCATGGGAGCTAAGATCCCTAAGTGAGATGACATAGGATGAGAAGAAAAGGGGCCCAAGACAAAGCTTTAGGGGATACCCAAAGTTAGACGACATGACTTTTCTCTAGAATTCCATGAGAGAAGAACTATGACCATCATCTCCCCCCCACAAATTATATCTACTGTGCCTCCTGAGATTTTTTTTGTCTGAGTCATGGTTTCTTGTGATCTTTGAATATAAGTTGCAGTTACTATTAGCACTCAATCATTTTTTATAACTCTCAAACAGTTTTAAAGTCTGGACTAAGGGGTGGGAACCTGCGGCCTCAAGGCCACATGTGGCCCTCGAGGTCCTCAAGTGCAGCCCTTTAGTTCAGAGGTGGAGAACCTCAGAGTCACACTTGAGGACCTAGAGGGCCACATGTGGCCTTGAGGCCGCAGGTTTCCTACCCCTGGACTAGTCAATCTAGTCTCCAGCTAAATTTGAAGCTCCTTGAAGGCAGGGCCTGTTCTTTTTAACTCTCACCTCAGATGCCCAGAATGCTGTTGGCCATATTAGCTATTCAACAAATGGTTATTAGTCAGTTAAGCTTGCCATTGATACAGAGTTGTTTGTGAAGAACAAAGAAAACTTAGGATGGACTTAGGTTAAAAATTAAATGAGTTGTTGAGTGATTAAAGTGGTAAAAAATGAATAAGCAATAATTTTTATCTTAAAAATTTTGGGAAGTGTTATGCTTTTTCTACTGGAGCAAAAGATGAAAATAAGCATACTGGGGCCACTAGGTGGTGCAGTGAGTAAAGCACTGGCCCTGGAGTCAGGAGGACCTGAGTTCAAATCTGACCTCAGACACCTGACACACTTACTAGCTGTGTGACCTTGGGCAAGTCACTTAACCCCAATTGCCCTGCCTTCCCCCCTCCAAAAAAAAAAAAGCATATTCATGTCCCCAGTTCCCAGCCTAAGTCATCCTTGGCTCCTCTCCATACCTCGTTCCCATAGCCAATCAGTTACCAAGTCTCTTTTCTTCTGCCTCCACAACATCTCTCATATCTATCGTTTTCTCTCTACTCAGATGGCCACCACTCTAATTCAAGCCTATGGAATCTCTTACCTGGAATATCACAGTGGCCTTATAATTTGGGCTATGTTCTTAACCGGGATTGACTTGGCTAGTCCAGTGATCAGAGCTTGGGACCAAAATAGAATGAGACACATAGATGGCAAAGAAATGGAAACTGATAAGATACCTATCAATTGAGGAAGAGCTGAACAAGTTACAGCATGTGAATGTGATGGAATACTATTGTGTTGTAAGAAATGATGAATAGGATGGTTCCACCAAAAAAAAAAAACCCCAGGAAGACTTTATGAACTGTTGCAAAATGAAGTGAGCAGAATCAGAACATTGTACACAATACCACCAGTATTGGAAAGATAATAAACTTTGAAAGACTTGAGGATTCTCTGATTGCCACAGTGACTAACCACAGTTCCAAAGGACTCATGATGAAACTCGTGATGTTCTCTACCTCTAGGTGAGAGTTGATGAACTCAGAGAACAAATTGAAACATTTTCTCTTTCTTTCCATTCTTTCTTCCTTCCTCCCTTCCTTCCTTTCTCTCTTTCCTTTTTCTCTTTCTTCCAACATGGCTAATGCAGGAATTTGTCTTGCATGAATATTCACATTTTAATGGACTTTGTTTTTCTTGCCCCTTGGATGGGTAGAGGAAGAGAAGGAAAGAATTTGGGACTAACATAAAATTTAAAAAAATTTTAATGAGACACATAAATCATCAATCACTTAACAAAACAGTTTACTCAACAGCAGGAGGGATAGAACACTCAGCAGGAATACAGCATTAGTTCAGTTAGATGTACCCTTTCCCCCAACCCTATCTCCATGTGGAAAGGCATCCGGTCAGAAGGGTGTGTTGGGTCGGAAAGGTGAGTTGAATCTCAAGGTAGTAGAAATATCCATTACTTCTAAAAGACCCCAATTCTTCATTGACTGGCTTTTCTATGGCCAGATGACTGGGAAGCCATATCAGCAGTTCAAGCCTTAGTCCTTTCAATCAGTCTATTTTCAGGGATAGCTTCTTTGTCTTTTAGAGAAAAACTAACCCAGGTTAAGTGGCAGGATATCGATCCTTCCATAGGCTCCTTGCTTCTAATCTCTCCCCTTTTAAATTCATCTTTATCTTCCAGAGAGCTGCCAAAAAAAAAAAAAATCCTCCTAAAACACAGGTTTGACCACTCTCCTGCTCAACGATCTTCAGTGGTTTCCTATTGCCTCTAGAATAAAATATGAACTTTTTAACTTAACATTTAAAGCCATACTCAGCATGGTTCTGGCCTGCCTCCTGAGTTTTGTTTCATATCACCTTCCTTCATTTAATCGATCTCTTGCCTCCATGCTTTTGAACAGTCTGTCCCACATACCTGCAATGCACTACCTTTTTCCTTTCATCTCTTAGCAGTATAGTTGAGCTTCAAAGAAACTTAAGGATTTTGCCTCCTACAGGAAGCCTTCCCTGGTCCATCCCTCTGGATGATGGTCTTGCTCCACACCTCATGCCCAAAAGGACTGCAATAGGACTTTGCTCATCACTTCTCTGATGCATTTATTTATGTAATAAATGCATATTGTAGCATTCTGTGTTAATATCTTAATTTCCCCATCACACCATAAACTCCAATGAGGCATGGACTGGCATCTTATATGAACTTTGATTCCTCTTCTTCAGTCTGGTGCCATGCCTTGTACATGGCAGATACTTAATAATTTGCCTATCAAATGAATAAATGAATTCTGTTGCATGTTCAGCTCAGTAGCTTCATGAGTTTATCATAAGTTTTTACAATCTATAAACTATTTTATCACTAATTTGCCTCCCAGTTTGAGTTGTGCTCAGCATCAGGCCTGATTCAAGTGGTTCAGATGTGGTATTGAAACAAAATGAGATACATAAATCATCCAACAATCAAAATATGCACTTAATATTAGCATGGAAAGAACACAGCATTGGTTCATTTCAGTCCATCTCCTCTTCCCCTTCCCCATTCCCCAGATATGGATATCAGTCTGGTCAGAAGAGTGTGTTGATTCACCAAGTAATAGAATATCCATTGCATTTGAGATGACCTGATTCCTCATTAGCCATTTTATTTTATTCCCAATGGAAAGTACTTTCCTTTCACAGGAGTAAAAATGCAAACATTTTAAAATTTCCAAGGCAAAACAATTCGGATAAAATCTACTTCTTTAAACAGAGGAAAAAGCATCCCATCACCTAGCAGACCTAACTTCTGCATTATTTACAAAGATTTCCACATCACTTTTCCTTTTACATTAGTATAGATAGTTGAGTATTGGCTGTACTAGGTTATACTTTGCAGAATAATTGTGCCTATAGCCTGAAAAGTTACAAGTTAAGAGATCTTCCAAATTTATGTACTTCATAAGCAGAGATTGATTGGTTAGGCATAGAAGAGACTGACTCAGTTCAGTCATACATCTAACGGGACAGAAAGAAATTTCTCAGACACTGGTTTGTTCAAGAACCTTTTTTGGTGATAAAAAGCAAATTGGTCAATCTCCAGGTCTCTGCCTAACACAGGCTTGACTGCCTTGTGTTTAGGGCCCAGCTCAGGTGCTGCTTCTTCCAGGACATTTTTCCTGATCCTTCCAGCTGAAAATGATCTCCTTCCCTTTTGAACTTCTCAATTCTCTTTGACCCTTTATGTACTTAAATCGTATTTTAATTTTTATTATTGTTATCATTATCATCCTCTTTTCTGCTTTCTCTTTCTTCCCATTCTTCCTGCTCTCTTGAATTCCAGGTGCCTGAAACAGTGCCTTACACATAAAGATTGAGACTGGTCTTGGGATTCATTGATACAGGGTATTCTTGGGTGAGGAAGCTCCTTCTACCAATACAGGTCAGCACCTTCTGGTCTTGGAGAGTCACCTAGAGTGGTGAAGGTGGGGTCACACAGCCACTACTATCAGCAGTTTACGATTATAGAGAGAAGTGGCCCAGGGTCTCATAGTCAGTGCACGTCAGCTACAAGACGGGAACTTAGGTCTTCATGGCTTCAAAGTTGACTCTGTATCAGGGGTATGCTGGTAAAGATTTAACAACCAGCTAGGGGAGTAGGGAAAATATATGCAAGACACACTTTTGAGTTGAATCTGCATAATTGGGATTTTCTCCATTATTTTCTTAGGTCTAGAGCTACAGTCAACAAAAAAACAAATTGGATTTCCAAGGTGTCACTAAAATTTACACTAAATTCACACTAAAATTTAACAGTCATCTCCATTGGAGTTCCAGCTCCTCTCTGCTCTCTATGTCCTACACAACCCATTATCTCTCTGGCTTCTCTTTAGTTCTTATAAATCCTTTGTCTTTTACTAATGATTTCCATAAGGAAAAAGTGAGTTTGTAACCTTTTGGGGGGGGGAGGGCTTTGTACATAATAGGTGCTTAATACATGTTCTATGACATCAAAGTAGTAAATAACTGAATTGACTGAAGAGGGTATTAGATTTCAACTGAGAATTAGTAGACCCTCTGGAAAACCCGAAAACAAAGTTTGTTAACGGAAATATTTGTGTAAGGCAAAACTGCTATAAAAAAAATTCTTCAAGTTGAGAGAGGTTTTGCCTCTTCAGATTCTGTTTCATTAAGCTGCAGAAGTAGCCCAGTTAATTCCAGATCTTTTTTAACATGTAACGTAAGTTCAGTGACTAGCACTGAGACCCGGTCTTTGATTATTTACGTTAATCTCAGATCATGCACTTGGACTATTTCTTTCTGCCTTAAAGGGAGCTCACAATCCCTTTCATTTTTTAAAGTCAGAAAATAAATTGCTTGTAAAATTTCTTACTGATCTCAGGCAGGTTTTTGGAACTACCTTTAAAAAAGTGACCAAGTCTGTTTTACTAAGGTTCCTTGATCTTCAGCACCAGTTACCTTTAGTTACAATTTTAGTTGCTTGGAGGCTGCTGAGTATGCAGTAACTTGAACATATGGGTCTTTTTAAACCTTTGTACCTCCAGCACAGAACAGCGCCTCATTGAAGACACTTAGTGAATGTTTTGTGGAATGAATAAGACAATTAGAGATCTGTGACTAAGTTAACGAAAGGGTGAGGGAAAATATATTTCTAAAATGGGAAGAGTTTGCTTGTGTTGGTTTTGACAGTGGAAATCAAACTCAGTATTTTTTGAGCTCATGCAAAGAATTATGTTGATAACTAGGTAGGGTTCAGAAGTATAATACACTATGCTATTTAAGAGGGCAGCTAGACAGATAGCAGATAGAGCTCTGGGCCTAGAGTCAGGAAGACCTAAGTTCAAATGTGGCCTTAGACACTCAGTAGCTGTGTGACCCTGGGCGAGTCATTTAACTCTGTTTGCCTCAGTTTCCTCATCTGTAAAATGAGCTGGAGACGGAAATGGCAAACCACTCCGGTATCTTTGCCAAAAAAAACTCCAGATAGGGTCAGACACCCCTGAAACTACTGAATAACAACATGGTATGTAAGAATAATAATATGTGGATTGATTGACATGACCACCTCCCCAAAATGGTTGGGCCCAAAAGTCTAATATTAGCCAGTAAAACAAGTATAAAAATATAACCGTAAGTACTATAAAAATGTAATAGTAAGTAATGTAAAAGTTCAGGGAAGCCAGCGAGGATAGGAGTAGTCAGGGAAGAAGTGGTGCAGCATGAACTGGGGAGGACTGGAATATACTTTAAAGATGGCTGTCTCTGAACTCTCAGGTCCTGAATTTGAAGCCTGCCTCTGCCCCTTGTGACTTTGGGGAAATCACTTAACCTCCCTAGGCTTTGGTTTTCTAATTAGTAAAATGACAGGGTTTAGCTAGACAGCCTGTGAGATCCCAGATCCCTTTGGGCCCTGATCCTGTTGTGTTCCTTAAAGGATATGTAGGATTTGGGAGAGAGGGTACCCGAGAAAGAATGAACCAACGTGAGCGAGTGAGCATTCCAGAACAGGCTGATGTTCCGAAGTCATAGCTTCCAAGAACCCAAGGTCACTTCCATACCCCAATGGAGAAAATGAAGAGGATTTTAATGGTGAGGAAAATGTAAATTACAGTCATGTGAATGAGGAGATTCCAGTGCTCAAGGAGCTTCCGTTAATCAGGGAAGAAAAGAAGGCTATAGACATACAAAGTACACGTGTGCGACCTTGGATGGCGAGGCGCTTCCTAGTGTATGGCTTCCTGCAGGAAGGGTGCCTGAGATAGTTCTTGAGTGAGCTAGGAAGTTCAAGAATAAAGATAATAATGATAGTTACTGTTTATATAGTGTCTTAAGGTTCACAAAGTGTTTAATCTCATTTGATTCTCACGAAAACCCTATCAGGTAGGTAGGGAAGTAGGTAGTGTGATGGTGGGGCAGCAGTAACAATTGTGTAGGCATACTGATCAAATTGATTAGGGTTATCAAAATTACTCTCACAACAGCTAGCATTGAGAGCATGTTTTAATATTTGCCAAGCGCTTTGCATATTTTAACTAAGTAGATCCTCATAACAACCCTTTGAGTTAGGCGGTCTCATTCCCACTTTACAGATCAAGAAACTGAGCCTAGGAATGTTATTCAGTAAACACTTATCAAGCACCTACTATGTATGATAAACTGTGCTAAACACTAGGGATACAAAAAGCTGCAAAAGAGGGGCAGCTAGGTGGCACAGTGAATAGAAGCACGGTCAGGAGGGCCTGAGTTCAAATGTGGCCTCAGATACTTAACACTAGCTGTGTGACCTTAGGCAAGTCACTTAACCCCAACTGCCTTGCCTTCCCCACCCTCCAAAAAAAAAAAAAGCTGCAAAAGATCGTCGGTGCCCTCAAGGAGCTTACAGTCTAATAGGGGAGACAACATGTAAACAAATGTATACAAAGCAAGATATACAGGATAAATAGGAAATAATTAACAGAGGGAAGGCACTAGAATTGAGGGTGGTTGGAGGAGGCTTCCTGTAGGAGGTGAGATTTTAGCTGAGACTTAAAGGAAGCCAGGGAGGTCAGTCGGTGGGCCAGAGGAGAGCATTCCAGGTAAGGAGGACAGGCAGAGAGAATGCCCAGGGTCAAGAGATGGAGTGATCCAACGTCTCTGAATCAAAGAGTACATATTGAGGAGTAAGGTGTAAGAAGTCTGGAAAGGTAGGAAGGGGCTGGGTCATAAAGCCGTTTGAACACCAAGCAGGGCCTAAGTGACTTGCTCAGCAAGGGAGTATTGGAGAGGATTCAAACTGAGGTCTTCCAGGCTCCAAGTCCTGCACTCTCTACACTGTGCCATCTAGCTGCCCATTTTTATGAATAAGGTTGACACAGGTTGTGCTTGTCCAAGCCCACGTAACTAATAAGCACCTGCAGCAGGATTTGAGCTTGGTCTTCCTGTCTCCAAGTTTAGAGCTCTCTCTCTCTCCCCCTCTCCTCCCTTCCCCTTTCTTCCTCCCTCCTCTCTCCCCCATCTCCCTTCTTTGTCTCTCTCCCTCTTTCTCTTTCTCTTCTTCTCCGTCTCCCTCTCCTTTGAAACAGAGGGGAAGAGTGAGAGCATTCCAGGCATGGGAATGGCCAGTAGGGCCAAGACAAGCATGAAAAGTAGGAGGTAAATGAGGAAGGCTGGACTTTAGAATTCCAGGAGACTGGAAAGTTCAGAAGGAACTGAGTTAAAAAGTTTTAAGTGCCAAACATAAATGGCTTAAGCATCAAGAAAAAAGCTTAGCTTCCGGGTCTTTCATGCTGACGGCCTAACAGGGTAGATGAACTTGGACTCTGAATGAATGGCACGGAACTTGGACTCAGGAACACCTGCCTCAGACACTAGCTGCCTATCCCTGGCCAAGTCACTGAACTCCTGTGTGCCTTTGGAGCATTCATCTGTACAGTGAGGGGGTTGGATTTAAAGGCTTCTAAGGGTCCCTTCTAGCTCCAAATCTTCAAGTCTGTGAGTCTATGAAGGTGTGAATTTTTTGTAGCATGGACTTACAGTGCCAGGCACCCATTAAGTGCTGGGGGAAAAATTTTAAGTGAGTGGAATTACAGCCTTTGTGTTTACATTGTTAAAAAAAATATTAATATAACTGTGTGGGGTTGAAGCATGCCAAAGGTAGCAATTTTACTAAATAAGGTTTGAGTGGTAACAGTGATTGTCTTAATAGAGCATGCCCAAATGCCCCCAAAATAGCCGCAGTGAACCTGTAAACCCCCACCACCATAACCACAGATGAATTTACCAAAAGAAATCACGAAATTTCTGGTGCAGCTTCAGTATCTCTCTGAAAAAGTGATCACAATAAATCATTGCTTTAAACCATAGCTCTACCTGCTGAGGAACTGAGCCTGCACTGATATGTGAATTCTAAAGAATAAATCATGCCTTAAGTCGAATGAAATCAAATCCACCGTGGAAATTCCCCTAAACTTTCACCTCTGTGAAATGAAAATATGACCCACTGTGGAATTCCTCTGGCCCCAACAAGAAAGTACAGTAAAGAAATGGGCCGTGTGTGGAGCTGCGGCTCCCAGGATGCTCTTCCAAGCGTGACCCTTATCTCAGCCTCTAGAAATTACTAGGCACACAGAGAAATGAAGGGGGATTTTTCAGCTGTGTCCTTAATTACTTTATTTTTGTCAGTTATAATTGTATGGCACTTGACTTTGGGAATACTAATAGGCCTTTGCATATTTCCACATACCTTGAAGGAGAAACAAATACATAATGTATTGGTTACAGAAAGACATGATTTCTTCTCACCAACACCAGCACCATTGCTCTTTGATAGCACAAGGCCATAGTTTACCTTCAGTCATTGACCCAGTTACTGAAGTTGAATTTAACCAAACTTTGGGCGTGTCCTATAATAGAGGCAATAAGTTTTAAGGCAATAGGTTCGTATATTTCATGCTGGAAAAAAAGACCTGAAAAAGACCAAAGATTGAATAAATTTCTGGGGTTCGCATAGGTGGTAAATAACAGGTGTGTGATTTGAACCTGGATCCTCTTACACCAAATCTCAAATTTTTTACACTGCATCAGGCTACCTCAGATAGAGCTGTTCAAGTTTGGTTTTGGTTTGTTTTTTTAACCTTTTGGATATATGAGTCAGTTCATCTTAGTTTTTAGGATTTTGCAATTCTAATATTAGAAAATACCAGGATGCCCCCTTCCCCATGTGTGTCTATGAAAAAGAGAGGGACGAAATGTTAGAGTCCCACATAGAGATGCATAGAATATAAACTCCTTGAGAGCAGCAACTATCCACTGTACCACCTGGCTGCCCAGAGGCCATTCATTGTAGGGTTATTAACCAGCCTAATTTCAATATTGTTGTGTCCCAAGGAATAGAGAGGCTGGAGGGAGAGGGACCATCAGTGGAGCAATCAGAATACACATACAACATCTGTCCCTTCACTGTCTTATATGGGCAGAGTTTGTGGCTCCCTAACAATTAGAATAGTCACGTCAAAGATCACTACAGATCATCATGACAGATATAACAATAATGAGTGTTAAACCTGAAAGTTTGGTTGAAGGAGGCAAACAAGCTAGGTGATAGAAAAATCCATGTTGTTTATTATTTTCCCTTAAAGCATAGCTAAGCTAGCTTCCTTGTACGTACAAGGAGTCAGAGCATAAGCTCTAGCTGTCTGAACAAAGAAATGAGAAAACTTATATACATCACTTTTATGATCCCCGTGTATGTTTAACCGTGATACAAGAAGCAGATTTTCCTTAATGGAATAGGTTTGTAAATACAATAAGATAAAAGTGTTGACAAGGGTCAGTTAAAACTACAACCCAATGTTTCTGTGTTTCATTAACCTTCCATAACATAGTATATGCCCATAAAATATTAAGCGAGGTAGTCTCTCACGATTAGGGTCTCATCCTTTAGTGGTTAACAGGGGAAAGAATGTTCTTAGGTCAGCTGGATCTGGCCTTGTTGACAGAGAAAAGATATTCTCTAAGCAAACTTTAGAGAACAAAGAAGCCCAGGTCCAGGCTCTTCTTCCAGCTGATCATTAATTCAGGTCCTGGGCCCTTGATTGAAATTACAAAAGTGATATAAAGTGTTCCACATGAGAAAGTTTGAAATATTGAATTACCAAAATCTGACGTAGACATGTTGTGAGCGCATGCCATTGGATGGATAAATGGTGCCAGGCAGACTTGCTCAAAGCATGGTTGCCACTATGAGAAACATGCTTAGTCTAGAAAAAAAACAATACTTGTTGTGAAGTTAGGAAAGTTCTCCTTTTATTTTAGCCAATTATTCTACATTCCCAGTGAATGGGTACCTGCCATATGAAGAGCATGCTTGCTCAAATGCAATGCTTTTAATGCTGTTCCCAATTCCAATTTCCCTTCTGCCTCCCATTGGCTAGGCACTTCAGGGGTCCTAAACCCCACCCCCTGATTACATCTTCTCATTCCCGAATTTCAATCCCCCTCCCTTTTCATCCTCATACACTTTATTCTTTATAAAAGGAAATGCCAAGCCAAAATACTTTTAGTCTCCTCCCCATTTGTCTGCATTAGATAGCATGAAAAAGGTTTTTCCTCAATTACTAAAAGATTTGACAAAAGCAGTGAGTTTGAAGATTCAAACTCAGGATATCAATGATAAAAGTCCCATTATCTGAGACCTCTGAATTAATGGACCTCATCCTCATCCTTTGTGAAGGAGAACTGGCCTGGCAGTTTTGGTTTTTGTTTTGTTTTTGTTTTTTTTTCCATATACAGGAAAACATTCTTCTTAGAACAGAGAAAAGGAGTTGCCTTTTAGATATGTTAATTATCAGCCAGCCAACATCCCCCATGGCTCCGCCCCTCCCCCCAAGCAATTTTGTCTCTGACATTAGCCACCGGGTATGAATTGTAATTTCTGTGGAAACAAAATTCAATCATACTGATGAGGTTTGAGGTTGAGGGGTGCTCGAGAACCCAAAGTAACGACAGGCCGGGTACTGCCAAATGAATTCGACTCAAGCCTTCTCAGCCAAGGAAAAAGACAGTTTATGAAGGATTTGCCATATTGGGTAGACTCTTAAGGAGCCTGAGCATTTGTGACGCTAATGCCAGCTGAGCTAGATTGAATCTGAGAGCCTTCATGGAGGCAAGACGAAACTTATATACACAAAGATTGTAGGAGGGATCTAGGGTGGTCCTGGGGTGATGGGAGGAGGGGTTTAGGGAGGGTCTTGAGGAGCTTGATGGGACTGGGATGAGGTCAGACTCCAGGAACCAAGAGAATGGGATTAAGGGTAGAAAATAGCTGAAGGTTACCTGGAGATGCCAGACAAGAAGAAAGCTAGGCTAACAGAGCTAGGGAGTAGATATTTTGATCAGGATCAAGGGTGCAAAATAGCCAGAAGGCAATCCAGAAGTAGCCAGACAATGGAAGGCTAGGCTAGGCTAGGCTATTCGGGTATGAAAAGCTAGGTCTAGTGGGAAGTTTCAGGGTGGGGTTCAAGGGGCTTCCCATAGTCTAAACCCCATCAATACTTTATACCACAAACCTTCAATTTGTTTAAAAAAAAAAAAGTGCAGTGTCTGTGAAGCACAGTAAAGCAAAGCAAATTAAAATGCGGTAAGCCTATATATTTCTTCTATTCTAATTTATTATTTGTAAATGGTATAATTTAACT
>CM053623.1:364988365-365005863 GCA_028646595.1 Phalanger gymnotis
GGTAAATTATCTCACATAAAAGTGGCAAGAAAAAGCAGTTCTGTAGGAAGAGAAGAGAAGGCAGGTGAAGGGGAATGAGTGAATCTTGCTCTCATCAGATTTGACCTGAGGAGGGAATACCATACATACTCAACTGGGTATCTTCCCCACAGGAAAGAAGGAGGAAGAAGATAAAAAAGAGGGGATGACAGAAGGTAGGGCAGATGGGGGAGGAGGTAATAAAAAACAAACACTTTTGAAAAGGGACAGGGTCACGGGAGAAAACTGGATAAAGGGGGATAGGTTAGGAAGGAGCAAAATATAGTTAGTCTTTCACTGTGCTACCTAGCTATATGTATTTAAGAAATCATAAAGCCCAAGACAGACTAATACAAAGATACTAAAAATGGTTATAGGACAGTCGTGTGACCAGCTTCAACTCATATTTCTTTCTTAAAATAAATTGAACATTTAATTTAAAAAAATTATTAGTAGTAATTAATATAAAAAATTTAATATATCGAATAGATAAAAAAAGAATTATGGAATTGAACCCTAAGTAAAATCTAAACTATTTAAATTTGAACCACAAAGAGAAAACATGCATACACATGTGTATGTATGTGTGTATATATGATGTAAACTTTAACAAAATAATAATAAAAGGTGGTTTACAGACTATTTTCTTTTTGTCTTTGTAACCCCAAGCTCCTAGGCCAGGGCATAGTACATAGGGGTACTTATTAAATATTTGCTGAATTGAATTGATGACTCTAAGGTCACACAAGCAGGGTGGAAAAGAGCCAAGATGAGAACTGTATAGACAAATACATATATGTGTGTATATGTATGTATATTACATATATTTTTAATCCAAGTAACTAACAGTACTAATTACATGGTGAAAATACTCTTTCTCCATTTTCTTTGGAGGGGGGAATGCAGGGCAATTGGGGTTAAGTGACTTGCCCAATGTCACACAGCTAGTAAGTATGTCAAGTGTCTGAGGCTGGATTTCTCTTTCTCCATTTTTAAAAAGAGCAATAAGCTAGGAGGAGATTAGAGTCAGGCTGAGGAAAAAAAAAACACAACAGTTTTCCACTTCAGGCATTTTGCATGTCCTTGGAACAGCAACTTCATGTCTCCAAATTTGGAGAGCCCTATAGCCATCAAGGCAGGTGGTCAGCAAATAGTATTGTGGGATTATTTCCCATTTACATGTGTGGAACAAATAACAAGCTGGTGGAGATGGCTCCAGGAAAGAACCTCTGAACAAAGCAATTTCCTGAATTCTCCTGGGCCTTGAATTTGGAGGCCAATAGTCTCTTCCGGCTGGAACGCTGCCTCCCATGGTATCCCAGAACATTACAAATGATTCTGGGTAAAATTCCGCATGCATGTCCCTACAACTTAATGCACACAGACTGGAGCTCTGGTCCCACAGGCTATGGCTGAGACAGAAAACAAACAACTCCCCCACCCTTGAGAAACAAAGCAAGAGAAGAAATCCCGTCCTAATTTCGGGGGTGGGGGGTGGGGGGACGACGACGAATCTGAGGCAAAAGGATGAGTAGAACTCCTCGTCATCTATTAAGAAAAATAAACTCATATTCTATGGAGGTTAGGAAGGCACGTGAGTTGGTAAATAAAAATTTACTGGGAAAGAGACTCTTAAATACATAAGCCGGGCCAGCTAGGTAGTGCAGTGAGTGGAGCGCCAGCCCTGGAGTCAGGAGGACCTGAGTTCAAATTCGACCTTAGACACTTGACACACATTGGCTAACTGTATGACCTTGGGCAAGTCAGTTAACCCCAATTGCCCTCTCTTCCTTCTCAAAAAACAAAACAAAACAAAACAAAAAAAATACACATGCCAACCGAGAAATCTGCCATCACGTTGAAAGGATGAAAAAAAGAGATTGCCTTTAAAAGCATGTAGTTCTGAAAACAAAGACAGAACAAACACTTTAAAGAGGGAAATTTCAGAGGGAAACAGAACCTATGTTACCAACCCCATCCTTTTTACAACCAGACAAATCCTTTAGGAAAATAATTTGATGTCCCGTGTTCAGTGGTGGTTCCTCTTTGTCGAGAGTCAAGGAAGAGCTGGGAGGTCGAGTTTATTTTTTCATGTACTAAGCAGATGATGGTAAAATTCAAGTATAAGGGTGTGCTTTGGGCAAACCAGAACATGCTTTCCCTCAGGAGTCCTAAGGGCCCAAGCTGGCCTGAAGGAGAAAACTTTCAAAATAAAGAATTACAACACAGAAACGGGGAGAAATGGCATAGTGAGTCCCTCTCCTTCAACTTTTTCCTATTTAATTAAATTAATATTACCAAGCCAAAGGGAGATGGTAGAGAAAAAAAAGTTCTTTCATAAAATGAAGAAAGAGAATGAAGGGAAAATTTGGAAATAGAGGAAAAATGGAAAGGAAGAAACTATGTAAAAGGCTTCAAAATGTGCTTTCCAATTGGTGACAGAAAAGGAAATCACGTTCTCTGATTTGAGGTTCTTAAAATGCTTTGCATATTTTTTTAGGTGGCCAGGGGTGAAACTTCTTCCAGAGAAAATGAGGCACGAGGCGTGCGCTGTCTTGTTGCAGGTCATGAAGTCAGAAGGGAGATGGAATCAAAAGATCTGGAATCCAGGTACTTGGCTCTCTACTATCATCTTATATAGAAAGCCTTATAATAAAACACAATGGGGGATAGAACCTGGGCTGCCCAATCAAGAGGCCATCTGGATGACAGATGTGCAGTTAAAAGAAGAAATTGCAACACAAGGGGCTAAAATGGCCACCATGACCCACTCCCCATTATAGGAAGTCCCTATATGACTAGGTATTGGGTCATTCCTGTATTCTCCACATTCCAGTTTGAACAAGGAGAGGATCCTGACCATAGGATACCTCAGCTTTCTGAGATGGTAAAGCAGAGTGGGAAGCTTCCCTATACAACAAGGACAGGTCATAGAAGGCTTCTATAGCCCTTCACGGAGATGGTGAGGTTCTACATGACCCAGGGAAGGCCTGATGATGCCAGCATCACATTATGGATTCTCACAGTCTTCTCCTCACAATAGAACCCCACAGTACAGCCTGTGACGAAATGGGGACAAACCCTTCAAACAAACTGATAAACTACCAGTTGGGCTCTCAATCCCAATGCCTTTCTCTGGTTAACCAGTCACCACCTTAGACAAAAAAGGATGATTTCCAAATAAACTATAATTCCATAGGATAGGTGTGGCTTTAAAAATACTTTATTTTTTCCCCTCAATTACATGTTAAAATAATTTTTAACATTTGTATTTTTTCCTTAATAGTATTTTATTTTTCCCAATTACATGAAAATAGTTTCCAACATTCATTTTTTTGTAAAATTTTTGAGTTCCAAATTTTTCTCCTTCCTTTCTTCCCTCCCCTCGCCCTCCCCAAGACAGCAAGCAATCTTATATATATTATACATGTACAATCACGTTAAACATATTTCTGTGCTTTTTTTAAGTTTTGAGTTCAAAATCTATCCCTCTTTCCTCTCTCCCTCCTCTCCCCCTGCCTGAGACAGTAAGCTATCCAATATAGGTTATATATGTAAAACATTTCCAGATTAGTAATTTTGTACATGAAGACTTGATTAAAAAAAGAAATACATGAATAAAGGAAGTGAGAAATAGCATGCTTTAGTCTATATTCAGACAGCACCAGTTCTTTGACAGTGGATAGCTTGCTTAATCTTGAGTCCTTTGGGATTGTCTTGGATCATTGTATTGCCGGGAATAGCTGTCATTCGCAGTTCTTCATCCCACAATATTGCTATTACTGTGTAAAATGTTCTCCTGTTTTTGCTCACTTTGCATCAGTTCATGGAAGCGTTTCCTGGTTTTTCTGAAATCATCCTGCTTGCCATTTCTTATAGCATAATGAAATTTCATCACAATCATAATACTGCAGTTTGTTCAGCCACTCTCCAATTGATGGGCATCCCCTCAATTTTCAATTCTTTAGCTGCCACAAAAAGAGCTGCTATAAATATTTTTGGACAAATAGGTCCTTTTCCCTTTTCTTGTTTTTTTTTTTGAATACACTACCTAGCAGTGGTATTACTGGATCAAAGAGTATGTACAGTTTTCTAGCCCTTCGGGCATAGTTCCAAATTGCTCTCCAGAATGGTTGGATCAGTAAGGTACTGGCTTTTCTTACTCTTGTCCCGTGGTATACTTTTCTTCTACCATATTTCCTAGAGTACTGCCTACGTAATTGATTCAAGGGCACACTGAGTTGGATTACAGTGGGAGGACAATTGTGAGTAGGAAGAAGGAAGAGTTGAATCCCATGCAGTACGATCTCATGTGGGGGTTGGATGGAAAGAATGTTGGATTTAGAGTCTGAGAATGAGTCCGAATTCTAGCTCTGCCATTTACTACTTGTGTGATCTTGGGCAAGTAAAATAACGTATCTGGGCCTCAGCTTCCTTAATTATGAAATGACGGGGTTGAATTAGATGACCTTATAGGTTGTTTTCCTCTCTAAATCCTAGGATACTTTTCCTCAAAGATTACTAACCTTGCATCTATGCAATTGTTATTTTAAAATATATTTTGACAGGATAACTATTTCAATATAATAGGTTTCCTTTGTAAACCTATGCATTTTATGTATTTAAAATATTATTCTGCAAAGGTGGCCATAGGCTAAAGGGGGTCAGTGTCAGCAAAAAGGTAAAGAACCTCTGCTATAACTCAGTTAGCTTGGTCCAGGTTTAAAGCATTAAACAGTCCTTTCTAGGTTCTCTCTGTTGTCATTCTCCCTTATTAGCCATCTCATTAGAATGTAAGCTTCTTGAGGGAAGGTATCATTTCACTTTTATTTTGAGTTCTCAGTTTCTGCATTGCCTAGCACAGTGCTTGGGCAAACAGGAGGCACTTAATAAATGATTGCTGATGGATTATTAAGTAGTAGACCCAAGATCTTTCTCAGTTCACTTGAACTGTCACTGAGAAGGGAAGAAAACTGAACTGGGCTGAACCATAGGTTATATCTACTTTTAGGTTCTGAACATTTTAACAACCTCCAGAATTCAATTCAGCAGACCTTTATTAAAAGCTTACTAAGGATAAGAAAACAGATCTAGGTGCCTCGGGCAACTAAAATCAGACAAATAGAACAAATCCAGAAAACAGAAGGAAAAATGCAAAAGTCAGTAAGGACTTTGATTTTTTTAAAGACACTGAACAAAGCTAAGATATTTTAAACAAAGTATGAATAGATCAGAATTCTGGTGAAGAATGGCGTTTCACTGAAACGTAGGTTGGAAGACTTAGATCTGAAAGAGATCTCAGATGCCTCGTATGCCAGCTCCCTCATTTTACAGATGAAGAAACCAAAAGCCAAGAAGGTTAGATGATCTGCCAAAAGTCATTTAATTCATGTCAGGGGTGGGATCTGAATCCAGGTAGTAAGGTTACTTTATTCCAAAATGTCATACAATGATTCTTAATCTCATTTTAGTGGTTTATCACCTTCTCCCCAAAGGGCATGAGGAAATTTTAAAAAATTCCAAACGAAATTAATTTTAAATCAAATCACTTTAATTTTAAAAACAAGTCTATGCCACCAGCCACCCGGCACTTTTAAGAATAGTTGTGTGGGAGTGGTAGCTGGCAGGGAGGGAGGGAAGGGGGATGTCATAAAATCCAACAATGGCAGGATGTCATAACTTCCAAGTTTGGGAATTGCTGATCTGAAGATGTATTGAGGTTTCAGAAGGTCCAGGTCTGGGAAGAAATGCTTTAATATTTGAACTTGTGAATGTCTACTAAAGGGATGACTTCACCGCTTGATTATCTCACTACACTTCCTATAGTGAAGAGAAAGCAGAGGCATGTAGACACAACACACACAGGGGAGCAGAGCAAAACAGAAGATAATAGAGCTTCAGATAAGCAATGAAGTAATGTGTGGACAAGAGGAGACAGCTCTGTGCCAGCAAGAAGAGGAAAGATAAGGGATTAATGAAATATTTTCTACCTAGGGCTATGTGATTAAGGGAAGAAAAATAAAGAATATATCCACAACATAACCTTAGAACACATTAGAAAAGACAAAATGGCATGTGAAGAACTGTGGACATTGTGTGGACCATTCAGATGTGTTATTGATCAACACAGCTACACTCTTCCTCCTCCTACCAATTTTTTGGGGTGGTGGAGAAGAGATGGAGTAGGAAGGAGAGGAAAGAAACTTTTAGGTATCCTCGTTAGTAGGCCCTCTTTTAAAAGCTATCATGGGAAAGGATGATTTACATCCTATAGAACTTCTTTGAACTCTCAAACAAAGCTGGCCAAAAGCCATTGGCAAGCACAGCCTTTATTCTCCCCTCCATGTGAATGCTGGCTCCTCTTTCTTGAAAATAATTTTCTGTGAAGCTTTGTGTTCATCATCTCTTGGGAGTATGTTTTTCCTCTCAAGAAGGGAATGGAGAGAAAATGCTGATTGGCAAAGAAAGCTTTCTGACTGTGGAATGGGGAATCTTCAAAACCTGATCATTCGGGGGTTAGGATATTTTATGGACCCAATACTCTAGAGTGGTGAGCACGCTGCTTGAGTAGTGGACAGTGGATGAAGTGCTGGATTTGAAGTCAGTAAGAACTGGATTCTGTCATTTCCTAGCTTTGTGACCAGGAGAAAGTCACTCAAATTTTCTTCATCTGCAAAATGGGGATAATTATACCTGTAGTATTTATTTAACAGGATGGTTGTGAGACTCAAATGAATATCTGTAAAACACCTAGCAAATCTTAAAATGCTTTTTAAGTACAACTTCCTAATTGGTTTTCCTGGCTAAAGTTTCTTACCATTCCAATTATCTTGCACACAGCCTTCAGAGTAGTTTCCCTAAAGTATAGGTGTGACTAGGTAATTTCATATTAGATAAATTCCAGTGGCTCCCTATTACCTCTAGGACCAAATGTAAATTCCTGTTGGGCCTTTAAAGCTTGTTACACCCACCTTTCTATCCCCCTGGCCTCATTACGTATTATTCCCCTTCATACACTCTGTTGCCTGTTCACATCAGCCTTCTTTCTGTTTCTTGATCATGGCACTCCATCCCATCTCAATGACTTTGTACTGATTCTACCTATCATCTCTAGCTTCCTTCCTCACTTCCACTTCTTAGAGTCTTTGTCTTCCTTTAAGACCCAGCTCAAGACCCACCTTCTGTATGAAGCCTTTCCTGGTCTCACCAGATGCTTGTCCAACCTTCTCCACATCTGCTTTCTATGTTTTATCTATATTTATAAAAATACTTATTATCTATCCCATTAGAATGTAAGCTTCTTGAGGGCCAGTATCATTTCACTTTTATTTTTGAGTTCTCAATTTGGACATTGCCTGGCATAGTTCCTGGCAAACAGGAGGTACTTAATAAATGGTTGTTGGCTGATTATTAAGCAGGGGACCCAAAATCTTTTCCCAGTCAATTTGCCAACAATGGGAAGGCGAAGGCATGGGATGAAAGAAATGTTGATGAAAAGGAAAGAAAACTGAATTGAGCTGAGTTAAGCTTAACAAGATATGAGAAAAGCAATGAGACCCAGGTGGGGTTTCCTTAAAATAAAAATGGAGGAACACAGGAGAAGAATCGACTTTGTAGCTGGATAATGAAGGAAGAAAGTAAAAAGGTTCTTGTTGTCACTGGCAATAATTAGAATTCCTGATATATATTTTACAGCCAGTGTCTCTGATATAGGCCTCATTTCTAAAATATATAGAGAACTGAATGAAATTTGTAAGAATACAACTCACTCCCTAATTGATAAATGGTCAGAGGATATGAACAGGCAGTTTTCAGAGGAAGAAATTCAAGCTATCTATAGTCATATGAAAAAATGCTCTAAATCACTATTGATTAGAGAAATGCAAATCAAAACAACACTCAGGTACAACATCACACCTATCAGATTGGCTAACATGACAAAACAGGAAAATGATAAATGCTGGAGAAGATGTGGGAAAATTGGAACACTAGTGCATTGTTGGTGGAGTTGTGGATTGATCCAACCATTCTGGAGAGCAATTTGGAACTATGCCCAAAGGGTATAAAAATGTGCATATTGTGCAATGTGCAATACCACTTCTAGGGCTGTATCCCAAAGAGATCATAGAAATGAGAAAAGTACCCACATATACAAAAATATTTACAGCAGCTCTTTTTGTGGTTGCAAAGAATTGGAAATTGAGAAGATGCCCATCAGGTGGGGAATGGCTGAACAAGTTGTGGTATATGAATGTAATGTAATTGTGCTATAAGAAATGATGAGCAGGCAGACTTTAGAAAAACCCAGAAAGACTTATATGAACTGATGCTGAGTGAAGTGAGCAAAACCAGGAGAACATTGTATACAGTGACAGCCACATTGTGCAGAGTAACTTTGATTTATCTCTTCTTCACAATGCAAGGATGTAAGACAACTCCAAAGGACTCATGAAGGAAAGTGCTGTCCACATCCAGGAAAAGAGCTATGGAGTCTGAATGCAGACAGAAGCATATCATTTGCTCTTTTTTTGTTTGTTTCTTCTTTCTTGTGGCTTCTCCCATTCATTCTAATTCTTCTTTACAACATGACTAATGTGAAAATAGGTTTAATATGAATGTATATGTAGAGCCTATATCAAATTACACACCGTCTTGGAGTAGGGGGAGGGGAGAGATGGGGAGAAAATCTGGAACTCAAAATCTTATGCAAGTCAATGTTGAAAACTAAAAATAGACAAATTTTCAAAAATTCATAATATACACAGAAGTTGGCATGAATGCCTATTAGGAGTTAGGAAGGGCTAGACTGATTAGGTTATGGTTCATATCCAATAATTTCATGAATGTTACTATAGCTCAGACAATTATGAAAGCTTGAGGAAGGGGTCAGTCAACAAGCATCTATTATTCCTAAGGGAATAGGGAACTATCATGAGGGTCCATTTCCCTTTCCCAGAGAGACAATGACCAAGAGGTGAGTTGGGGCAATGAAACAACACTATCTATATGCTACACATTCCCTGAGTATCTTGGTGTGTCACTGGACAGCTGCCATTGCTTGGGAGGGGAAGCAAGCTATTACCAGTCATAGTTGGGATGAGAATTTTTTATTGTTGTTCAGTCATGTTGGACTCTTTGTGACCTCGAGGACCATAGCACGAGAGGCTCTTCTATCCACTACTATATCTTGAAGTCTGTCCAAGTTCATGATTATTGTTTCCATGACACTATCTATCCCTCTCATCCCCTTTCCCTTTTGCCTTCAATCTTTCCTAATCTCAGGGTCTTTTCCAGCGAGTCCCATCTTCTCATTATGTGGCCAAAGTATTTAAGCTTCAGCATTTAGCCTTCCAGATTTCTTTAAGTATTGACTGATTTGATCTCCTTGCAGTCTGAGGGTCTCCCAAAAGGCTTCTCTGGTCCCATAATTCCAAACGGTTGATTTTGTAGCTCTCAGCTTTCCTTATAGTCCAACTTCTCATAGTCATAAATGGAAAAACTGGGAAAACCATACCTTTGACTACATGGACCTTTGTTGGCAAGGGGATAGCTCTGCTTTTTAGCACGCTGTCCAGATTTGCCTTCCAAGTAGCAAATGTCTTTTAATTTCGTGGCAGTAGTCACCATTTGCAGTGATCTTTGAGCCCAAGAACAAAGAACCTGACACTGCTTTAATTTCTTCTCCCTCTATCTGCCAGGAAGTGATGGGACCAGTTGCCAAAATCTTAGGGTTTTTTTTGATGTTAAACTTTGAACCAGCTTTTACACTCTCCTCTTTTACTCTGATCACGAGGCTGTAATTCCTCTTCCCTTTCTGCCATCAGACTCATATCATCTGCATACCCTTGAGAAATCTCCTGGCAACCTCTTTTAATTTCGGCCTTTGATTCATCCAGCCTTGAATTTCACGTGATGTCTTCTGCATATAAGTTAAATAAATAAAGTGGCAATATACAGCCTTAGTATTCCTTCTCCAATCTTAAACCAATCAGTTGTTCCATGTTTGGTTCTAACTGTTGCTTTTTGGCCCTCATACAAGTTCCTTAGGAGACAAGATACTCTGGTACTCCTATCTCTTTGAGGCCTTGCCACATTTCGTCGTGATTCACAGTCAAAGGCTTTAGTGTAGTTGATGAAGCAGAAGTAGATGTTTTTCTGGAACTCCCTCGCTTTCCCCATAGTCCAGCAAAGGACAATTTGCTCTCTACTTTTCTGCCTCTTCAAAAACCAGCCTCGCTCTTCCGGTAATTCTTAGTTCACATGTTACTGAAGCCTAGCTTGCAGAATCTTAAGCATAACTTTGCTGGCCTGTGAAATGAGTGCAAGTGTTTGGTAATTTGAACATTACTTGTCATTGCCCTTTTTTAGGATCTTTTCCAGTCCAGTAGCCAGTGTGAATGGTAACTGAGGCAGCAAGGGCTGTGACTTTGCTAGCCTTAGCTTAGAGTGTTACTGCTACACCAGCTCATTCAGGGAGAGGGAAAAGAGGGACCAGTTTCTCTGGTCCTCTGCCCTCTAAATGTCCAAAACCAGATATCAATAAGACATTTGAGACAGAACCCTTTATAGCATTCAAACGGCCCTATATTTTCCTCCAGGTTTATGACAGGTGTTATGATAAGGTAGATTATTATTTTTTTCCCCTTGATTTGTTATTTCAAGAAAGAATATGACTGCTATTAAGTCATGTACCCAGATCTGTCTGGTAAATTGATATGAATTACAGCAAAATCTCAACTAGCCAGCCCCACCCATCTGAATCTTTTGTTTATCTGGGGACCATTTTGAATTCAATTTATTAGAATCAGGTAACAAAAATGCAGAGATGGGTCAGGGAGAAAATGTGTGTGTGTGCATAACTATATATTTGTATGTATGTTGCTGTTGTTTAGTTGGTTTCAGTTGTGTCTGACTCTTCATGACAACTCTGTGTGTGTGTATGTCTTGGGTATGCCGTTTCACAGCTCTCTGGGTCTCAACTTCCTTTTGTGTCAAATGAAGGAGTCAGACTCTCTGATCGTAAATTCCAGATGACCGAGGTTCCTATCTGGATTGCTCCTGTTACTGTACAATCCAGATATCTAAAGTACTACTTTGGTCCTTTGGCAATGGGAGTTTTCTTCATGTTGGTATTTGATGTGTTAATAATGTTTTATTGGTAGGCCCTGCAAGTCCACTGTGAGAAAGACATTCTGGTCCCAAAGTTTTACATGGTTCCTTGAACAGTGAAAGTGAAATAGAAACCATCATTTAAGAAGCTTGTTTCATCAACAGGAACCTAGCTTAAGTAATGGAAGTTTTTAAAAAAAGTTTTAAAATTTATTCCTTGCTTTTACAGGGCTTCCAGGCCTTCACGGTTTTTCTCCTTTGTCTTTTTTTTCTTTGTCTAAAAGAAGTTTTCTCCTCCGCAAAATGAAGGAGTTAGGACCAGCTGACCTCTAGGGTCCCTTCTAGCTCCAGGATTGTACAGCCCTATGAGCCTACACCTGACTTCACAGAATTCCTGTTATGACTGCCACCTATATATTTGTTACTATTAACAAGCTGGAAAAAACTCAACAGCCACACACTGTCCTGCTGAGAAGTTGTATAAGGCTGAATCCACTTTGGGAAAGAAAGAACAGTGAAGCCCTTCTAAACAGATTAGTTAGAGGGAAGGAAAGGTTCAAGCCCCAATTCCTCCACATTATCCTAGATTTTAAATGGGGCAGACATCCAAAGCAAGGGTATTCATGAAAGAAGGCACACATTCTTTAACCTCAGGCTTATACTGGTCCAACGTTTATTATAAAATATTCAGTGTAAAGACTAAAAGCTTAAAAGAAGTTCTCTGTTATCTCTCCTGAAATGCCAACAAACCCAAGCCAGAGCCTACTTGGTGGGGGGGAGGGATTAGCCCTCCATATACAATGGATGCTTCATTCATGCCATTGAACATTAGGGGTCAATTATCTCTTTAAAAAAACAAACAAAACCATGAGTTTTTATTGTGGCACCTTCTATGGCTTGTAATGTAGGCCAAAGATCTTTGAATCTTAGAAATCGGGCCTTTAGAAGTCCTCCAGTCCAACACTCCCTTCTGACAGGTGAGGAGACTGAGGCCCCAGAGTCACACAGATAGTAAGGAGTAGATATAGGACATGAACTATGGTCCTCTAGATCTTTTCAAGTCCAATGTACTTCCCGCTGTTGCCCCATTGGATATTGTTAATACATCCCTAAATAATTTATAGAAATAATCAATTAAGAAAAGCTACATTACCCATATTTATGGAACTGAAATATCGCTTCCTGTTTCTTCTGCTTTGATGCTTGGTATATTTGGTTCAGCTAGTCTGCTGAGGATGATGCTGAGGGGAGGGGCAGGAAAGTGTGGGCTTCTTGGGTAGTAAAGACATTAGCACTCCTCGGAAGAAAGTGCCCTTCATTCGTATACTCATGAAGATATTAACTGTTCTTGCTATAATTCCTACTTTAGGGCAGATTTCATGGTTTGAGCACGAAACGTTAAATAGTACAAAGAATGTCCTCCTTCCCACAGCCTTTGGGAACCTGGCCCTAATGGTCTGGGCCTAGCTTCCTGCCATTTTCCCAATTGTGTAAAATTCTCATCAAATTGTCACAGGATAATACAGTTATTGCAGTAAAGCAGGAAATCACATTCTTTTAGGTCTAGCTCATGCATCACAAAGAGGAATTTCTTTTCCATCTCAATAGATAAAATGTACATCCCATTTCACCGGGGTAACACTCAGGCCAGGGGTTCCCGGAATATTCCTGCACAGACTCACTCAGAAGTTGTTGAGTCATTTTTCAGTCATGTCTGACTCTTCGTGACCCTGTTTGGGGTTTTCCTGGCAAAGATACTGGACTGATTTGCCATTTCCCATTTCCTTCTCCAGCTCATTTTAGAGATGATAAAACTTAGGCAAATAGGACTAAGTGACTTGCCCAGGGTCGCAAGCTAGTAAATGTCCGAGGTCAGATCTGAACTCATGAAGATGAGTCTTCCTGACTCCAGGCCTGGCACTATATCCACTGTGCCACATAGCTGCTCTGACTCACTCTGATACACATCGGTAAAACTCTGGCCTATGAGAATGGCATTTGCCAAGGGGTCTGTCACAATGCAATCATTCTAAAACCATCAGAAATAGACCGTTAGATTCCAGAGCTGTCATTCCAGAGCAGGGAAAACGGCCTGAGCTGGGGGCACAGACTTTACCGGTATAAGGAGCACCATGTTGGTGCTGGTCTGGGATAAGCTTTGAGTGTCAGTGTACACAGAGGTCAGCACTGGCTTTTTCATTGGTTCCTACCTGCTTTCAAAGACTTACTCTGTTTCAGACCATCTCATTCTCACCTTTTCTTTCCTGTTCCAACTAGAGTAGAATTTAGGGGGCCAGATGAAATACTCTAGAAGAGAAGTGTCAAACCATACACAAGAACCAGATCAAAATGTAACTGGGAAATATTTAACAAAATACATAAAAATACAATAAAGGGGTAACTAGGTAGTGCAGCAGTCCTAGGGTCAGGAGGAGACCTGAATTCAAATATGACCTCAGACACTTACTAGCTGCATGACCCTGGGCAAGTCACTTAACTCTGTCTACTTCTCAAAAAAAAGAAAGAAAGAAAAAGAAAGACAATAGAACACATATAACATTAATAAGTCAATAAGCAGGCTACAAGTATGGTTTAGTGGCCCTCATTCATTTCTATGTGAATTTGACACACCGGTCTAGCAGTCCATTTCGAATTTTCTGGAAAACTTCTGAATAACTAAGGCCACACTTGATTAGATTCTCAAGGCAAACTAGATGGACTCTGATTCAGTTTAACTCAACTCAACAAATATTTATTAAGAACTTGCTCTAAGTAAAGTATCAGATTAGGCAGTAGATACTGAGCCTATGAATTAGGCAGTAGATCCTGAGCTAACAACCTCACCACCTCCTCCTTACATCTCTGTAGACTTGCTTAAAAGACTCTTTATTACTACTATATATAGCAGGGATTCATGCTTCAGGTAGGAAGGGGACTAGATTCCCTCTGAAGTTCCCTTCAGTTCTAGATCTTTTAAGAGCCATGATTATCTCACTTAATCTTGAGTTTTATGAGATTGGATCTTAGGCAGGGAGAGATTAAATGACTTTTCTAAGACATTCTTCTTGCCTCCCCCGATTTGGATTTTTAGGACCCAAATCCAAGTCCCAGTCCCAGTCCATACTTTTGTCCTTACTTAAAATTTCAGAGTCACAAAATTTCAAACTACACACAGGATTTGAACTTAGTTACAAGATGCTGCTTCTAATCCAGAGTAAAAACAACTGGGTTACTTTTAAGGCAAGCAGCTAAAATGGTACAGCTCCCGAACACCCATTTTCTGGTTCTCCCTCTCAGACAAGTATATGAAACCTAGATCCTTAATATTCCTCTTACTAAGTCAAATCCAGAATATTGCAATGAAAAGAACATGGCATTCATAAGCAGAGAACCTAAATTCAAGTCATGTCTCTGAGACTTACTAGCTGTGTGGCCCTGGGTATACCACAACCTTTCTGGGCCTTGATTTATTAAGTGACCTCTAATGGTCTATCTGTTCAGGGTTGTGGTGCAATGGATTACTCAGAGCCTCAGGGTCCAAACAGAATCCATTTGATAAAAATATATTCAAATACCCTCAGTAAAAACAGTTTCTTAAGCAGATAGAAGCAGTGCAGAGGATAAGAGCCATGAGGAAAAAAGGTCTCTGGGTTCTCAGGAGATCTCTTAAAGACTGCTTTTTTATTCTTGCCTGAATGGCCCCTAGTGGGATCCCAGATCAATTGGCCTAGTGGCAAAGTTAACCTAACTTGCCCAGTTACTTTGCCCAGGTCAGCCTCACTGCTTTCTTGCTTGAAACAGTCCTGGCTAGTGTTGTGGTATGTGTTCCTACCTTTCTAGTCTGCTTATACCTTACTGCCCCTCCACATACTCTGCAATCCTATGACACTGGTCTTCTTGCGTTCCTTACAAAGATCCTCCTTCTCTTGAGTCTAGACATGCCTGGAATTCTTCTCCTTCTCCTACTCTTTTCTACCAGCTCCTGGATCCCCTTCACGTCCCAGCTAAAATCTGACCTTGTACAAGAAGCTATTCCCAATCCCCTTAATGTGACTGCCTTCACTCTGTTGATTATCTTCAATTTATCCTGTATGTGTCTTGTTTGAACAATGTTGTTTGCTAGCTGTCTCTCCATCATATTGTGAACTACTTAGTGGAGAGCAGAGATTGTGTTTTTCACCTTTCTTTACACCCCCAGTGCTTACTTAGCATGGTGCCTGACACATAGTAGGCTTTATAAATGCTTGTTGACTTGATTCTGGCCCACGATAACATCCAAATCTAAAGCTTCTACAGTTACTCCCTACTAACTGAAGCCTCCCATCTTTCCTTTAAAGGTTACCTGTAGGATCTTATCCAGTTTTCTCCAAACTCAGAGAAGCCTATTATTCTAAGCACAGGGTTGGTTCGACAATTTTACTTTGGAGCTAGGAGCCAACATAAAAGAAAGTCAAATGAAAGCATTGGCTGGGATCACTGAGAATCTATAGACTTGAGTAGCACTATGGAAAAGCTCAAAGAAAGGTGACTGCATTTGGGCAGAGGGCTCCCTCCACCTCCTTCCATGGAGTTTTTATTTACCAAAGCTGCACCAAATAGAACAGGAGTCACGGAACCCTAAGAGGGATGATTCTCCATGGCTGCAAGTGTGGAACGGCACTATCTTGTGCAACAGGACTTGTCTTTGCAAGTGCTAAACACTAAAATTTCAGTAGCAAAAGTGACAAAAGACAAAAAATGGTAATTGTTGGAGGAGTTGAGGAAAGACAGGCATACCAAGTCACTGTTGGTAGAACGGTTCTAAAAAACAATTTGCAATTAAACTAGAAAAGTCCCCGCAAAATGTACCCCTTTTGTCTCAGTGATACTACTACTACTACTACTACTACTACTACTACTACTACTACTACTACTGGGCAAATACATCAAAGAGATCATTTCCTCATGTCTTTCCTGGCTGTACTACTTTGGGACATATTCAACTGACTTCTCCATCATGCCTAAGGGGCTCATTATTGGGAGAACCTCACCATCTTTCAAGATCCCATCAGCCTTGGTTCTCCATCTCATCACCACCTTCTCTCCCTCTGATTGGAGGATAGAGCTAAGAATTCCCAGGGTGGGTGCCCATCAACTGGAGAATGGTGATATAAACAAATACTGGTATATGAATATAATGAAATATTACTGTGCAATAAGAAACAAGGACCTGAGGAATTCAGAGAAACTTGGGATACTTCTAAGTACTCCAGGCCTACAGGGTAAATAGAACCAAGACAACAATTTACACAGTGACCATAGTAATGTACAAGAAAACATCCAAGAAAGACATCAGAACTCTGATCGATGCAGTAATCAAACAGTTAAAGCATGCTTGTGCTTGGACCCTAAGTCTAACAGCCTCTGCTGGGTGCCTGTGCCAGAACTCCAATTCCAAAACACATCTAGTTCTCAAAACATATTCTTTCCCAGGCTCTCTCTCTCTCTCTAGCTAAAGGGCAGCATGTCCCAGCTAACTTATCTCTGCTTCTTCCTTTGTAAGCAGTTATGCACAACTATAGACTGATTTCTGAATGCTGATAACTGACTGTACACGAAGTCACTGACCTTTCCAACATGTATCTTAGACATGGTATTTTGTCTAACAAAACACTAGATAAGAAACTATTCCCTTTAGCCCCTGGAATTTATCCTGAGGGCATTACTAATGATTTGATGCACCTGTTGAAATAGACAAACCCCTTGAATAATAACATTGCCCTTCTGTTTCACTTTCTTCCCTTGCTCACCTTCTTGACACTGTCGTGTTCCTAGGGCCCTGCATGATCCGAGTCTTTACTCGTCTCCTCATTGATGTACGTACAGACTTGCACAAACAATGTGAATAGAGGTTTTGACAGTAAAAGGCTGGGAAACTTTTGGGAAGTTGTTGGAAAAATGCTCTTTCTTTCTCCCTCCATTCCAATTCTGGCCAAATTTGGAATGTGGAGAGATAAGAAAGAAAGCAGGGAACTTTTCCCTTAGAATTAAATGAAATGTGTTACTCCTAATTTAATGCCTAAGATAAATCAGAATTTATTATACCATTTGGCACTAAGGCAAATTGGGAAAATGCATAGATCTCAAAAAGAGACACTTTGAGCTCTCCAGTACAAGGAGAAGGGACAAGGCACCACTAAATTTTTTTTTTCCAGAGTCCTACACACCTTTGACTGGCAAATTCAAAGTTCTCACTTTCAGAAAGTTTTTTTTAAGGAGAGAACACAAAAGTGAAGTTTACTTGAGTAAAAAGTTAGAACCATTAAGTTCTTTCACCCTGCTGTCCTGTCCCTGACCAAGCCAGGGATGCAAAAAAAAAAAAAAGTTAGAGC
>CM053623.1:365006363-365044370 GCA_028646595.1 Phalanger gymnotis
CCTTGGGCAATTCACTTAACCTCTATTTGCCTCAGTTTCTCCAACTGTAAAATGGGGATAATACTAGTACCTCCCTCCCGGGGTTGTTGTGAGGATTAAATGAGATAGTAATTGTAAAGTAACACAGTGCCAGGCAAATGGTCAGTGCTTTATAAATGCTTGTCCCCTTCCCGTTCGAATGATTTTTTTTGTTGCTCATCAGCACAGATGCCTGGACTGCATTCTTACGCTCTGAAATTGTTGTGCCACACTTGGATGCACTGCGCTTTAGAGTGGACCAAAAGTTCCTGGCCAAGGATCCCTTGTTTGGAAACACGCACGCCGACCTGCCCTAGTGAATCAGAGAACATTTTGCAAGTCTTTAGTTTGTGGCCCTTTATCGTTTGGCTCTAATGCACAGCTTCAATACTTTTCATTTTTCTGTTGCCGGATTTTATCTGAACTTCTTAATGATTGCTAATTTTTATGGGGGCTCATGATCTGTGGTAAAGATGCTATCAGCAGCTCAACGTTTTGTTGGTCTAGCTAAACAGCTGAGTCAAGGACATAAGAAAAACATGGCTAAAGAATGACCCATTTAAAATACTCTCCACCCCCCCAAAAAAGATGCCAAGTGTTCACTTTTTTCCTTTAAATTTGTATTGATTCCTTTTGTTTTTAAATCTCATTCACTCCTGAACATACTCCCAGCCCTAATTCCCCTAGCTAGCTGTTCCGGTGAGCCTTGTCTTATAACAGACATAAAGGGAAAAAAATGCTTAATCGGCAAGTCAACCAAGCCTGACTATATACGCAGGATTCCACATCCCGTACACCCCACCTCTCAACAAAAGGAGGCATGTGTGTTTTCTCCTGAAAGTTTACTTTTAAATCTAATTCTACGTATTCTGCATTCCATATGCCTTTTTCAAAAACTAGAGGAAGTAGGGAGAGAATATTTTGATAGTGTAATATAATGCAAAGGGGGCATCGAGGTGGGACAGATAGAGTGCCAAGTCTGCAGCCAGGAGGACTCATCCTCCTGAGTTCAAATCTGTCCTCAGATACTTAGTCAGCTGTGTGACCCTGGGTAAGTCACTTATACCTGTGTGCTTCCATTTTCTCAAATATTAAATTAGCAGGAGAAGGAAATGGCAAACCACTCTGGTGTCTTTGCCCAGAAAACCCCACAAAGGATCACAAGGAGTCAGAAGAGACAAGCAGCTAAAGAACAACAATGCAAAGAAGGCCAGAATGAACATCAAAAGCCCTGCTTCCAAAGCTGTCTCTGGCACTCTCTAGCTGTGTGACTGTGGGCGAGTTGTCTCTGAGCCTCTGCAACACCGGAATAACGATTCAGTTAGCACCTACCTCACAGGGCTGTTGTAAAGTCCCCAAAAGATGATGTATATAAAGAATGTCGCAGTGATAGCCACAATCACGTCCAGGAAAAGAGCATCAAAAGACTTCCAAAGCCTGAACAATGCTGCCCTATGGTCCCTTCAGAAGACCCAAGTCATGAGGTGCTTCCTTCCCCTCAGCAAAAAGGGACTGGAATATAGATAAAGGATGGAATGGATGTGGCCAGACATCACCAATGTGTTCAGTTCTTTTATTTAATTGTACTGCTTCATTTCAAGGGAGGGCTATATTGGAGAACAGGAGAGAGTCATTGGGAATAAGACAGTGATTTAAAAAAAGCCAAAAAAAAAAAAACCAAGAATTTTTTTTTTTAATAAAGAATCTGGCAGTCCTCTAAGCAGGGTTCTTAACATAGATTCCATATGTATTTCATTATGATTGATTTCCTTTAGATTTGAGTTTAGGCAACTGAAAACGTTATTCTGAGAAAGAGATTCATAGACTTCACTAGACTACCAAGGGGACTCATGATGCACACAAAAAGGTTAATAATCCTTATCCTAAAGCAATACAGAAATATCAGGTATTATTATTAATAACCCCAAACCTGTGTGTATGCATGTTTCTCCAAAATCAGAATTTTAAGAGAGCTAACTTTTAGAATGACTCCCAAGTCTTTCTAGAGGAGCAGTCATCACAAAGTACTGACCTTCACATGTTTTGGGGTCACTTATTTGGAAATAAGTCATATGTAAGTGAATTTTTTAATTTCCTAGTGCTTTTTCCAGGTCATTTTGACTCTTCCAGGATACAGATGTGCAGCTGTAATGTGCCTAATTGAATGCTGTTCTGTCCCAAGAATGAAGAGCGAGTTAGTCTGTGAAAAACAAGGGTCAAAGCTTCCATAGAAATTCCTTCATATAAAGTCATTGGCTTGAGAGACAATGTAACCATCCTATTCTGGGCAATCCAATTCTTGCATGAGAAAAATGTTCACAAGAAAATAAAATTAAAATCCCATGTAGAAGACTAGGACTGCTTGGGTGGTTATTGTCCCAGCCTGTTTAATTTTAGCTCGTTTAGCTTAGAAACCCTAACAGCTTGGCTGGAGAAGAGAAGTATCCCCCCAGGGCATTGTTCAGCATAGAGTGAATGACTTCTGCATGTTTAAAGTTGCAAGTCAAAACCACTCAACACAATCAGAATCTCAGGGTTAGAAGGCACTTCTGAGGCCATCCAGTCCAACCCATAACTGAACAGAAATCTCCTCAGCAATATTCCCACATGTTTGAAGCCTTTGTTTGAAGACTTTGTGGGAGAAGGAGGCTGCACAAATTCTCCAAATTTTCTCCTTCCCTCCCGTACCTTCCCCATCCCTGAGAAGGCAAGCAGTTTGATATCAATTATACATTGAAGTCATGGAAAACATATTTCCATATAAGTCATATTGCAAAAGATAACACAGACAAAAAAGGAAAAAAGACAAGAAAAATAAAGTTTCAAAAGTTTGCTTCAATCTGCACTTAAAGTTCATCAGTTCTCTGGAGGTAGATGGCAATTTTCATCATGAGTTCTTTGGAATTATCTTGGATCATCAACTTGATCAGAATAGCTAAGTCTTTCACAGTTGATCATCTTTAAAATGTTGCTCTTACTGTGTACAGTGTTCTCCTGGTTCTGCTGGCTTCACTTTGCATCAGTTCATGTAAGTCTTCCCAGGTTTTTCTGAAAGCATTCTGCTCATCCTTTCTTATAGCACAATGGTATTCCATCACAATCATAGACTACAACTTGTTCAGTTATTCCCCAACTGATGGGGATCCCCTCCATTTCCAATTCTTTGCCACCACAAAAAGAACTGCTATAAATATTTTTGTATAAATAGATACTTTTCCCTTTGATCTCTTTGGGATACAGCTTGTTGTTGTTATATTTCAGTCGTATCCAACTCTTCATGACCCCATTTGGGGTTTTCTTGGCAAAGATACTGAAGAGGTTTGCCATTTCCTTCTCTAGCTCATTTTACAGATGAGGAAACTGAGGCAAACAGGATTAAGTGACTTGCCCAGGGTCACACAGCTAGCAAGTGTCTGAGACCAGATTTGAACTAAAGAAGATGATTCTTCTTGACTTGAAGATGACTCCAGGCCCAGTTTTCTATCCACTTTGCCACCTAGCCACCACATATGATCATTTACCATTTAGCAAATTGACCTGGCATTTTTGCTCTTTTTTTTCTCTCCCTCATACACCAATTGAGTAGTATAGTTATTGCTTTCTCTCCTCAGGAGAACCCCCATTTGTAATGGGGTTCTATAGACCAAAGATGTTCATAGACTCTAAGTCCTTTTAAGCACCCTGGGTTGACCCACTCAGTTTTCCAAGTTTATTCCCAGCTTTATTGTCCCTGGACCCAAGGGAAAAAGGATGGGCAGGGCCACAGCCTGGAGCATCATGTCCTATATCAGGATCCTGTTTCTGGAATACCAAAGACTAGTCTCTGGTGAAGAAAAGAAGTTCAGTTCTCTTTTCCCCAATACAGCTAAAGGTGACTTTTCCCCAATCCACAGCCTTCCCCTCCTAGATTGCCTTGAGTAAGTACCATACCAGAGACTGGCACTGTCTCCCTCAGTTTATACCTTAGAGAGAAACTAGAAAAATTCAGAAATGGGAGGAGGGAATGTTGGGTGGAGATAGTGGGTGTTAGGCAATAGGACTAATGTCCCACTAGGAAGTTATAGTTGGAAGAAATGAGGAGAAAGATTCTGTAAAGTACAGATGGACAAAGGAAACGGATTTGGGGTAAACAGTTCTGAGAACTGTTGAGCCTGTGACCATCACAAAGGGCTACAGAAAATAGCTAGAAGGCACAAGCTTATGAAGGGGGAAACACTGAGAAAGAACAGGAGAAACTCAGTTATGCACAGTCTGATTAATGTCTGGGATGAGCTGCCAAGAGCAGCAGTAGAAACTGTAACCATGAATGTACTAAATAAAAATTAGGCTGGAGCCTGTAGGGCAAAAATGCCATCATGTCACCATGCTCTCGACATCAGCAGAGATGAAACAGGCAAATTGTGCTTGCATGATATATTTTCCCCCTCTCTCCTCTGTTCCTCCTTCTCTCTCTCTCTCTCTCTCTCTCTCTCTCTCACCCTCTCCCTTTCCTGTCCTACCCTCACAGCTTTCAAATAATGACCATCTTTGCGTATATTGAGTAATGTATTTCATATTGCTTAGGAGACAGGCAGTGAATATTTATTAAGTGCCTGCCAAATACCAGGCACTGTGCAAAGCCCTAGGAATGCAAAGAATAGCAAAAGACAGTAGTCCCAGCCATCAAGGAATTCACAATCTAATGAGACAGTAGTGAAAAGAACACCAGACTCAGAGGCAGGAAGACTGAGGTTCAAATCCCCGCTCCAGCATGTTAGTCATATGGCCATGGGCAGATGAATGAACCACTCTTAACCTCAGTTTCCTCAGCTGAAAAGTGAGGATGATAACACTGTTCTGCCTACCATGCAGGTTGCCATGTCAACCTTAAATCACCATAGAAATATGAAGTAGGGATGGTCTGTTCAGACAGAATACCCTGGAGGTATGATATGGTCATGTCAGCATCCACTTAAATGTGATTGGGACACGATCTCCTTCATTGCTTATCACTGTATAAACAGAGAATGTTAGATTTGGAAGAAACCTCAGGAGCCATATAAAAAAACCATTGCCCAATTCTTCCCTTCTCAGGACGATCTTGTAGTTACCTGCCTCCATGTATGTAGCCCTCCCTCCACTCCAATTGCATAGAAGCTCTTTGAGGGCAGGCACCATTTCACTGACTTTGCATCCCCAGTGACTATTACAGAGCCTCACATAAGTCCCCTGACAAGTGACTGTCCATACTCTTCTTAAACACCACCAGCGAAGAGGGAGTGCACTGCTTCATCACATGGCTCATTCTGGTTTTTTCCAGATAGTCCTGTTTTTCCTTTTTATCAAGCTCCAAATCTTCCCCCCTGTAACTTCTCCCTGGTCCCAGTTCATGACTCTGAAACCACACATACAGAATCTTATCTCTTTCCCACATGGCAGCCTATCAGATACTTGATGGCCCTTTACCCCACCACACAAACATCTCTTCTCCGGATTATACACCCCCAGCTCCCACAACTGTTTCTCATATAATCCTCATCTCAGTGACCTCCAGTTTGGCAGTGGGTGTGAAAGTATGGCGTCTTGCATGTTTCTAAGATAGTCTCAGTACAGGGGAAATACTAGCTCCCTTGTTCTGGACACGATGCTCATTAATGAAGCCCAAGATCCCACTGGCTTTTGGAGGAAGCTTCTTTGCTCTAGGTTCCTATTTTCCTATCTCTTCCCAGCTATGCTTTTTAACATTTTACTCTTAAGGGGTGAAAGTCACAAAGTGTCATAAGATACAAACGGTAATACTGCCATGTTGACTTTAATATACAGGGTGTCTCAAAAGCCTTAGTAGAGTTTAAAACTATGCTAAGACTTTTGGGGCACTCTTGTGTATCAAGCAGTCAATACAAGCATTTGTTAAGCACCTACTATGTCCCAGTCATTATGTTAAGTGCTAGGGATACCAAAAAATACAGTCCCTCCCCTCATGAAGCTCACATCCTAATGAGAGAGAGAATATATAAATCGCTATGCAGATAGAGGATGTGTAGAGGGTCAATAGGAGGTCATCTCAGAAGGGTTGCTGGGGAGGGGAGATAGATGGAGGTGGGAGGAACCAGGAAAAGTCCCTTACCGAAGATGGGGTGGGAACTGAGTCTTGAAGGAATCCAGAAGACAGAGATGGGGAGGAAGAGCATAAAGGCATGGGGGACAGCTTTGAGATGGAGTCAAGAGATGGAATGATATATGCAGACAACAGTAAAAAGCCAGGGTTGTTTGTAGAATGTCCAAGTGTAAGAAAACCAGAAAAGAGGGGGGCTGATTATGAAGGGCTTTAAAAGCCAAACAAAGCATGTTCAATTTGATTCTGTAGGTGACCAGGAAGCTACTAGAATTTATTGAGTAGGGGTGGGGTGGGGGTGGGATAGTGACATGATCAGACCTGCACCTTTTCTAGGAAAATCATTATGATAGCTGAGTGGAGGAAGGACCCCCCAGTGGGCAGAGACTTGAGACAAGGAGCCTATTACCATAGGTCAGGTTTGAGGTAATGAAAGCTACTAGGGTATCAGGGTGATGGTCCTATGAATGGAGAGAGGGGACACGCTCTCATGTTGGAGAGCTTTTGTAAATACAGAAATGACAAGATTTGGCACTATATTGGATCGGGGCAGGGGAGCGAGTGTGAGCAAAAACAAACTGCCCATAACCCAAATTAGGCGGCTCCTTATGCAGGATTCCCCAGTTGCTCCTTTTTTGTATTAAAATGCTTGTTGGTGATTGTTTGCAATAAAAAAAAAATAGCATTTTTAAAAGCATGGTAATATCTTGTCTAATTAGATGAATCATAGAATCTTAGAGCCTGGGAGAAGGACCTTTAAGACCCTCTCATCTAGTTGTGTTCATTTTAGAGATGATAAAAACCGACGTGGACAAACTAAGTGAGTTGCCCAAAGCAGTCAGCAAATTACTAGGAGAGCTCGATTAGGTATTTGACTCCTAGTCGAGCTCTCATTGGTGTGCGCCATGCTGGGCATCACATGAGTCAAGACATAATTGCAAGAACTGTACTGATAAATGTCTGTATCATACTTCTGCTCTGAAAATTCCACTCTAAAACCTGTTTTTAAGCATGTAAATACCAATGAGCACTTGGGAAAATAGGCTTCTTAATTGGGCAGCCATTCAAGCAGTTAACCCAACTGCTGGCTCTCCCCACAGGCTTTCCACTGATCTGGAAATTAAATCCTAGTTCAGTCGAGTGACCTATGCCTCGCTGTCAGACGCTGCATGTTTCCTGGCCTTAGAGATTTGCCTGGAAACAATTGCAAATTTCTTCCTTGGACAAAAAATTTGGCAGTGTCTTTATCCAGTTCTCTGGAAGCTGACAGTTCTCCTCCTCCTTCTCCTCCTCCTCTTCCTCCTCCTCATCCCCCAACCTTAAATCAGTTGCAACTCCATTTTTCTCTTAAAAGAAGGAGTAATGCCTGAATCAGCTCTGCAGGAAATGCTGCTTCCTGGAAATCTTAAGTGTTTCAAGCCCCGCGTTTCATTCAGGCTGGAAAGTCAGTCAATGCCAGTGTGTTGTATGGGAATGTGTTGTATGAGACCCAAAGGAGAGCAAAGGATTTAGGAGTCAGTAATCTTCTAGCAACCCACTTGTTTAGAATAATCCTGAAATTAAGGGCACCTCCCTGACACGGTGCTCACGAAGAGTGGTCAGGTGCAGTAGAAAGGCCTGCTTGTCGTGTCCAATAGGCTTACAATTAAAGAAAGTTATCCCCAGGGCCTGTAGCATAGCCCTAGCCAAGCCCTAGGGGCGGAGTTTGAAACCAGGGACAGCAGGGACAGCCCCAGGTAATTTCTCTGCCCTCATTCTCCCCTTTTCTCTAGATACAGTACTCCTTGGAGTTTTTTGTCTCCTCTTCCACAAAAGCTGTTCTCAGAAAAGAATTTTATACCTCAGTGTGACTGTAATACAAAGTAAATATGTAGTGGTACCTAAGAGTGCCAGACCTGGAGGACCTGGATTCAAAGCCAAGTCTGGCCCTCTTCACCACTCTGTGTCTCAGGTAAATCCCCAGGATTTATCTACTGAGTCATAGACCAGTTTTGATCTGAGAGTTCCTTATACCTGATGAAATCCCAAGTCTTCTCAGGAGAGGCAGAAGAAGCACAATTAAAGCACTGAGCATGATGACACCTGGGAGATAATCACATTTTAGTGGAAGGAATAATAGAAGACCTGGATTCAAATCCTGGCACATCTGCTTCCTGTACTCTACGTGTGACCTGGAGGAAGCCAGTTAGCCTTGGTCGACCTCAGTTTCTTTGTACCATAAGTTCCTATGAAATCCATCCCTTTCTTTCTATTTCCATGGCTACCAGCCTTCTTTCAGGCCCTGGTCGGCTGAATTACTAGCTTCCCTGTATCTTGTGTCTGCTCCAGTCCCTCCTGAGCCTCTCCACCAAAGTAATCTTCCTCGAAACACCGCTTTGGTTATGCTGCTGCCCTGTTCAATAACTCTGAACGGCTCCTAACTCCCTACCAAAGAAATCCAAATTCCTGACACCGGCATTCCAGGCCCCCTGGAGTCTGACTTCTGTTTACTTTGCTAAATTTCCAGCTCACAGTACTTCCTCTTGCACACACTTCCCTTCCAGCTAAAAGGATCTAATTATGATCCTGTTAGAGGCAGCTAAGTGAGGCAGTGGTTAGAGCACTGGACCTAGAGTTGGGAAGACCTGAATTGATATCTGGCCTCAAAAGCTTTGTGACCCTGGTCAAGTCAATTAACCTCTGCTGCCTCGGTTTCCTGAACTATAAAATGGCTAATAATAGCACCTACCTCTAAGAGTTATGGTGAGTCTCAAATGAGACGATGTTTGCAAAAAGTGCATAGCACAGTGCTTGGCACATAATAAGCACTACATAAATGCTATTTATTATTGTTAAATTAAATTTTATTAATTAAATTAAAGATTATTATTAAATAGCAGAGGTAGGTTTGGAACCCAGATCATCTAGACCACCACGCTGCACAATATGCTTCCTGCCCATTGTTGCTTCTTTTACCTTTCCAGTCTTCTCACACCTACCTCACTCACCCCCATCTACTCTAGGATCCAGCAGCACGGACCTCCTTGCTGTTCTTCACATGGGACACTCCATCCCTCTGCCCTGGATATTTCCTCCATCCCTGGAATGGTCTTCCTCCTCATGGCCACCTTCTGGCTTCCCTGGATTCCCTCAAGTCACTACAGGAAGCCTTTCCCAATCCTCCTTAATTCTAGGGCCTTCCCTTTGTTAATTGTCTCCAATTTATCCTTTATACAGCTTGTTTGCATGCCTTTGTGTCCCCAGCATTTAGCCTAGCACATAGTAGGCACCTAATAAATGCTTGTTGAATGACACTTCTTTTCTCTTTTAAATTGAACCTTCTGTAAGATGGTTTGAGTCTCCCACAACCTGTGAGGGCTTTCCTTGCATGTAGCAAATGAATGACCACCTACCACAGTCCTGTCCAAAATATGCTCCATTCAAACTAAAATTACCTTTCCCAGTGAAGCTGTTTTAAGGGCATCAAAACTTTAAAATAATCTCATAACCGTACCTACCATCCTGCTTTATAACCAAAGCCTACTACTGTCTTATCTTTTTCACCCTTATATCTTTTTGCATGGGCCTAGGGGCTATCAGATGAAATTGCCCAAGTCTAGTTACAGCTGTGGAGCCCACCCTACCTGCGGGAGTTCCCTCAGTGACCTCCCTTGGCAGATGGCTCTATTCCTTAATTAGCCTCACTGTTAGCATTTCCCCTTATTTAATGTCAGGAAGCCTCCACTTGTTTCATCCCCTTCCCTCCTTGATCATAACGCTTTCCTCCTATTCTTCTCTCATTTTTGTACTTTTGTTCGGTGTTTTTCCCTTAAATGTGTTATCAGAATTAAATCTAAATTGGGGGATTTTTGCCAGTTTGTCGGAACTCCATATCGCCTTATGTCATGTCTGTGTACCATTTCATAAAAAGAATCCCAGAGTTGGAAAGGATCTTTGAGACCATTCAGTCTGATCCCCACTTGAAATCTGTACCCTTTCTACATGACTCTCAGGAAGTGGCCATCTACCCTCTCTCCGTTTGGAGACCTAGAGTGACAGGAATTTTATACCTGCCAGTGCAGCAGCCCTGGACATCGTGGACAGCTCTGGTTACTAAAAAGTTTCCTCTTTGTGTTGCAATGAAACCTCTTTCCCCATAACTTCTTTTTGTTGGTCCAAGTTCTGCTCTCCAGGGTCAAGCAAAACAGGTCCCACCTGACTACGCTTTTTGAAGACAAACCTAGACCCAGTTGGGTAGTAAGAGCAGAGGACCTGGAGTGCCTTGAATAGATTCGTAAAGGAAATAACCCACTTAGGGGTAACAGAGTTGACTTTTAAAGTAAAACCTAGGGGCAGCTGGGTGGTGCAGTGAATAGAGCACCAGCCCTGAAGTCAGGAAGACCTGAGTTCAAATCTGGCCTCAGACAATTGACACTAGCAGTGTGACCTTGGGCAAGTCACTTAAACCCAATTGCCTTCCCCCCTCCAAAAGAAAAAATTAGAGCCATAAAAAAAAATCTTAAAGTAAAACCTAGGAAGGGTTTACAGTCAGATCTGATGGGGACTTCCCTGGTGTTATCCCTAACCCTAATCTACCTCAGTTTCACCCATTGTGAAAGAAAAATTGGTAAATTAGGTTTTTTTTTTTTCTCACAGTGACGTGCTAAAAAAAAACATAGATGGGTCACGGTTGAGTTGTACTTTGAGCCTTGTAAAAAGTTAGTATCTGTCTCTTAGAACGTTTCTGTGCTTTATCAGAAACATAAAAGTGCTCATTTTAATGGCATCTTCTCTACTGTAATTTTATATAACGTGAATTCTAATGAGTTCCAGGGTACATTAAAAATTATTTCTGTTCCAAGGTCTTCCTCTTCTCATGACATTTGTAAAGCAACCTTCCTAACTTGGTGATAACATGTTGTAAATTGGGACTGAATTCATCAAATGTAGTGCAGGAGTTATTCCCTTTCTATTCCTTTAAGGAGGGATTCCTATTAATAATAAACAAATGATTTATTTTCTTAACTATGTTTTTTGGTGTATATGTTTTGCATCCCCAGTAGAATTAAACTCTTTGAAGGCGGGGACTGTTTCCTTTTTACCTTTGTGTCACTAGCATCAAGACCTGGCAGCAGGTAATACTTCTCGAGTTCTGAATTGTTGAATTCCCACAATCATGTGAAACTTGTCAAACACTCTCATAAAAACAGTGAAACAGAATGAGCCCTGGATTTAGAGCCTGGCCCTCTGACTCCACTACTTAACGCTGCCCTCTTGACCTTAGAATATCACACAGCTTCCTTGGGCCCGTTTTCTCATCTATAAAATGAGTCACCCTATGAAGAAATGTTCTAAGTCACTAATAATGAAATGCAAATTAAGAGAACTCTGAAGTTTTAAAAGCTCACATCCATCGGATCGGCAAAGTTCATTAACCATAAAGATGAAAATGTTATAAATGTGGGAAGACAGGCACGCTAACAGACATTGCTGGTGAAGCTATGAACTCATCCATCTAGTCTGGAAAACAATTTGAAACTCTAGAGAAGTCACAGAGAAGTGACTTAGACTTTTGGTCCAGCAATACCACTTTTCTTGCATAATTCCAAGTTGTTTTCCAGAAGAGTTGAACCAATTCACCAGTTCACCATGTGCTGGTGTGCCTGTCATCCCATAGCCTTTCCAACCTAGTTTCAGCATGGCATTAGTCCCACTAAATTCACATCCAACTTCAGTATAGCCACTGTAACAATCCACATCCCCAGCTACCCCTGGAGCTGGCAGCTAAGCCATGGTACCATGTACACTGCTTGACCTTCTGAGGCCAGAAAGCCATGGACATCATCAGTCTTTTTAGGTAAAGCAGCAAAGAATAAACACAGAGGCAAAGAACAGAACCTCATATTCATTCAAGGTTTCACAGTCTCCCCTTTCTCAGTCTCAGTCTTCTTTCCCTTCAGCTTTTAAATGGCCCCCCAGTTCTAGCTTCAAAGTCAATCAAAGATGTTCCTCTTCATCATGTCTTTAGCAGACTGGGACCAGTTACAGACGTCTCTGGAAGCTCCAGCTTGGGGAGGAAGGCACCTCCTTTACATAGCGTCACACCTCTCCAGGCGGTGGCATCCCAGTCTCTTCCACGTGGGGATTATATCATCTGAGCACCTTGTACCTACTCACCAGCCCCTCACTACAGGTCATCACTGTCATACCATCCTTGCTGTCGAGGCTGTGATCCTGTGTCTCTGATATGAGGCATGAGAAGACTGGGGGAAGATAGATTAGAATACAGTTCAATTGGATTAATTACATTTCATGGGATAAGGATAGGGAAATGACCTGAACATATAATTTCACTGATGAGAGAGAACTCCCTGGATCCAATCCGTTCCAATAAACATTTATTACGTGTCAGGAACAGAAGGAGAAAGACAGCCTCTGCCCTCAAGGAGTTTACAATCTCATGGTGGAGAGACAATGCAGAAAAGGAGGCAGGAAGGAGGTGGGGTTGGGAGGAATACCAGGGAGCGTCTTGTTCCATGGAGTTAAACCAGATAGAACAGCAGACGCAGAGCAAATGTGCCAAGAGTGCAGTTTCTGCCCTCTATAAAGGAAAGCATCGGAAAGGGTTTGGTACTCCACCCTCCAGCTCTCCAGTCAGAGGGAAGAATGGCTGAGGCTTGAATTAGCAACATGGCAGCTAGTGCGGCACAGTGGATAGAGCCCTGAGCCTAGAGTCAGGAAAACTCATCTTCCTGAGTTCAAATCTAGCTGCGTGACCTTGGGCAAGTCACTTAATCTTGTTTGCCTCAGTTGTGCCATCTGTAAAATGAACTGGAGAAGGAAATGGCAAACCACCCCAGTATTTCTGCCAAGAAAACCCCAAGTTGAGTACACAAAGAGCCGGGGATCACCACTGAACAACAAAAGCTTAAACTGGGAGGGGAATCTTGCCCTGGAGTTGAAATAAGGGAGAGGAACAAATAAAGAGTGGAGATGGCACACCCCTTCTGTACATATAGGTTGGTGGTAACTTTTCTGCAGTTTTCATGAGATAAACTACATCACTTTTTTTTTGAAGTAGCATGAAAATTGCAAAGTGGCTTTCTTCTCTGTGAACCTTAAGATGTCTATCTAGTAAAGAATGCTGGCTTCTAACCTCCAGCTGTCGCCGTACTAATTGAAGACAGACAGAGCATTAAAGTGATTTCATAGGCTGGCAAATTTTAAGTGCTTATTTGCAAGACTGTTGTCAGCTAGCTAACTCCCAGTTCTCATGATAATGTCTTGAACTCTCTAACTTTAGGATGTGAAAGGGACTTCTGTTCCCAAGCCCCTCTAAACTGTGAAACACTGATGTATTCTTCTCCAAACAATCCCTGAATATCCCCTGAGCTTCGAGGGGTCCTCTTGCCAACTCCCCATGTGGGAAGGAGGACAGAGTAGCATGGGGCGTGGGGTGGGGGGGGGAGGGGGAGTGGAGATCAATTCAAAGCAAAATGATAACAATGCCCTTGTGGTCTCTGGCGCTGTTGTGATGGGGCCTGAAATGGAGCCCATAGCCCAGCCCTTTGCTGCCGGAGTGTTTAGTTCAGCCCCGGCTAGGAAATGTCTGAGACAGAAACATATACAAACAAACCACTGAGTGTACTGAGTGCATCAGTGTTTTATCAAAGAAAGGGTAAGATTTCCCTGCCCCACTAGCAAGATGAATTTCCTATTCTAACCTAAGTTTAGAGGGGAAGAAGCATGAAAAATATTTGGAGATTTTGAAACACCCATCCTTCTGCTTTTTCCTAGGGAGGGAAAGAAAAATAAGAAAACCCTGGAGTATAAGAAGGAGAGGTCCTATGGGAAAATCTTATATGTCATGGCTATTTCCTTTCTAGTTCAAGAAATTAACAGTATACTAGAAATAGCACATTGCCAAAGAGAGAACTTCTTGTTCCCAAACTGCTGAATATCCCAGATAACTTTCCAGGTCTCGGGGGATAGACATCTGTCTTCCCTTTCCCCCCAGCTTCTGAAGCAAGTTCATGTTTCGTGTATGTGGAGTTGGCCAGCACACTAGCCCACTTCCTTCTGAATATTGGACCTCTCCTTGCCAAGATCCCCAGGGAGGCAGAGATCCATAATTCAGAAGGAATGCTGCTATTCAAGCAGTTTGCTCCTTGAGTTGCCTTCCAACTAATGGGACCCATCCCAAGCTCCCAGTTCTGCTCCCTTTCCTCAAATGTGGCCTTCACCAAGGTCAAGGGAAAAGACTGAAGATTAGAATATCATTTCAGAGGACACTGGGGTATTCCAGGCCAGTTGTGACAACCTGAATTGGGGGAGGGTTGGCTGGGAGGATAACATAATGTAGTCCTGTTATCTATAAAGATGTAACTAAGTTATCAAGAGGGGGAGCTAGGTGCCACAGTGGATAGAGTGCCAGGCCAGAAGTCAGGAAGACTCATCTTCCTGAGTTCAAGTTTGGCTTCAGACAGCTGTGTGACCCTGGGCAAGTCACTTAACCTTGTTTGCCTCACTTTCCTCATCTGTAAAACCAGCTGGAGAAGGAAATGGCAAACCACCCCACTATCTTTGCCAAGAAGACCCCACAAGGAGTCACAATGAGTCAGACACAACTGAAAATGACTGAACAACAAAACTGTCAAATATATTACTATATACAATATATATCACAAATATACTAAAGTAACTCTGTGTTTCATTGTTGGAAACTCTCATCACAGGTAGAGCTATTTTCCAGGATGTGGACTCTGTAGCCACTCTCCCTTGCAGAATATTCCCTTTCTCTCCTCTAAGAGAGAATGGAGGCTGTATAGCTTCCTGTGTGGAGAGAGGATGCTCCTGTGTATCTCAGGATCGTCTTCTCCCCAAAAATGCCTCAGAAGCTTTGACCTGAAAAAGCGGCTGAGTTGACCCAGTCAGTTGGGATTTGGCTGTGTGAACTGTCGGAGATTCACAGTTTGCCCAAACAGTGGGGCAGATTTCCTCAGTCATTGGGGATCCCACTCTGTGAACCCTCAGAGTGCAGCTGCTCCTTTATCAGATCCGTGGGGCGAGCCCGCTCTCCAAAGGCCTTCCCGTGAGGCAGAGCCTCTGCCACCTTCTCCTCCCCTGACACCTACCCAGCACCAAGGAGACCAGAACTTTTCCAGACCCCCTCTGGATGAAAGCTAATTTGTTCAAAGGAATTCTGTTCCCTGGAGGCTGTATTGATTGATTGAAATATTTATCATAAGATGGAAAGGAAGACAAATTAAATAAATTAGCTGATAACTTAAGAATTACAATTTAGGGAGTGTGAATGTGCGTAATATTTTGAAACGTCTAATTTACCAATGATTAGTCTCAGCTTATCACTTAAATTAATTTGTATTCCCAGAACAGCCCACCAAAGCATGTTGAAGGCAGAAGAAGCCAGTGGGAGGAGAGGAGGAACTGCTTTTTGTCAAAAGCAGTTAACAAAGTGAAGAGCTTAATCACATGCCAATCAAGTATTTTACTCTATAGAAATTGACTGATATTGCCTACTTTTAACAGGTGTATATGGTTTGGGGTTTTTTTTTTCTCTTTCACAGGTCCTTCCATTGTGACACCCCCTAAGGACATCTGGAATGTCAGTGGAGCCCAAGTATATTTAAGTTGTGAAGTTCTAGGCATTCCAACTCCAGTTCTCATCTGGAATAAGGTCAGTGACATGGAATTTCAGATAATGTCCTAAATTTATATTTTTGCATTTCATAAGCTAAAATTAAACTTTTGTGCTCCATTTTTTGTTATTCCTCCAAGATGAATAAGCATAGAGATCAACTCTTCCCCAATCATAAGGAATTTTCATCACCTGGAAAATATTCCCCGTTCCTTTCCATCCTTTGTGCTATTGCATTGATACTGGAGTCTTATGGCACTGAGCTATATTTTTTAAGATAGACTAGCACCTCTGGTGTGAGGGTTTGCTGAGCCCTTCTCAGGGCTGTTCATCCACCTTCGGTGTCCACCCGATACTGATGGCTCCAAGAAGTTGTAGCATGAAGAGCAGCCACACCCTCGTAAACCAGGCTGAAGGTAACCAAAGGGCCACAAACCCATTGGTAAGTTAGGGGTGTGTCTACCCCAAGCTTATGAAGACTTCCTCCGATGGAATGGGTAGATGAGAACAATTTATTTCAACAGCTACGAAGCAGGCACTGTGGAATGCTTCGAGCTTGGTCAGATATCAGAGATGTTAGTCAGCCACTGCATTCCAGGCCATTGCCAGGCATCCTGACTTTTGTCTTGCCGCTGGACTTCAACAACTGGAAGAGAGAGTGAGACTGACAACTTTGTGCAGCTCTGCCTCACTTAAACCCGGTTCACACGAGTCAAGACATCACCCTGCCACGTCACTGATGTTCTTTGAAAACGAAAACAAATAGCAGCATTGTTAATCCATGCCCACCAATTACACCACTAATCCCAGCCAATCTTCTTAAAGACCCGGACCACTGGTCAACACAGGGACTGGTCGAGCGAATATGCATAGATCAGCACAAATCTATTGGCACAACTGGAAAAGCAACTCTTCACAGAATATCCTACCATTATCCTCTTATTTCAGAGGGTAACACAACACAGTAGTGCCTTGATGTTCAAAAGATTAAAATATACAGCACCGCCAGGTACCCTCTTTTGTATCTTGTTTTACCCCAGCAACAGCCAGGACCAGATTATCTCCAGTGAAGTTACGGACGAACTCTTTCTGTCATACTGTTTGCTTTGTCCAGACCAGGCAAGATCTGGAATTTTGGTTTCTTGCTTCTTCCTCTATTTTTTAAGTGGCTTTGAAACCACAAAGGGTGAACACACGGGATTAAGAGGATTAGGGGTGGCAAAAACGTAACCCATAGCTTTCCTATTCTCAGCCTCGAAGAGAATGTTGGTACAGCTCCTCGGATGCTGACTTGGAAATCAACAGTAATAATCAGCATATTAATTCTTTTAAAAAGAAGAAAGAAGCAAGCCTATAACAGCTACACTTCTGCCCTAATTTCTGGCAGTTAAACAAAGAGCCTTGAGTCACACGTTAAATAAATCACTCCTCTAAGAGTTGAGAATTCTTGTACCTCCCACTCCCGGTCTCACCTACCACCCCCTCCTCCTGCCTGAGTCTAACTCACACACAGCAGGGAGGGAAAGAGGCTATTCTGTTGGGATGTGTGGGTGCAGACTCAAATGTAGGCAGCTGGTACGGTGGATAGAGTGCCAAAGCTGGAATTAGAGAAGATGGGTTTGAACTCCTGACTTTGCATCTTCCTGCCCTCATCCTCTTTAAAGTGATGGAGCTGTATTAGACCAGTTCTAAATCGATGATTTTATCAATCCTATTCAAAGATTGTTAACATTGTTAACAGAATACTGATGACCACCCACAGCCTTCCTTGCTCTCCTTCTCATTTTCTGTGTCCTGTGGAGGCTGCCTAATTCTCTCTAAGCTTAGGCAGGCAGGTAGGAGCACAAGCCGCATCAGTAACTAGCAAGAAGCAAGAGCTAGCAGTAAGTGCTGCTGTCACTGGGAGCCTAAGAATCAAGGAGCCAAGCACGAGGCTCTTTCAGGTGTTCACAAAACACACGTGGCCTTCTTGTCACCCTTCCCCCCCCCCAAAAAAACAACTCACTGGACAGCTTAAGCAGACCACCACCACCACCACCACCACCACCACCACGTGTATCTGGTCATCTTCTCAGCTACTACGCCCCTTCTCCCTGTCTTGAAATAGCTCCTCTCAGAACCAGGAACCTAATCCCTAGAAGTCATGCCTTGCTGCCTCCCAAGCCTCCTTACTAAGAGCACAACTATATATACAGCCGGCCCTAAGCCCACTCCACAGCCCCATTCTCATAGATATCTGAGGTTGCAGCAATTAGGTGGTACAATGGATAGAGCTCTGGTCCCAGAGTCAGGAAGACACGCATTCAAATCCATCTCAGACACTTATAACCGTCTGACCTTGGGCAAGTCACTTAACCTTGTTTGCCTAAGTTTCCTCAATTGTAAAGTAAGCTGGAGAAGGAAATGGCAAACCAGCATCTTTGCCAAGAAAACCTCAAATAGGGTCACAAAGAGTCAGACACAACTGGACAACAACAAAATGAAGGAGTTGGAACTATAGCGCCTTTAAGATCCTCCAAATAGGGGCAGCTAGGTGGTGTAATGCATTGAGTGCCAAGCTTGGAATCGAGAAGACTCATCTTCCTGAGTTCAAGTCCATCCTCCGACACTTACTTGCTGGGTGATTCTGGCCGAGTCACTTAATCCTCATCTGTAAAATGAGCTGGAGAAGGAAATGGCAAATCGCTCCAGTATCTTTGCAAAGAAAATCCCAAAAGGAGTCACAAAGGTTCAGACACAACTGAAAACGACCAATCCTATTATGCATTTAGAAGTGATATGAATTGGCCAGGTGTCTTTGCAAGTATTATTTCTGTTGCTGTGAACATCTCTGTACTATCTTTTCGCAAAACCCACAAACCATAAAGTTTCCAAGAATATTCTTTGAGATGAGGACTCAAACTGAAGTAATCTTATAGTCAACCCTGGTATGTCAGAAGGGATGCTTATAGTAAAGAAACATCTAGAATTCTGAAAGATCAGATATTAACTCCAGTCAACTTTTCATCTTGCATCAACAATTATTCTAGGATTTTGGAGCTTTCAGATTCCCCAAAGGCATATGATTCTATTTTACCACCATTACTACTGTACACTTTAAAAAAATGCTCACTCTGAAACCAGGGAGCCATGGAATTTATTAATCCCTAGGCAGCCTACTGAATCCATCACTGCTTCTAGCATCTAGGACAACAGTGCCCCCGAGCTACTTCTCCCCCTCTTTTTCAAGATAACATGAGGCAATGGCATTTAGGGAGAGTTTGTTACTTGCTGAAGGCCAGCCTCGAAAGATTGTAAACTACCCTGGCCTTCCTTATAGAGCATCTTCACCAGAAAGTTACTAATGAGTTTGCTTTTGATGAGAAGTGACTGTTAGACAACCCTGGCGTATAGATTTCTCTCTTCCTTACCTCCTCTTTTTTTTTTTAAGCTTGAACCATAGATCATACCAGGTAGAGGAGGGAAGCAACCAGTTCTGTTAATAGAGGAAAAATGATGGCAAAATATCCACGTTTCTCATAACTTGTCTGCAGTTATAGCAGAATGCACATTATTGGTTTCTAGGTATAGGAAAAGTTAGGGGCCTTTGATTTTAATGTTATTTTCCATTGACGAAGCTGTGCTTATAATTACCTGAATTTGGACTTTAGGTGGACACACATGGTTGTAAAGGCCAAGTCAGAATGCAGGACAGAGCAGGCTGCTTTAGTTCTCAGTCCTTGGGATGGCAGGTTGGTGGGCTGAACCAAATCCCCCTTACTGATAGAACACACAAGTAGAAGATAAGAAGATATGAGTAAATAGGATATGGTAGGGAGAGCCTGCAGCCAATGAGAATATGTTATGATTCTCATTCTCCCTAACTTTTAAACTCCCTAACCTTCAAAGGAAAAAACAAATTTGGGGGGAGAAAAGGAACGAGGAGACACCTATAGGTAACTTTTTGTTCAACAGTAGCCAAAAAGGGTAATGGGAAGGTTGAGTTATAATTCAACCAGAAAATATGATGCATGATCTGTGTAATTCTAGGAACGTGGACACTGCAAAGCAAAAAGCTCATTAACTGCAGAGCTCTGAAATCCTAACTTTTTCCTCTTCCCAGGTAAAAAGAGGTCATTATGGAGTCCAAAGAACAGAGCTCCTGCCTGGAGACCGTGATAACCTGGCCATCCAAACTCGAGGTGGCCCAGAAAAGCATGAAGTAACAGGCTGGGTTCTGGTGAGTGCTCAATACAGACAAAAATAGAATTCCTTAAGATGAAGAGAAAACAGAAGGAAACAGCTCTGTGGCACAGTGGATAGAGAGCTGGTAAGACCCAAGTTCAAATCCAGCCTCAGACATTTACTAGATGGGTGACTGGGAAAATCATTTAATCACTCTGTGCCTGTTTCCTCTCCTGTAAAGTGGGGCTAATAATAGCCCCTACCTCCTCCGGTTATTGTGAGGATCAGATAAGATAATAATTTTTAAGTGCTTCACATATACCTGGCCCATAGTAACAGCTATATAAATGTTAGCTATTATTATCTGAAAAATGGCCCTGATGTGGATTACCCAGCATTGAGGAATGTGGAGCTGAGGACACCTAGATTCTAAAATGTGCCCATCTTTGCCACTTAGGTAACTGTGGGCAACCCCTTAATTTTCCTTAACTCAAATTTCCTTATCTAAACTTAAAATGAGATCATTTCTAAGGTTCTTTGAACCTCTAACATTCTGTGATTGATTAGAAAGTGAGTGTTCCAGAAGGAAGCACAGGAAGATACAAGGTTTGCTTGATGCTTGGAAATAATAAATGAATAAAAAAGTGACACCATTTTAAGATATTAAGTGTTAAAGGATCCTGAATGTAACCAGTCTATTTGTGATCTCACTAATATAAGCACTCCCTCCAGTGGTACAGATCCCAAACCTGTTCCCCAGCCTTCTCAACCTGTGACATTTATTTCTATGTGCTCATAGCTATAAATCCTCATTTGAAGATGTCTTCTGTGCAAAATTATTTGGGAAGGTCTGCGTGTTCCACTCTCATATTTTGGGCATATCCTTGAAAAAAAATATGTAGATAATGAGGGCTTTCTAGAAACAAGAAAGTAGGCGTGTGGGTCAGTAGTAATTGTCCATTTTTTCCCCCAGTCATTCAGTATCATCTGCTTTTTCATATAGGTATATCTCAAGACTTGATCCCTCAATACCTCTGAAAATTGCCCCCTCCAGAACGGTTTCCTCTAGAGGTACCGAGTTCAACTTTTTACTTCCCTACTTAGCACATCAAAAGTTGGAAGAGTGATGGTTCCACTGTCATTAATTTTAAAAAGTTCTAGCAGTGCTGACAGATTGGTCCCATTCCTTACTTGTTGCCCTTCCAGCTGTAAATGTAAATGAAATGATTAAGCGTAATTGGGTCTCATGTCAAGCTTTCTCTCTTTCTTGCTCTTAGTGCTCCTCATCTTGCACCGTCCTTGTCATTTCACAAGTGTGTATTCTGGTGTTTCCTCTATTTGCAGTACTTCTCCCTGTGGCAAGGAGATCAAATGTGTGCTGACCGAGGCATTTCTGGGTTCTTTCAGCGTCCCCCTTATGGCAGTTGCTTTACCTAGGTGATACCTCCATAAGGGGGTGTGAATCTGTTTACCATTTTTCACCATCAATAACCTATTTGAGTGGGCCAGACTGAAGCCGTTTTAATTCAATGCCAAATTATTTTCTTAAGAGGTAGCATGATTCAGAAAATACTTTGGGTAGTTTCACAAGTGGTTCAGTGACAAAATTTTCAGCTGCCAGGTAGAATGCCCAAGTTCATTCCTGTCCCGTCGATGTTTCTTGAGAACCAGAGTGGCCGTGGATGAGGCACTGGGCGTGGGAGTTGTGAAGACAAAGGTCCAAATCCTCCCTCACTGTGTGGCCCTGTTCTAGTCACTTAATTGTTCTATGCCTCGGTTTCTTCATCTTTCAAGATAACGAAGCCCCATTTCTTAGTGAATTGGCACAGTCGATAAGAGCAGTGGACCTGGAGCCAGGAAGACCTGAGTTGAAATCCAGCCTCAGACACATACTAGCTGTGTGACCCTGAGCAAGTCACGTGACCTATGCCTACCTCGGTTTCCTCACCTGTGAAATGTGAATAATGCTAGCATCTACTTCCCAAGGTTGTTGTAAAGATGAGTTAATATTTGTAAAGTGCTCTGCAAATTTCGAAGCACCATGTAAATATTGGCTATTATTATTAAACTCATTGGCTTCTAAAGCTTTCTTCCAGTACCCCAGGGACTTGAGAATCAGGAAAACTTGCATTCAAATCCTGCCTCTCACACTAGGCGCATCACCAAGAGCACGTAACTTAATCTCTTTAGCCTCCGGCAGTTCTTAAAGACTACAAGCTCTAGGCAGGATTTCAGCCATGTGGGTAGAGTTCCCACAGCAGTGAAATCACAGGTCCTTAAGGTACTGACCAGCTTTTTTCTTCTCTTTGTCCTTTCCTATAATTTGGTGTTGATTTTGACCATTTCTTTAAGAAGTCAGTAATCTGAAATATACATAGCCAATTCAGAATCTCGCACAATAGTGGTCACTCCCTCTTAAGATATAATTTTATTTTTTATGACAATCCACGTTTGCTGCGTCCAATGCTTTCCCACTCTCGTGAAACTATTCATGACCTTTATGTCTTCTGTAGTGAGCTTTCGGTGTCTTTCATTTCTTAATCCTGAACTATATTTTTCATCATCCTATCTTGTGCCTACATTTGTAATGAATATATATAGCAAGTATTATTCGACTTGTTCAGAGGATCTTATCAAATCTGTCATTAAATTTCTCTACCTCATCTTTTGCCGCATAAGACAGTTGTGTTCACGGCAGCCTTTTTGCTTCTCTTCATCATGTGTACTTCAGCACAAGATGACTGTGTGTCCTATGAAACAGGGTCTTATTGTCTTTGGGTGCACGATGATACCAACTTCACCAGCTCCTTTGACTTTCCAAGGAGAACCTGAGTTATCTGTCTCTGTAGCTGAAACTGCTTTCTATTCCTCAAGTTTCATTTCTTGTGAGAACAATACTTATATGGTTCATTCCCTCAGTCTCTAGGCATCAGAAAAGGCATTCACATTTGGAGTACCAGTAGTTAAATTCATGGCTGTAGATGGTTTAAAAACTGATTCTTTAAAACAAAACAAAAAAACCCTGATTCTTGGCATTCTATATTTCCTTTTCTAACACTACAAAAGTCGGAGGCTACATCAAGATGAAGGGCCATCTTTTTTCATTGGGTTACCATAGCCAAAGAATTCATCACCTAATAGCCAGCATACCAGTGATAAACCTCTCCCTGCTTAGCTGGGCCACACCTCAACATGTAGGCACGGTACGTCACCAGGACTGGACTCAGAGCCTCTCCAGCATGTCAGAACCTGGCAGAAACCTCATAAACCCAGGCATACTTTCACAACACAATGAAGCATGAGGATGTTTGTGGAGGAGTATCAGATTACTCAACAGTAAACATCATGTATTTTTATAACACCCTCTAGAACACTCTCATCATTGTCTAGCCAGTTTGAATACCTCCCAAAAGCCTCTTCCATTTTCAGATGGCTTAAATTGTTGAGCAAGTCTTTGTTATATGGAGCCAAAATGTTGCTTCTGTGTAATTTCTACCCTTTGGTTCTTGTTCTGCCCTTTAGACTTAATTCCCTGAAACTACATTACAAGAACGTTAGTATTTACACACACACGTAAAATTTCCAACAGGATGGAAACTGATTCAGGTTATAGTCCCTTCTTGTCTATACCTTCTCATGCTGGCTACTTCTCATACTCTTTTACACTAGTCTATAATAATCTACTCAAGTATGCTGGAAGTCATCTTGAGGCTATTACTCAAGCTGTCCACTTGTCTTTACATTCTACATCTGTGGTTGGTCCAGCCTCCTTTACATTTATATCCATTTAGTGATGGACTGAATCTATTCATTTTAATAAACTGCAAAAGTTTCAGAAGAGTCAATGGAAACAAAGAAATAGTGGCTTCATAGAAGGTATCACAAAAGCCCACTTTGAGGAACCTCAAATGTCTTTTTCTTTGACAGGTGTCTCCTCTGAGTAAGGAAGATGCTGGAGAATATGAGTGTCATGCATCAAACTCCCAAGGACAGGCTACTGCTTCAGCAAAAATTACAGTGGTTGATGCCTTGCATGAAATACCAACCAAAAAAGGTATAGAACTCTAAAGCCAATTGACTTAAGCACTTTTGCAAATAAAAGAGGATTAAATGGTATGTAGTAACAGGTTACTAAGATCACAGTGATTCCTTAACAGCTATCTTTAAAAAGGCTATTTTCCTAACACCCAATATGTAGATATAAGGAATGTAGTTCTAATGTGTACATTTTGATGTATGGTTAACTACATACTCTAAAAATTACTTCAGTGCCACCTTCTGCTCAACTTCTATTCTCAAGTACCTTATAACTGACAAGGGTAACAACTATCCTCTGGTCACCAAGGTTTGCAATCTCACTGTCATCTTCAACTCCCCTCTCCTTCAACCCACTTTTCACAACTTGACCCAGTCCAACCTTTCCAATCTCCTTACATGCTGATCACCTCCATGCACTTTTTGCCAAGTCAAATCTCACCTTCTAGATGAAGTTCTTCCTTCTCTTCTTGCTTCAAACCCTTTGCTTCTATTTTTATGTACACACGTTGCCTCCCCATATGACATGTACTTCAGGGCAGGACAGTTACAATTTGTATCCCCAGCATATGGACACATAGCAGATACTTTCATAAACAGATTATTGATGTTTTTGATTCAAATTAACACGACCTGGTTTTTAAAAATATTTTTTTCCTACAACCTTGTATCTCTTAGCATAGCATTTTCCATATTTATAAAGCAGATAGTTACTAGTGGTAGATTTCCAACATACTCCACAATTCCTCTGCCCCTAGGGTATGTCCTCTGTCCTTTGAGGGAAAAACCAGTAAGGAAGAATGAAAGCATATAAAAGGAAAAACACCTACAGAATCTAGTTTTAGACTACGTGTTGCTACTAATTCTCTTCTAGAAAGATCCTCAGAGGAGCCTGCAATAATGAGGGTCTTCCTCTTCCCTAAAGTTGTACACACTTTATTTTCTTACTGCTAAAAGTTCTGATGAGTAGGGAATATACTTATTTTTCATGGAATAGTAGCTAATCCTACCCCTAACCCCGCTCCCCCCCCTTGTCACAGATAGCCTGTATAAGATGTGACCATAGAAACAAAATGGTTTCCATAACAAGCCACATAATAAAATTTCTTACTCTTCTGTAGTTACACCCATGTATTTGTGAGATGGCAAATTAGAGCCATCTCAAATCCTTTAAATTAGAACTAAGGTAGCTAGTTAACATTTGCTATATTCCTTAGTCTAACAGAGAGCCACTGAAGATAGTTTCACTAACATAAGTCTGAAATGACCTTTACTTAAACCTAGAATAGGAATAACGGTATCCTGCTTTTCAGCCTTTCCCAGCTTATGCCACTTAAAGGATCACTTAACTACAGCAGGAAAAGAAGTGGGAATAAAGACCTACTTAGTTAATCAAGAGTTCTACAGTTACATGCGGACCATCCTAGGAACAAGACTATCTTCCTTATCAGAAATTATTCATTATAGAGTAGAAATGGTTTTCAGTCCCTGCAGAGCCCTAAAACTAGCATTATGATGGTATATCTTACATACATTTGGTATAACATCTCTTTACTTAGTGATCTGTGGTCAAGTTTCCACTCTTTATATCTGATCATTCCAAGTATTCTAAGTAAAGCGAAAATGAAAGGTCATCCAGCTGTGCATGTTTGCTTCTGCCTTGCTATTGTTAGTATTCATAACTAATTTTTATATTTTCTTTTTTAAACCAGATGAAGGTGCGGACCAGTGAAATCTTGCAGTCTTTAACAGTATGCATAGTTTAAAAGTCATGGAAAAACTACAGCTACTGTTGTCCAATAACAAGTTTCTTTTAATCTAATCCACTAACCCTTTACACTGTATTCATTGGTGTGCAAACATACCCTCTACATAGTATAAATGATACACCAAGTCTAACTACAAAACTTTATTCTCTATTTACAAAAAAAAAGTGTCATTAAACAAAATCTTGCACTTACAGTACTGTATATGAGAGGCTTGATTTTTTTTCTTCAATGCATACCATTTCTGCTAAAACATGCTGCACTATAGAACCAAATCACAGCATGGTGGTATTCACAAATGATTCAGCTTACATTGACTTGAAACAATTTTTTTTTTTAATTTCTAAACACTCATCATTCGAGGGGCAATGCTCATAGACATCAATTCCTGGAAAAGGAGTTTACAAGCATATGGCATTCGAACCAAAGAAATCTGAAAGGAAAAAGGAAAACTGTAATTAGCAACATTAAACAATTAAACATACCCTTAATAATTAAGACAGGGTCAAAGTAAATTGGTTCACTATAGGAAGTTTGTATGTACCTGAGTTTTATTACGACAGCCTCTGCACTCGTATGTATGTGTCCTGGTGTTAGCTATTGCCATTATTCCACAAAGATTGCATACGTGAACTTGATATGGATCTGATGCTTCAAATAATCTTTCCCTTAGAAACTGGGCTGCGCCATGAGCAATCTGACAGTCTCGTTCCATTTCTCCAAAACGCAGGCCACCATCACTGACACAGAAAAACAATATTCTACATTAAGATACTGCCAGGATTAATGGTAAAAGGTGTCCGTCTAAATCACACGTCATTAATAAGATGGACTGAAAAGTTTTTATACCCTTATTCCTCTTCCGGGGAAAAAAAAGCTACCACTCACAATATGGCTCACAAAGATTTAAAAACTACTACTTATTAAAACTGTAAGGAAAAAGCTAACACAATTTCACAAGCAATAACGGCTCTCAGTACTTTAAATACTACTTATGTGTAGCCAAGCCAGCGGTTCATCTGTTCGATGTTTTAAGCCAAAGAAGCTTCAAAGATATCACTTGCCTTTTCAAATGGGTCATCCAACACAATGAATACAGCAACACTGGTACTGACCCCATGTTTCTTCCTACATTAAAACCTTTACAAAAAAAAATTTTAACAGTAATAAATGCAAATAGCTCCCTACCGAGATCTACCCTCCATGGGTTGTCTGTTAAGGATCTGAATAGGCCCTCTGGCACGAGAATGAATCTTATCATCCACCATGTGCTTCAAACGCTGGTAATAAGTGGGGCCGATAAAAATTTGAGATGTGATTTTTCGACCAGTAAATCCATTGTACAGGACCTGAAACAGATGAGGAAATCCTGAAGCACAGACTTAAAAAAGTACATTCCACAGGTTGAGAAATCAACATGTAAAGAAAGCATTAGTGTTGAAGATATCATACCTCATTTCCTCTGAGATGGTAACCATAATCAGATAACAGATTAGAAATCTTCTGCACATTAACAGCATCATTAAATGGTGTGGCATCACCAATTTCACCTTTGTTAGCTGATACCTTTGGAAAAACAGAGTTATTTCTTTAAATTCTGCTCTCCCATCCTTTAAGGGAATTTTTAAGATATACATTTAACTAAAAGGCTCTTTTCCATAAAGTATCATAAGGAAAGATTTCCTACTTAATATTCAGGGTGCTGAAAATCATGACCTCTAGTGAGAATGGTTTAGCTTTACAGAAAATAGTCAGACACAAAAAATTTCCCCAACAATAAAACTACCTTAAACCAAATGGATCACAGATTCAGAGCTGAAGCTTTCAACTTGAAAGACATCTACAAAGCACAATGAGTCTCTGAAAAAGTGCTTAAAACATTCCTTATGCAAACTTACCAAGGGTTTTAGAATACAGAAAATTTAATTATGATTTTGTAAACAAAATTCACTTAAGACTTAAGCATAACCTTCCCACACTTTAAAAATTCTGAAATATAGGCACATCATCAGGAAAGGGGGGAGCTAGGTGGTGCAGTAAGTAGAGCACTGGTCCTGGAGTCAGGAGGACCTGAGTTCAAATCCAGCCTCAGACACTTGACACACTTACTAGCTATGTGACCTTGGGCAAGTCACTTAATCCCAATTGCCCTGCCTCCCCCCGCCAAAAAAAAAATATAAAAAAAAAGAAAGAAAATCAGCAAAGAAGGCAGGTTATAGACATTCTCCTGAGTCAAGGATGATAGTGACAAAGCTATGTACCTTACATATCTGATATTCCTTACCTTCCCTTGAAGACATTCAATCAAGTGACCAATAGTCATACGAGAAGGGATGGCATGGGGATTTATGATGATATCAGGGGTGATGCCCTCACAGGTGAAAGGCATATCCTGAAAGGAGAAATATGCTGACTCTTAAGTCCTGAAAACCCCATTTTAGCTACTTAATAAAAATCAAGACCCCCCCCATCTCTATTTATAATGACTTAAAATTTGCCTAGCATCCCTGTTCACATACTCACTCAAGTGTTGATATAAAGCTTAATTTTTACCTCCTGTTTGACTTTTAAAAGCAAATTTTTAAAGTCAAATTTCACCCAAGTCTTAGGGGAAGAAAGAAAAGAAAACATAGCTACCTCTTGCCTGTACTGGATACCACAGGTACCCTTCTGACCATGCCGACTGGCAAATTTGTCTCCAATCTGTGGGATTCTAACAGAGCGTACCTGAAGTCAAATAAAAACAAGCCTCAGTTAAGTCCATAACTACCAATTTACTTTCTATTCTGCTTACATAGAAAAAAATAAACTCACTCTTATTTTGCAAAACTTGTATCCTTCCTGGTTTAAGGTTACCATCACTTGATCCACAATACCAGTCTCACTAGTTCTGAGGAAAGTGCTACAGTCTCTCTTGGTGTAACGTCTATTTGTGCTCTCCAGCTCATCTTCGTTTTCAGGCAGAGTTACTGTTTTGCCAATAATGACGTCATCTCCTGATACACGGACACCAGGAGCTATCAAGCCATCATCATCCAGCTTGTCATAGATAGCATGCCTCATGCCTACGAAACAGACAAATCCTTCTGAAACTGTGCCATATAATATAAAAACCTAAAGACTTAAATATGTTGCCCTATGAAAGATAAAATACAGCATACGTAGATTATTTTATTTTCAAGTCAAAAACATGGCAGAAGTCCCCAACATCACTAACATTTTGTGTTCATATAACACCTCTATTCTAATCATCTACTTCACTCTGAAATAGTATTATGTAAAATGGATCAGTGGTAAGGAAGCTAAACTATTCTCAACTTGATATAAGCTTATTATGTGATCTTAGGTAAGTCTCAGTAAGTTTCCTGAGCTGCACACGGTATAATATTAACCCTTAAGAACTGTCATGCCTATCAAACCCAAGCTCAGCGCCACATCAAAGTAAACAGTATTTTTAATACAGTTCCCAAATATTTCTAAATTTGACCAGAACTACACTGTTCTCTGGAACATCCCATACATCTACTTTGGATTCATTGTACAAGTACAGATTTTTAAGTGTCAATAACAAATATATTTTTTAAATGAAGTCATTAAATGTTGGATATTATTTATCCCATTACTTCTTTTTAAAAAATTATCTGGAAGTTATAGCTGCATGCATATGACTAAAAAATAATAAGCCCAAATTCTATAGCCACATAAAAAAATCAGTCTCAATCTTTGAGTCATATCATATACTGACTGCAAATGGGAAAACTGAGGCACAATGTACATTAGAGAATGCAACTTTAAAGCTTGAATATATCAATGAAACACTGTCTTCTGATGTTTCTCAAACTTCCCCTTAATACAAGGCCCAACTAACAGTATGTTATGAACTAAATACAAATAATTTTGGCCCAATTCACACGTTATAGAACAATACGTATTCTAATTTTGAGAACCACAAGCCATGTGGTACAATCTAAAATACAGAGGCCTAAATAACATGAAGAAAAATTCAATGATCCATAAAATTAAAGTGAATTCTACAATTTTTGCACATCGGCCTCTCTTACCCTGGCATGTTTCACGTGTTGGTTTTTCAAATACCTCTTCTTGGTCAAATCCCTTCTTAGATTCCTGTTCTTTGTAAGACCGATAAAAAACTGACCTGAAAAATAATAAACATATGCTCTAAGGCAACTTCTCTGCAGTTACAGTAGAAACATGTGACAGATTCCACTTAATGATGAATTTTTGAGTAATTATCACTTCACAGAGTGCAAAATTTAAAGCAAAAGACAAGGGAAATAGTAAAGAGAATAATTCCAAACCGAAAATGGCTCTCACACAATCAACACAAGATGCCACTTCAAAATCAGCTTTTTCCTTAGAACCCAATGACACTTCATCTCACTAGGAGTCACCTGGCTACCAATGAAACTAGAGTTTACCACCACTTGAAAGAGTACATTAAACCACTGGCTTTCTGTATTGAAAAATTCATGATATTTTGTATATATGCCTCATTCAGCAATCACCCTTTGTATGTGATGCAATGGATTTGAGCTAATCCACAAAACCTCATGAATGAAAGCAAAAGAACAAAATGTTTCAACAGGAACATTTTCAATGACTATATGATGGCTAAGAAGGGAGACAACTGCTTTCAGGTTGAACTTTAAAGAAATTAAATATGAATTTCAAGAGGTGAGTTGTTAGCTAAAACCATGAAAAAAGAAACAAATCAAAAAGATATCTTTAATACTCCCTTCTGTTAGTATTTAGCAAATTTTACAAAAGCTGACCTGAAAAAACCTCTATCAACAGCAGAACGGTTCATGATAACGGAATCTTCTTGATTATATCCAGTGTATGAAGCAATAGCCACAATCGAGTTGATACCTGAAATAGATCCACACACTAAAGATTAAGGCATGAACCACCCAAAAAAAGTATAACTCTATGTAGAATCCATTGCATTTCTTCCTATTTTCCAGAATGCTATCTTACAGGCGGTACACATCTAACCCTGGATATTCTGATTAATGCAACGATTTGGCTAGACAGGTTTTGTCCCTTTTATCCACATTCTGTTCTGACATGAAAATAACATCAGCAATCTCAGCTCTGGTTATCTCCAGTCTGGCTGCTGCTCAAGGCCAATCTTACTGGGATCACTACCAGTCCAAACCCATTTTCTTCCACAGTCTGCTGATTGCCTTCCCTATGGCACTGCAAAAGTTTTTCAGGGTCCTGGCCTCTACACATTACCAAGGACTGAGCATTAGTTATTAGAGAAAAAAATAACCAACAGCAATACTCCGTATAACTGGTTTTCCATATTCCAGCTAAATAAGAAATCTCATTTTTATTTGTTTAAAAAATTTGGTTAGTGCAAAAGTAAGCCAAAAGTTCATCCATCCTTTGCTGGGGATGAGGTGCCACAACTGATCTCTCAACGGTACAGGAGCTAAGTGGTGCTGGCAATCACCCAAGAACACAATGCTTCTCATTGCTAATGGCAGACCGAAGATGCGCCTTGTGGCCTCAGACTTTCAATAGATCTCAGGGCAGGAAGAGAGATTAAAGGTAAGAGGAAGATGGCAGGATGCCCTCATACACATCTCTCACTCCAAAACCCTGGTCACATGCTACCTCTAAGCCACATGCTTCCACTGGGATGTAGGATAGAGCTGCTGATTCTTGTATTAGTAGATCGAAATGCTAATCACATATTCCTCCTGTACTGGCATCATAAAAGATGTTTCACTGAAAACACAACATCAGTCTGAATTCCAAAAATACCCTTTATTATCAGAAAACCTGCTGAGAAAGGCAGAAATAAAGAAGGCATAGCGATGTATTCTTAGAGATAGAGTCCTTCCCCTTAAAATAAAGCAGGCTGTGGCTCCCCATTGCTAATAAATTACACAGGGTGGGATCCTCCTACCTCTCAAGATAGTCCTTCCCACTCCATGGCAGAAGCCACACAAAGGTTCCACCTGGGTGACAGACCCTTAGGAGTTCCTATATTAAAGCCCTTCTCTTAGCCAAACCTAGGCCTATTAGCTACTGTGACTATCTGATAAGGCACCACTATTTTAAATGTCCTCTCTGTCACACTTCCTACTTTGGCCACTACCACCCCTAAGCTAGACCCAAGATAAAAATCTCTTATAATTTGTTCCAAACAAAGGCCAACCCTGTTAAAAGCAACTTTGTAACCAGAGCATTTGTTCATTAATTTTCACTGTATACTACAATATTATGTCCACCAAAAAAGAAAATCTGTGAAAATTAAAGGAAAGCATGAGAGGGACATGAAAGAGAAAAATCAGAATTAAAAGGTCAAAAAGGCATAATGTCCCTGCCTGAAATAATTCCAGGTCTGCTTTAGCCATTACTCCAAATGGTCGTCTCTATCAAGAAAAAGGAGGGGATTTTTCAAAGTCCAGCCAATTATCCTAGAGTTCTACATACTTCTAATTCCACAGAGGAAAAGTACTTCATCAAATCATGCTATCCAAATATTTTTTAATAAGCAGAATTACATCCACAGCCAAGGCATGAGATCAGTGTTGAAAGAATAATACTAGATTCTTCAGTACAACAGTAACCCCTTGTGGAGGACTTAGTAAATTAACAATTCTAGCAATAGATTTTCCTATCAAAATGCTACAATCCTTGTACTAACTAAAAGGCTCGTCCATTTTGCAGTTCAACACAAATTGACTATAATTAACCGGCTAAAAGATTATTATCTAGATTTAAGTTCTAAAATGACAACGATGTCAAAGAAACATACAATCATCTTTTGACATTTGGGAGGTAATAAATTAACATACCTGCTGGCAGCTCTCTAAATCGCAGATACTCCATGGACCGTGTAGTCACAAGAGGCTTTTGAGGATAATAGAGCACATGAGCCAACGTGTCCATACGAACGTGGAAGTTGGTGATATAAACACCCATTGCCTGTTTACCCATAGCAGACTGATAGGTATTTCTAGGAGACTAAAGCAAAAAGATGCAACGTCACTGAAAAATTAAAGCATACAAAAGAATGTATACTATAGAAGGAACTAGATCTGTCTGATAATTGTCCAGTAAAGCAAAAAGGCTTTCCTTTTCCTTAAATGTTAATGAAACAGTACATTCAACATCAAAGAATATTTTTCTGAAGAGATTAAAAATTACAGTTGAGAATTAAACACAACAGTGAAGACATTAATACATTCATAATAGTATAAAAAAGACAAACAGCAATCACTATTGACCACTAAGCTTCATGACTCTACAAACATATTGTAAATAAGCATAGTCAGGGTTTACACAGTATTTCTGACTGCTTTTGTTCTCCTTTATATTACTTTGTATAGAACTTTCCAAATATCTGTACATTGTACACATTCATCATTCTTTATGAAAATGTAATGTCCCATTCCATTGATTTAACACAGCCTGCTAGACTATTTCCCAATCCTTGACATTTAACTCGAAGTAATTTCATGCGTTTTTTTTCTTTTTAATTACTTCCTTGGTGGCTAACACCAATAAGAGATTACCGAATCAAAAGAATTGACCAATCACATGGCTTTTGTTAAATATTGCTAGATCATTTTCAAATGTGCAACCATATAGGCAAAGTACAAGCGTACTTGTTTCTCAAAGCCCTGAAAACATTAAGTTTTGTCAATATTTACTTATTTCAGCTAAATCAATGGATATTACTGTCACATTATGACTAACAATAATTAATGAAATTTTTAAAAATTAGATTATTTTCCCAAGATTTTATTTGCTACTTTTGTTTCCTCCTTTGTAAACTAGCAGTTCATAAACTTCACTATCTGACCTCCCCACCCCAATCCCCCACCTGTGACTACATATTATCCTGATGGTCCATTTCCTGTATATTTTGGAAGTCAATCCTTTACCTAACAAGTTTACTGGAATATCCTCTCACCAGTGTTACTTTTCTTTTCATCTTTGTTTTCCTGTATTTGAATGTTTTTAAATATTAATAAAATCAAACTCATCAACCTTAGCTAAGAATTTCTTCCACTACTCTGGTAATTTGGGATAAGCATACTGTTAGGTTTTTCTTAGTTTTTTATAAGCTTCTTGTATTTACTTGTAAATTCATCTGGAATTTTCTGTGGTATATGATGGGAAATAAATATAAATTTCTTCTTCTCTATAATGTTATCCACTTTCCCCAACAGTACTGCCGAATGACAATTTCTAAAAATACACTGTCTTAATCAGAAAGGGCTTTCTCAAAAACAGATCCCTATAAACTAGTCACACATTTTATTATACTTTCCCACCTCACTTATTATGATTCCTCAGGATTACACACTATGAGATCAAAAGTGCTACTAACCTGATTGTGATCAGGAAAAGGAATAATAGATGCACACACGCCCAGGATCATTGATGGGTGAATTTCACAGTGGGTATAAGTAGAACAGTAAGCGACTCCCTTCTCCTGTAAGTCATCTGGAGTCATGGCAAGCATCACAGTTTCTTCTTCCAGGGTATCAATATATTCCACCACTCCACTTGCCACAAGATCTTGCCAACTGAAAGATTAAACAAGTTTTCCCAATTCTTTATAGTTCCTAAAATCCAGTTTTATTATCTTCACTTTTTTCACTTTCAAATATATCCTCTTAAATCTGAACATGATAGAAAGACAGTCATGCTGAAATGTGTTGTTCAGTCATTTCTGACTCTTCGTGACCCCATTTGGGGTTTTCTTGCCATTTCCTTCTCCAGGTCATTTTACAGATGAAGAAACTGAGACTAACAGGGTTAAGTGACTTGCCTAGGGTACCCAGCTAGTAAAGGTCTGGGGTCACATTTGAACTCAGGTTCCCCTGATTCTAGGCCCAGCACTCTATCCAGTGCACCAATTAGCTACCCTAATGCGGAAATACAACTGTCAAAGTCCATTATTTAAGAAAAGCATAATTCCCAAATGTAATCACTCAAAATATATATATGTTCCTTCTTAAATTCCTACCTGTAATTGTTATATTCGCGTTCTTTTAACTGATCAATGTGCCTCTTCTTCAAAAGTAGCTTCTGTTTTTCAACAATTAAAAGTGGTCTGCAGATTCGGCCTGCATCTGTATAAATGCGAATCTCTCTCTCTCGAATATCTCTGATCATAGAAACCTGTTTTTTTAAAAACAGAGAAGGATGATGGATCTATATTTTCTCTATGTCATTAAGGTTTAGCTAAAAAAAAAAAAAAAGGACCAAGTCCACGCAAAATTTCTGAGGCAAGTAGTTAAAAAAAAAAGAATTCATCTAAGTTGTTTTCAATATGCATATGATAGACATTAGATATAAAATAAATGCAAAATTTGTGTTTATGTGGATAAAAAGTTGCAATTAATTAATCAGAGAATGCTGTCCAAATTAATGCCATACAACTAATAAATGAAACATTTCTTCTAACCAGTACCACAATTTCATTTTTTGTCTTCTCACAGAAAATATAAAGGAGGTCCAAACTATATATGGTGCACAATACACTTCATACCACCATTCTACAATTTACTGAAACTCTTCACTTTCCTGGTCTAGACTCATCTACTAAAAGTGAAAAGGTATTAGGCAAATGTCTTGAATGTCAATATGCTTAGAATGACATTACTATTAACAAAAATTCACATTTATCTAGTGTCATAAGATTTATAAAGAATTTTTCTCAAAGCAACACTGAAGAAAGCAACATTTTATCCCCATTTACAAATGAGGAAACTAAGACAGTAATCAACAGATTCCTGGTCAAGGCTGTCAAGATTCATCTCACAAGTCACTAGGGTCCGAAACAAAGATGTTTAAGGACGTTGTACAATTAGTGAAGGTCTAGTATAGCTCACTCAAAGCTAAGCCTCAAAGAATCAGATATCATACCTAAGATCTAAATGTTATTCTGACTTCTCCCAAAAAAACTTGTCTTTAATACTAGGGAGAATGTAAAACCTGCCAAAATGAGAACTGTGACTTATCAAGAGATCCTGAGTCTTGACAAATTATATATTGCCAAGTTGGAGTAAGATTTTCCTCTTAGAGGAAAGATATAATCAGCTGTGCCTGACCAAAAGGACTCAAGTTTCTCACTTAAGGAAATAATGAGATCTTCTGTAAGGACCAGGTAATTTTCATTTGCACAGCACCTCCAGAAAAGTGTCAAGAGGTCAAATGAAAAACTGTAACTGGAGGTAAAACAAAATCAAGGACCTCAGGAAAAAGCATATACTGACTAAACAAAGTACATCTTAGATCCCTTCTATAAGGTGTGTGTTCAGTCATAGAATCTTAATTCCACCTTGAAAAATAAAAGTGGAGTGCCTATTGAGAAAAGTATCTGAGAACTAAAAAAAGCATTCCCATATCTTCTTCCAATTCATGAGGGAGTATGTCTCTGGTAAACAAATTATCTATCCTCCTTCATTCAGGGCACTATACAGTAAGCAGATGAAGTTGATTGATAATAAACCTACTCTACCTTCCTAGGAAGTATATAATACTCAGATTAGTTTTAAGACCAGAGAAAAGAAATCCAAAACTGGTTCACAGTGCGTAGATGAGTTGTGTTCTTGGCATTCAAATAACATAAATGAGGATGGGTTGCCTTCCTGACATTCAAATTAAGTTAAACTCTATTAACTATGTGAAGAGACCTAATCCAGAAGCAGAAAATGAGATGTGCTTCAAGGTCCAGAGCCAGCAGGATGAGGCGAGCTACGATCTAAGGCCAGGATCAATTGCATCTAAAAGTACTTCACAAATCAGAATTACAATTAATCTATTACAGGTAACTAATCTATCACAGGCATAATGAATGAAAATCTAGACTGAGAGTTCAATTAAAGTTTCTGAGTGAAAAGTTTCAATTTGGATTAAAGGAAACCTATTCAAAGAAGCTATGGAAAGTAAACTTTGGCTAATTATATGAATTACTTAAAATAACCTATCCAAAGCTGAAATCTCTAATTCAAGAATCTTACTTCAGAGACAATGATATCCATCTGGCGTCGCAATTTCCTTAGGGTATTCATAAGCTGTTCAGGATCTTTATGTATTCCAACCCAGCAGCCATTAACAAAGATCTTCGTTGCACTAAAATTGAAGATTTTTAAAATGTTGCATATAATTATTCCTTATTAACCAAAATTCATAGAACTACCACCCCCAATAAATTCTCATACGAACTCAGCAATAGCAGCAGGAGAAATTTCTTCTAGATTTTCCATACTCCATTCTTCCAAAAACTCCAGAATTGGAGAAGGCTGAGATCCAACAGAAATATAAGCCATCAGGGCTAAATTCTTCACAAGTCCTACTGCATGGCCCTTTTAAAAAAAAAAAGTAGTCATTATTTTAACAAAATCCATAAAAAAATCTATTTCAAACCTTTTAAATTTAATGTTCCCATTATATTTACTCTAGCATTTATATATCTTAGAACTAAGAAGCAATACAAAATGAATTTTAAAAATAAAAATAAAAATAATGATTAGCTAGATTCATGTTTTGAAATATTACCTCTGGAGTCTCAGCAGGACACACCATTCCCCACAATGTATTATGCAACTGTCTTGGCTTTGCTAATTTACCATCTCTACCAATTGGTGAGTTCAAACGACGCAAGTGAGAAAGAGTAGATGCAAAGGTCAGACGGTTTAATACCTGGGGAAATGAGTAAATTTAGTAAAGTTAGGCTCAATTCTTCCTGTAATCATCGTCTTCAGTCAAATACTAGAAAAAGCTAAATTTGAAGGTGTATGTCAGTGAGGGTTTGAAACTGCAATTCTACTTTATCTAGCCTTTAATACCACAGCTTCCCAGAATCTCTGATCCCTTCTGGCTGGAAGTAAGGGAAGAGAGAGTGGTCCTGGAAATATGGGCTGGTTTCTGAAGGTTGAACAGATTACTTTAGTGTATATAACATCCCAGTCAATAACAAAAACATGCAAAAAATCTTATTAGACAACTAGCTTAACCTATTTCCATTTTTCTATGAAAGGTTAACGAATATTAGCAATCTATCAACAAACTTTTCTGTACATAGCCTCACTTCTTAAGCAAATTCTTAAACATACTGTCAAAGAAAATTACAGGGTTTTTTTTAAGAAAGCAAACATGCTCAATTTGTTTGAAGTTTTTTTTTTCCAGAACTGATTTTATTCGGGTAGGTAACTGACTGAGAGAGTCTCATTTGTAACCAAGATGGAATTCACAGTATGATGTTACATTCACACTTTAAAAATATATCTGGGGGGGGC
>CM053623.1:365044870-365089436 GCA_028646595.1 Phalanger gymnotis
AAAGGCGGATGGGAGGGGAATGGGGTGACGGAGGGGAGGGCAGACTGGGGAACAGGGCAACCAGAGTGTACGCCATCTTGGAGTGGGGGGGGGAATGGGGAGAAAATTTGTAATTCAAACGCCTGTGAAAATCAATGCTGAAAACCAAACATGTCAAAAATAAATTAAAAAAAAATAAAGAATAAACACCATAAAATAAAAAAAATTAAAAAATATATATCTGTATGTACAGGAATTTGTAAATAGATGTAAACATACATTACTTTCCAAGGTCCAGTTTCCATTCCCTTGTCTCCCCCCACCAAAAAACAAACAAAAAAACAACCCCAAATTCAGCAAGGACAACCTGTCCAAAATAATTTTAAAATTAAAGGAATACCAGTTAAACCAAGAAACTGACAACAGCATCATGTATCACTGGAGAGTATTACTGAAGGAAAACAGAGTTTTGACTTTAGATGACACAGGATTTTTTCAGTAAAAGTAGGCACTGATTTTTACAAGGAAATTTACACCTGACAGATAACTATTGAGCCAATATGGCTGTCTAACATGTTTACTAGTATAAAGTAATCCAGTGCAGTAACAGCTGATTTTAAATTAGTCAAGTATATAAAGTTAGATTAGAATTGGCTTTGCAATAGCTATACAAGAAGCCACACTGGAGAAGGCCCACTGGAGTTCAAGTTCACCATTCTATTCCCTTTCTGTACTGCAGCTATGTAGCATTATATAAGGTACCCTGCTGTTCAACTATTTTGCCATTTAAACTATACTTCAAAGGTAAACGATTAAAAAAAATGAAAAAAAAAGTTGGTTTTTGAGTTTTAATAAAAAGGGTGACGGGGAGAAGAGGCATCATGTTATCTCATCCAAGCTGCATTTTTTGAAGTTTTTGAGCAATTTCCCAGCACCAGTCCTATGAGGCAGCTATTGTCACTACATATACACTAAGCTGATGCTTGGAAACACTTTTAAAAGTAGAATATAATAAAAGAGATGCTTAAAATAGCTGAATATCCAGCAATTAACTTCTAATTTGGGGGCCTTTAAAATACGGACAATATATTTTAATGGGGACTACTTTCTTCTCATAAGAATTCTAATTTATTCAAAATTATACTGAATAAAATGAATGCCAAAAATTAAGATTTTCTTTGCAATAACAAGCAATTAACAAATAGATTTCCCAATTTAAAAATCCCTAATGATTTCACATCTGGAAAGCAATGAAGCATTTACAGATGAAAAGCCCATAAAAATAAATTAATGTAGGAATTGCTGGGATTCTACTACAAATTTTAAAGTTAAAACAGATGTTACGTTTGTAAAAACTTTACCTGAGATACTCCAGCTCTAGCCTGGTGAGCTTTCTTTTGATCACCCCAGTTCCCAGTAGCTAAAGAATATTTCAAGCCATCTGATATGATCCTTGTTTTAATTGCCAACTCCAAGTTGAAGTCTTTGCCTCTATCAATAAATTTCTGTGCATATATCCTCACTTCTTTAAGTAAATTCTTAAACATGCTGCCAAAGAAAATAATTTTTAAAAAACATTTATCACACTCACACGTCAAATATCTGACTAGGCACACAAAAATCACTGGCAAAATTCATATAGCCTCAAATTATTTACCACAAACAGCATAGAAATTATTTTATTAAGCTTTGCTGGGTAATACACACACACACACATACACAAACACGCACGCACACGCACGCACGCACAGACAACAGGTTCCTGTGTTTCTGTGCTTTCCATAAGAGTACCAAAACAGTTTTGCTCCTACCACAAACAGCACAGGAATTATTTTATTAAGCTTTGCTGGGTAATACACACACACACACACACACACACACACACACACAGAACAGGTTCCTGTGTTTCTGTGCTTTCCATAAGAGTACCAAAACAGTTTTGCTCCTATGTCATGACTCATCTCATCTGGTGGGTTTTTTTCTGCAATTCTTACCCTCTAAACAAAAATGCAAGCAGCGGGCCAGCCAGATCCAGTCTCTTGTTTCCATAGTGATCTCTGTCATCCAGTTCCCTTCTTCCAAGAGCAGCCAGAAGTAGTCTATGAACCATATACCTACAACCAAAAAGAACCCGGGGTTTCTTTTTTTTTTTAAGATAAGAGAACATGAAAAACATTCACCCCAAGATAAAGTATAAAGTTCACATCTTTTATAGACACATAACGTAGCAGAAATTTCAATTGGAAATTTTTTTCACTTTCAACAAAAACTACTCTTATAAAGCAAAGCATTGAAAACAAAACAAAAAACATACCCTAGGAAATAGGCTTTTTTTGTTTCACAAAAGTCACTGACGCCAACGTGAGGAAGCATTTCTTTCTGTAAAACTTCTTTTGCATATTTAATTCTTTTCTCCTTAGTAACACCAGGCTTTGCTCCTCTTGAGCCAATAAAATTGAGCGCAACATTCTGCTCCTGGATGACGAAAGCTTCATCTAAAGAAGGTTTGACCTTTATATTAAAAAATTAAAACAATAATTACTTTCAGTTCAGCATCCCACACCCCAAATAAGTTCTTACCACCCAATTTATTCTTTATTAAACATCCTTAATAAGTCTATTCTATACTTGAAAATATAAAATAAACCATAAAATCAGTTAAATAGGTTGGATAGGACCTTGGAAATCCAAGTTCTTTGATAAATTCCAACAATTAAAACTTCCTTGAAATAAGTACCAGGAGCTGCACTTTTTAAAAGCTTTCAATGAGGAATGACAAAATAAAATTTGCAAGAAATAAAAATATTAGAATAGTTAAGTATAAGTAAGAGAAAAGAGGATGGGGGGAGTGGGGTGACGGAAGGGAGGGCTGACTGGGGAACGGGGCAATCAGAATATATGTGCCATCTTGGAGTGGGAGAGAGGGTAGAAATGGGGAGAAAATTTGTAATTCAAACTCTTGTGAAAACCAATGCTGAAAACTAAAAATATTACATAAATAAGAAGAAAAAAAATTCAAGATAAAATTTAAAAAAAGAATAGTTAAGTATGTTTTCTCTGCCATCAAAGCTACGATTATTCTAAGTTAAGTGCATATTATGTTACTAAGATAAAGTCCTGGGATTGGATGTACCCTCTTGAAAGAAGAGAGACAAAAAATGACAACATTCCACTAGCTGGAGTTCTTCTTTTGCCTCCAGCTATGTTCTGTGATTAGTATACACTGAATTTAATAAATATTAAGTACTTGTTTCTATGTCAATTATATAATTCATTATATAATGAAAATTAATATTTATAATGTTACCCTGAGGCAAATCTGATATAAGAGTAAAAAAGGTTAAATGGTAGTTATTTTACTGTTCTCTCACTAAGAATACAGACTAGGGAGTTGTGCCAGTAAGGCAAAATGGGCTTAGTTTAACGGGTGCCCTTGAGGAGTTTGGCTTTTGTTTCCGGTGAAAGTACTTTCACCTGTTAAATGCTAAGCCCCAGGCCCCAAGCCCTATCAGGTGTGAAACCTGTAGGCGTAGATTAAGGACTTAAAAGAGGCCAATTCGGGAACCAATGGGTCTCTGGACTCTGGACTCTAGTCGTTAAGGTGGGACTTGAGAATGCCAGAGGCTTGGCTTCGAGGAGAGGAGAGAAAACTACAGCTGGAAAAAAAAAATCTGAAGCAGAGCCAACCCCTGTGTGGACCCAGGAGTTCGAGCAAGGTCTTGGGGCTGGTGAATATGATTTATGCCATCTTATTTTTCTGTGGCCTCCTGGCTACTCTTGTGAGGCGGGCCTACTGGGCCTGGAGGCTTGTGTTCACAATACTGGAATGGGGAGGTTGGTTCACTACTTTGTTGCTCTGGACCCTGAATAAATTTTTTGATGCGTTCTGCTTGGAGAAATCTGTATACCCAACGATTTCGAACCATTCAGATATTTATATGATCATTTTTGAGATCATAAATTCGGCCTTCCTACTACAGGAGTTTTAGAAACTTTCAATAATGAGGATTAAAACAAACTGAAGATTCATTAGAAATCCTCAATTAATTAGAAAATTAAGTTAACTAACTAGCCAAAAACCACCTAATGCCTGAGTATTCAAATTTAAAGTAGTTTTTACAACGCCCTTCAAGAGACTAAAGGAGCAATGGATTTGACCTTCACATACCATTTCCATCATCTCTGGATCTTCAAAATCATAAATAATATGTTCTAAGATGTCTCTGTCAGACACAAAACCTAATGCTCGAAACACAATGATAATGGGAACTTCTTGCTTGATGTATGGTAAAGTAGCGACAATGCGCTGACCAATTGCGCTCTTCTTTGCACCCTACAAAAGAAATGAATAGCACACACAAAAGTACATAAATATTCCTCTAGTAAAATTATTGAATATCTCACTCTATGCATTTCATAAGCACACCTCCCACACAAAGAGTAAGATTCAAATCTGGTGATATTGGGCTCACATTTTTCACATCTGGGTTAAGGGGAAAATGTCTCAAAGGAGACAAAATCCCCATGGGCTCACACACCTTCCCACCAAGGTTCCCTCAGACCTGCACAATAGTGAGATGCACGTGTGGCTGTACAGGAATTAACTACTGCCCCACATTCACATCTTCTGTGAGTAAGGTGGAGAGGAAATATGCCCAGAAAGTTGAAAGAAGACAGATCAGAAATGAAAAACAAATGTTAACTCAGTGCTTCTGTTAATGCTCCATACCTGTCCTCCTCTTGCAAGCATGCTAACCCATATAGTACTTGTGGGTCGGGAAGAATTCTCCAGACATGACCTACATTCTCCTGTATACGCATATTTGGAATCTTTTTTGGCAAACACATATACTGTGTTTGTTGCCATTTTCTCTTGGGCAATCAGAACCTATGTAGAAGATGGAGGGAAAATCCTTAATGTTAAAGATAAAACACATTAAAATACCTAATGCAGAAAAAAAGCATCCAAATTTGCATATTTAGTCTATGACGATATAGTATATAAAATATATACTATATAAATAAATAAATATATAAAAATATTTTTATAATCATATATAATAATAAAATAAATATATATATATATATAAAAATAATACTGTTAATGTTTTAGCTCCCTTTATTCCAAAATTACTAAAACACTTGAAAGATTAAATCTTGATCTCCATAAGACATTCATGTTGTACAAAACTCTAGGCAGAGATGTGCAAATATAAGTTGCTGTTCTAAATATCAGCTGTATTTTCTAGACACTGAGGCAAAACTTTAAGCTAGTTTAAATTCCAGCAACCAAATTTTCCACGATTCCACCAGGATTCCAAAACCTAAAGTTCGCTACTGACACAATACTATATTTTTCCAACTTTAACTTCTGTTATTTGTCATTTTAAAAATACATACCAATGTTAATTTGCATAAGAATTGCTCATTTTACCTTTTCGGATCCATTAATAATGAAATAGCCACCAGGATCAAGAGGGCATTCATTTAATTCACAGAGATCACGGTCAGTTAAACCGTTTAGCAGACAGTATGTTGAACGAAGCATAATTGGAATTTTTCCTATAAATGTTTTTTGATGCTGTGTCTGAAGCTGTTCTTCTCCTTCTTTAATAACTGTTTTTGTGATGTCCACATAAAGAGGAGCAGAATACCTTTGAAAATAAAAACAAAGTGAATTTTGTCTTCTTTTCTCTTTTTTAATCTGTTACAAAGGCAGCTAGTGCCTAGAGAATCAAGTAAAAAATTACTTGAAATAACAAATAACTTTAGCAAAGCTGCAAGATATACAACAAGCCCACATAAATCCTCAGCATTTCTCTATATTACACATATATATACATACATACATATATATATATACACACACACACATATATATATAACAGAGCCCAACAGCAAGAGATAGAAAGAGAAATTCCATTAAACTTACTGTAGACACTATAAAATATTTGGGAGTCTACCTGCCAAAACAAACCCAGATACTATATGAACACAATTACAAAACACTTTCACACAAATAAAGTCAGATCTAAATAACTGGAATAACAACGGTTGCTCGTGTTTAGGCCAAGCTAATATACTAAAAATGACAATTCTACCTAAATTAATTTACTCATTCAGTGCCATACCAATCAAACTACCAAAAAATTATTTATAGACCTAGAAAAAATAATAACAAAATCCATCTGGAATAATAAAAGGACCAGAATATCAAGGGAATTAATGAAAAGAAATGCTAGGGAAAGTGGCCTTGCCATATCAGATCTTAAATTATATTATAAAGCAGCAATCATCAAAACTACTTGGTATGAGCTAAGAAATAGAGTGGTGGAGCAGTGGAATAGGTTAAGTACACAAGACACAGTAGTCAATGACTACAGTAATCTACTGTTTGATAAAACCCAAAGACTCCAGCTTCTGGTATAAGAACTGACTATTTGATAAAAACTGCTGGGAAAACTGGAAAATAGTATGGCAGAAACTGGGCATAGACCAATATCTTATACCATATTTCAAGATAAAATCCAAATGGGTACACGATTTAGATATAAAAGCTGATACTACAAGCAAACTGGGAAAGCAAAGAATAGTTTACTTGTCAGATTTATGGAGAACAGAAGAATTTATGACCAAACAAGAGATAGAGAACATGATGAAATGCAAAATAGATAACTTTGATTACATTAAATTGAAAAGTTTTTGTACAAAGCCAGCGCAACCAATATTAGAACAGAAGCAGAAAACTGGGAAAGAATTTTTACAACCAGTATCTCTGATAAAGGCTTCATTTCTAAAATATACAGGAAAATGAGCTAGATTTATAAGAATACAAGTCATTCTTCAATTGATAGTCAAAGGATAGGAACTAGTTTTCAGAGGAAGAAATTAAAGATATCTATAGTCATATGAAAAAATGCTCTAAATCACTATTGATTAGAGAACTGCAAATCAAAACAACTTTTAGGTACCACATCACACCTGTCAGATTGGCTAACATGACAAAACAGGAAAATGATAAATGCTAGAGAAAATATAGGAAAATTGGAATACTAATGCATTGCTGGTGGAGTTGTGAACTGATTCAACCATTCTGGAGAGCAATTTGGAACTATACCCAAAGGGCTATAAAAATGTGCATACCCTTTGACATTGCAATAACACTTCTAGGGCTGTATTCCAAAGAGATCATACAAATGGGAAAAGAACCCACATGTACTAAAATATTTATAGCACCTCTTTTTCTGGTGGCAAAGAACTGAAATTGAGGAGATGCCCATCAGTTGAGGAATGGCTGAACAAGTTGTGCTATAAGACTATAATGGAAAACTACTGTGCAATAAGAAATGAGGAATAGATGGACTTGAGAAAAACTTTGACTTACATGAACTGATGGTGAGTGAGGGGAGCAGAACCAGGAGAACATTGTATAGTTACAGCCACATTGTGTGATGATAAGATGTGGCTCTTCTCAGCAATGCAAGGTTCTAAGACATCATCAAAATGCTCATGATGGAAAATGTTGCCAGCATCCAGAGAAAGAATTACGGAGTCTGAATGCAGATCAAAGCATACTATTTCCTCTCTCTTTTGTTTTGTTTCTTCTTTCTCGTGCTTCATTCTATTGGTTATAATTCTTCTTTGCAATATGACCAATGTGAAAACATGCTTAATGTGAATGTATATTTAGAACCTATATCAGATTGCAAGCAATCTGGGGTGGAGGGGGGAAGAGGAGGAGGGAGAGGGAAAAATTTTGGAACTCAAAAGTGTTATGGAACTGAATGTTGTAAACTGAAAATAAATAAATTTTAAAAAACCAACAACAACAAAGGCAGCTAGTGGTGTAGTTGATAGAATGCTTGACTGTGAGTGAGCACCTGAGTCAAATCCTGTTTCAGACACTAGCTACATGACTCCCTTATTCTAAGTTCCCTCATTTGTAAATTGAGATAGTAACACCAGCACCAATACACTTGTTTGTGGGACTGTTGTAAGGATCAAACTGTCTGGTGCTATATAAATATCATGCATGGGGCAGGAAGCGGGGAGGGGGCGCCAGGCCTCTAAGGTGTACTAAGAAAATGTCACAGCAGACCACGTGTTGGACGTGGAATCAGGAAGAACTGAGTTCAAAATCTGCCTTACTTATTACTATTGGACTCCCCCATTAGACTGTGAGCTTCAAGAGGACAGAGACTATCTTTCACTTTTCTTTGTATGCCCTGCATTTGTCACAGTGTCTGGCACATACACGGCCTTTAATAAACATTTACTATCTAACCCTAGGGCACGTCACTTAACCTCTCAGCCTCAATTTCCTCATCTATAAAAAATAGAGATGACAGAAACCTTCCTTACAGGGTTGTTGCAAGGATGATCAAATGAGATTCTATGTAGAAAAGGCCTTGCAAACCTTGAAGTGCTATATAAATGCTAGCTATTACTTTTATTTTTGCAAAGGAAGACTTGTGGGATGGGTGGGGGTGTGTGACATATCTGTAAACCAATGTGCTATAAAAATAAAAGGCAATAAAAAAAGAAAAAAAGTTTTGGCACGATCCAGCTATTCCCTAATTATTAATCCTCTAGGTGGACTGGATGAAAAGAGCATCACCTTTTCATGAATAATTCAGTTATGTATAGATGCTTTACAAGTCAGTGTTTTGCTCATCACAGTACATGATTACTAGCTAAGGCGCCACAAAATTCCGTGGCCTGCTCATGCCTTAAAAGTTTATACCATCAGCCGCCAACAAGAAGGAAATGTTTCTTACGTGAGATTCCTCAATCTAGCTTCATTTGGCATCATAGGTGAAGGAGCCCCATCTCTTTCCCAGTGAGTAGGCTTGGAGAGATAAATCTGTTCAAACTTCAGCAGATATCGAGGCTGGAATTAGACAAAAATGTAGCAAATTCAAATCAAGGCATTATCACATTTTTATGAAAGCTGCCATGATCCCCACTGCTGACTGCCAATACATTTTAATTAGGTTACTATCTATCTGCTCTCAGTCTTCTTTTCCATTCGGCTTTCGATACCAGGCAGCTCTGTGAGGCAATGCAGTGAACAACGTTAGACTTGGAATTAGGAACCCCTAAGATCAATCCTGCCTCAACAGGTTGCTGAACTTTTCTGGAGAGAATAGACTGTTCTGAGGCTCAGATGGGATAACATGTGTAAAGTGCTTCATAAACTTTAAAGTGCTACAGAATGCTAGTTATAAGTATCAAATCCTCTGTCTGGTCAACATGGTATGAAACTGTCTAGGCCCTGAAAAGTCAGCAAAGATATTCTGTACTTGTAATTTTAGACGTACAAACTTTCTTAACATTCAGAAGTAAAACACAAATGAAGATTTTTGAATGACCTGAAAATACTAAATCTGTTGCTGAGTTGTTTATTCAATAATGATAATGTATTTAAACTATTCATATGATGATCCTTAAGACCAGGCGGTTAACTGAGTCCTATGGGATTAAACCTGTGATTCTGACCCCATGGTCTTAAAAAAAAAAAATGGACCTACTGGCTCATAAAAATTTAAGGTTTATGGACAAGATGCTGGGCAGACTGTTGCAATTAAGTTCTAAGCAGAGCCAGGGCAGCCATGGTTAGGTAGGACATTGAGCACCTGAGCCAACAGGTCATCTGTTCTTCCTGTCTATTCCAAGGACTGTCTCCAAGCTCAGGTCATTATTACCTCACAGCTGAACTATAGACTACTGTTTACAGTCTATTCCCACTCCAAAACATCCTAAAAATATCTATTCTAAAAATCATATCCTCCTAAAACACCATTACACACATACGTTTTGTTTATAAAAAAGAAAACCAAAAACCTTTCAGTGGTTCCAGATCACCTAGAGAATGAAGTCTATACTATTCTACTCTAACACTCAACACCCACTAGAATCTGGCCATTGAGATTTCTCTCTAGCCAAATTAGTCTACTTAAACCTCCAACACACCATGCATATTCCCCCCAACAGCAATTCATTCCATCTTCCTCTGCTTACAATTACTCGTGCGCCTTTCTCAGCTCCAGCTCCAATCCTTTGGCTCTGGGCTTCTGACTCATGAGAGTACACAATACCTAGCCTAACCCAGCCCCACCACACTGCTGCCCTATCATCTTCATGCTATACCTCCCAACCCCGAACTGTGCACCTCTAGCTCTAGAATAGTTACCAAATTAACACTACCATCCCTGGTACGAAATGTATCAATTTATGTCTCCACTCACTGTCACAGCAAGTTTCTTGACCAAAATATCAGCATGATCAAATCTCAAACTGACTGTACAGTCTCTGAGAACAAAGGACCGTGTCTGATGCCTCATTATATATCTAACAACACCTCGCAAAGTGATTAAAAAAGCATATTATACTACTGGCCTTTAAGCCATGAAAGGTATGAAACTGCAAAAATCAGAAGCTATTTGAGATGTCTTATGGACTATCTTACCGGTTCTTCAACCTCTCCAGTAGCATGCTGAGCTTCAGCTTGTAAATCAATAGGTGGGGCATCCTCTACAATTCTCTGCACAGACATCTGAATGAACTCATCAAAAGAATCCAGCTGCTGTCGAACCAAGCCCTTCTCATCAAAATAGGAACTGAGAAAATAGTTTAAAGATTAAAGTCAGGTATAACATAAGAATGTTTTCATTGCTGTTTTCAATTTTCCTGTTATCATTCTATTCAATAATTACCAAGAGACCACCTACTTTGTATCTAGCAGTGTCCAACACATCATGAGATAGCAAAAATGCACAAAATATTGTCCATGTGCCTGAGCTTACATCTCCTTGGGGAGACAATATTTACATATACATAAATATTAGAAACTGTAAGAGAACATATCAATGATGAGACTAAAACTAAGCAACATACTGGTAAAAAAAAAAAACAGTAAGTAATGTATGATTTCAGTAAAGGGAGAGAGATCGATGTGAGCCAGAGTAGTCAGAGTGAGGCCAGCCAGAAGAATTCGAGTACTGAAATATGGGAAGGGAACTACTAGAGAAGAAAAAAACATAAGTAAAGACATATATGGATTAAGCGGCTTGTTTAAGGAACAGCGAGGAGACCAGCCTAGATAAAATGGATGGTTTAAGCTGAGGGAGCAATGGACATAAGGTCAGTTAGACAGTACAAAGTCAGACTAACGGATTTTAAACTTTAGGAATATGAGTCAGACAGGAGCATGCAAAACAGACTTTAGAGGAAAGAACCAGGAATAAGAAATCATAGCTGGGACTAAAAAGTGATAAAGGACTGGACAAAGGTGGCGGCAGTAAGAACGCAGAAGCACTTCAAAGAAGATACATCAGGACTAGGTGACTAGATGACTACCAGTTTGTAGACCAGGAGACAGAGAGAATGGTAGTGCCATTAACAAAAGTAAACTAGTTCTGAGGAGAGGGTGGAGGAATGATTATGAGCTTAGTTTGGGGCGTGCTGTTTTGTTTGAAATGAAAGCAGCTACCCAAGTGAAGTGTCTAGAGTAGTACTTAGTGATGCAGGACTAAAACTGAAGTGAAGGGTCAAAATGAAACAGAAATTTACATGTCACCTTCAAAGGTAAGAGTTAAAGTCATCTGAACTGATGAGCTCTCTAGAGGAAGGATTTAGAAGTAAATGAGGAAAGAGCAGAAGCACAGAAGGCATTTCATGTGTTTGTCTTCACCCTAAACAAGGAATGATCCTTGGAGAAAGACTTATGGGCATGGAATAGTCAGGGAAATTAAGCAGAAATACTGGGAAACTGAAAAACCATAATTATATAGTATCACTAAAATTTAATAAACACAGATCGAGTGGACTGCAGGATCAAAGATACAGAGCTGGAACAAACCTTAGGGTAATTTAATCCATTTAACAGAGGAGGAAACTGACAGGGCCAGAAAAGGCCAAGACTCAATTCCAGTGGTCTTTCCAGTACACAATGCTGTATCTGAATGGCAGTATACTAAGGGGTAGCAAATACAAAGAACAAATCACATTTCTTGCCCTCATAGAGCTTATAATATAATAGCAGAAATAAGACATGTATACAAATAAATGGAAAGTTAAGTGTATAAGAGAAATACAAAGTACTAGAAAGATTCAAAGAATGATTACTTTCAGCTAAGGCAGTAAGGAGTGAAGAACATTTGGAAAATCTTGAGTTGGGCCTTGAAAGAGGCATAGAGGTAGGGGGAGTGGAGGGAGGGGGGGGGCGGTGTATGTTCCAAACACAGAGAGGGGCCTACATAGAGAAATGCAGGTAGGCAGGAAAGAGCAGGAAGAATTCATGAACAGTAAGCAGTACATTTTCTCAAAAAAAACAATTATACATGAAAGGGATAAATAAATTATATGTAAAAGATAAAACTCAAAAGGTGAACTGGCACCAGGACATGAACAGCTTTGAAATTCAGTCCTCTGACTAAAGTCTGTGGCCTTTATTTGGCAGATAACAGGTAACTCAGTGGAGGTTTTCAAATAGGGAGGTGACGTGAATACAACTCTGGCAGTGCTCAGTGTGTTAGACAAGTCAGAACAAGGAATCAAAAAGAACATTTAGTGCCACAATCCAGGAAAGAGGTAATGAAGGTCTGAACTAGGGGAATGGAAATAAGAATGGAAAGAAGGGATCCAAACAGAGATATATATAGTTTTGTAACTAAATTTTCTTTATTCATTTCATGAATGAGTTGTGTTTTAAAATCTCTCAATTATTTGGCACTTGGAATGCTTTCTCTGCAAAAACAAATGTTAGTTAAGTTCTAAAGCTACCCAAAAAAAGCCTAAGCCTACAATGTACCTGAAGTATTACACCTAGAAATCTAAACTTCCATTTAAAACAATGTTTCCATAGAAAACAACGATCAGAATTACAATATGAGATGTCAAAAATATATTCTTGTCATTTTATGGTCACAGGAGAGAGATATGGTCTCCCTCAGCTTCATCCACAGGTGGAGAGACCCTTATCTTTTCAGTAAGACAGGAGTTGATGAGAAAGGTATAGAAAATGGACAGGGGTTCTGGCAAAGGAGTGAGAATCTAGAGTCCAGATGCCCTTTTATTAAAGGGATTTGCTCTGTGAAGTTTGGATCCATTCAAAGGGCTGCACTTGAGGACCTAGAGGGCCACATGTGGCCTCAAGGCCGCAAGTTCCCCACCCTTGATGTAGAATAAGGAACCTGACAGTAGCTTGAGTAGTTTAAGAGAAAAGAGAGCTCTGTGAATGGTGAGAAATATAACAAGCAGTAAGGCAATGTGAGAGGGAAAGCAGATTTTTTTCCCTTCCTTTAAAAGCTGGAAACATGAAACGCTTCATTTCACACAAAAAAAGAAAAATGTGGTAAATTATACTATTTTACTCTCAACCAATCTCCCAGACTTTCTGTTAAGAACTATTTTTTTAGTTAGCGAAGAAAAATCCTCCTGTCTAGATCACTTTCTGACCCAGGGTGTGTAGAACAGAAAGTATATGCCTTATATCAAAAGTTTACCCAAAGAGCCCCTTCAGTTTCCTTGAAAAAAATTACCTAATAACAATCCAGCAAGCTTCTTGCCACAAATCTGGAGTGATTTCATCATCATCTTCATCATATTGCATATCTACAAAGAAAAATCATAAAGTACTTTATTACTTTTCTGTACTACAATAACATACATGCTGTTCTTCACAAGTAAATAAAGCAAGATTTTTGAAAATTAAAACTAAACTTTTTCCCCAAAGGATTCATGATGTAAAAATGCTATCCACTTCCAGAGACAGGGAAATGATGAACTCTGAGTGCAAAATGATGTATAATTTTCTCACTTTATCATTCTTGCTTTTGTGAAGTATAACTGATATGGAAATATGCTTTACAGGATTTCACATGTATAACTGATAACATATAGCTTGACTTCTCAGTGAGTGGAGGAGGGTACAGGAGGGAGAGAATTTGGATCTCAAAATTTTAAAAGACTGCTAAACTGGGGGGTGGGGAGCTAAACTTTTTTCTCGATTTTCTAAGCCAATTCCCTTAATAAAACAAAACAACATGCATGCACTCTCACGCTCATATCATATACAGATAATCCTCAACTCACTAGGGGTTTGTGTTTTAAACATTCATTTGTAAATGAAGAAAGAAATGAAAGCAGCCAACGACTTGTTTTCTGTCCCAAAGCTATATGCCTGTATGTTATGAACATTTCTTTAGGAAGACAACTGTATATTGCTAGATGTAGAAAACCTTAAATGGCAACATAACAATAAAATGACAGAACTCAATCGACATGTCATTACTGATAACTAACAATAACTACTCTATGCCAGGTACTGTGCTAAGCACTGGGGACACAAAGGTCGAAAATACAGTCCTTATGCCCCAAGAAGCATTGAGCGCAGGGACAGTCTTGGCTCTTTTTGTATCTCCACAACTTAACACAGGGTACACAGTAGGTGCTTTACAAATTTTTATTGCCTACTGACCTTCTAATGGAGGAGACAAAATAAACACACTAAGTTCACACACACAAAAAAAGACATTTTGTTGGGGGAACGGGAAGAAATCAGGAGAGGCTTCATGTAGGTAGAAACTAGGGCTTCTAAGAGGAAAAGCTGAGGAGAGAGTTATTCCAGGCACAGGGACAGTCTGTACATGGCACAAGTATGGAAGACGGAATGTTTTGTGAAGAACAGCAAAAAAGCCAGCTTGGCTAGACTGGAAATGACTGTGGTTGCATAAAGACTAATTCTTATATAAAGCTAATTGTAAAATAACTACTATATCTACAGTCATATCATTAAATGATCAGAAGAAAGATCACAATAAATATTAACTTAAAAGAAAAGACAGAGATGAGAAAACACTGTACCATTACAGCAACTTCAACCTGACCTAAACAAGCTATTGGCTCTGAAAAAGTTTAACTTATGCAAAAGTCTCATTAGTAGGCAGCCCAGAAAAGCCCAGAAACCAGTTGATCCAGCCAATGCAGGAAGGATGAGGTGTTACCATTACAAAGCATCTAAGGCCAATACCAGTTGAGAGAATAAACTTGTTCACCAAACATTACGGCGTACCATCATGGAATGCTATGAGCAGAATCACTCGCAAAATCTGAAACACAGTAAAGAAAACGAGCCTTCGGGGAACATCTCAACTTCCAAGATATACAAATGCTAGATGACCCTAAAGCAAGGAAATCCAAAGTCCCACTCTGATCCCACAAAGCCAAACAGCCCCTGCCCTCCACTCAACATGGTGAACACGTTGCCAGTGGAAATACACAGAAACCAAAGATGGAGCACTGAGGTGAAAGAGCAGCAAGCAGACCTGTTTTGATAGAATGCAGCATTTTGTAGAAGGATGAAATAGTACTGGAAAAGAAGACAAGATCCAGATAGTAAATGCTTTACACAATAGACTAAAGTTTGTATTTTATCTTAGAGACAATAGGGAGCCACAGAAAGCTTTTGAGCGGAGGACTGATGATTAGATCTGTGAAGATGATTTTGCTGAGTTATATGGACGGCTGATCAGAGGAGGGAGAAACTGAGAACAGAGATGCTAATTTGGAAGCAACTGCCAAAGTGTAGACAGGATCTGTGTTTTTTGGTAAGTCCCTTAACTTTTCTGGGTCTCAGTTTCCTCATTTGTAAAATAAAGGAGTTGGACCAGATGACCTTGACAGGGCTGTTTGATGAATATGATGCTATAATTTCCAAAGCATTTGCAAACTAAATCATGAATAGGATAAACACAAAACAAGACATAAATGTAGCCATTGTTTAACTTCAAGGATAGCAGAATATGATATTTAAACCCCACTACATTAATACCCAATATACTATGTGAAAAAGTGGTCATGATACTTTATTTTTTTTTAAAAAAAAAAAAGGTAAGTCGGGAAAAACTGCTGGATTTAATTTCATATACAAAAGAAATCCGTGCTGATCCTTTATCTCTTGGAAAAACCATTCAAAAAAATGAAAAACATTACAATGACTCTACAACCTTAAGAAAAATTTTAAAGACAGCATCAATCATTGTGTGAAAATGGTATATATTCTCCTTGATGAAAAGTTCTCATAAGATTCAGATTATCTTCTCTATTACATCTTTAAGGTCAAACAACTAATGAAGAAGTGTAGAAAATATAAGGCCCTACCGTGTTACTGATTTAAAATAAAATTTTGCCGAAGTTATCCAAAGGTAGCACGAAGGCCCTCCTCAGCAAGGTGTCTCCCATGTGTATATTAAAATCATTTAAGAATATATGATCAATGCAACTAGGGACAGCATTACTCAACAAGCCACTAAATGGCAAAATCAAATTGAAGTACTGAAAATTAAGAAAATCAAATTGATTCTCTTCCTGCCATATGAGTGGACACCACCGATGAGCTTTCCATAGTAACAATATGGAAGGAAGGGTTGTTGCTAGCCCTGCATTCCAAATTTCCAACATTTAGTACTGTTTTCCTCATCCAGGATGCTGCAGGCTTTATAACTGTTTATGATGTTGCCTTCTGGTTTTTGGATGCACCTTCTTTTGTCAACAAAAATGATGTCAGCACTCATTCAGGGTCTTAGCCTAGCTGAGGAGTCTGAGTCCATTGATTAGAAAATTCATGCTTTGCTAATACGTTGATTGTGCTTGGTGTTTTGTGCCTCAGTTTACCTTGATTTCAATCAAGACAGTATAACATAGACAGGTTCACCTAATGTACTCAAAAGTATCATAAAAGATGTGTTGCAGAGTGAAAATATAAAGATTCCATGTTGATGACAAGGTTATCCTACTGGGGGAGGGGGTGATTAGGAGGAGAGAAAGATATTAGTCAAAACTAGCTCTAAATCTCAAATCAATAATCCTAGGGCTTCTGCAAAAAGTATGTAAAATGATTTCCCAATTAATCAATTCACAATCCCTGTGACTCCCTTCCATGGACACCACTCCCCTATATGTGCTGTCATACCCTATTAGAATATAAGACCATTAACTACAAGGTCTTTCTCAGATTTTTTAATTAATATCCACAGTACTTACCATAGTGTTAGCACATTAAATGCTTAATACTTTTTCATTAAGCAAGTTTTGTGGCCCTACCACCTATCTTGCTGCTACATCTTCCAAACTCCTTAGCACTCTTATATGACCTGCTGGTGCACCCTGAGCATCCTAGCTTTGCCATCATCCACCTACTGATGGACCTTTGGGACTTCCTGGCCCTTCCATCTACCTCAAAGCTGAATCCATAAATGTGTTATCTACCCAAATAGAGTTAAAATTCCTTGAGAGAAGGGTCTGTCTCATTATGTCTATTTATATCCCCAATTCTTAGGATACAATAATTCTTTTTTCTTCTTTCATTCATTTATCTGCAAAACACCAAGAAGGGAGAATGAAGGTGGTAAACAGAATGGTAACAAAGCTAAAGGCAAGATGATTAAGGACTGGAAAAGAAATTAATGCCTATCAACCGAAGAATGGCTAAAAAAATTACATACATGAAGAGAACAAAGTGACTGAACATAAAAGACAAAATACAAATTCAGAGAAGGATGGAAAGACATGCGAAATGGTGTTGTGTGCCTCAAGCAGAACCAGGAAAACAAAAGTACAGCACTGTGAAAATACAAAAAGAGCAAAAAAACCTCTAGTGAATGCTGTTCAAGAATGATATTCCAAAAAAAATTTTAGAGCAAGTTTCTCTGATAAAGGCCTCATTTTTGAAATATTAGAGAGAACTGAATCAAATCTATAAGAACACAAGTCATTCCCCATTTGATGAACGGTCAAAGGAAACAGGCAGTTTTCAGATGAAGAAATCAAAGCTATCTATAGTCCTATAAAAAAGTGCACTAAATCACTTTTGATTGGAGAAATGCAAATTAAAACAACTCTGAGGTACCACTTCACACCTATGAGATTATAGTTAATATGAAAGAAAAGGAAAATGACAAATGTTGGAGGGGAGATCAGAAATTGGGACATTACTGCACCGCTGGTGGAACTATGCCCAAAGGGCTATAAAACTGTGCATAACCTTTGACCCAGCAATAGTTCTACTAGGTTTGTATACCAAAGAATTTTGTTTAAATAATGGAAAAGGACCTATATATGCAAAAATGTTTATAGCAGCTCTTTTTGTGGTGGCAAAGAATTGGAAATCAAGGGGATGCTCAATAACTGAGGAATGGTTGAACAAGCTGTGGTATGATTGTAATGGAATATTGTACTGTAAGAAATGATGAACATAATGCTTTCAGAAAAACCTGGAAAGACTTACATGGACTGATGGAAAGAGAAGTGAGCAAAACCAGAACATTGTACCCAGTCACAACAATATTGTAGGATAAACTGTGAATGGCTTAGTTATTCTCATCAATTTAAAGATCCAAAGGGTTTTACATAATGATACACATGTGGCCTATGTTGAATTGCTTGCCTTCTTAGGGAGGGAAGAGGGGAGAGAATTAGGAACTCAAAGTTTTAAAAACAGATGTTCAAAAACAAACAAAAAAAAAGTTTTTGCATGCAACTAGGAAATAAGATACACAGGCAGTGGGGTGTAGAAATTTATCTTGTCCTACAAGAGAAGAAGGGAAAGGGGGATGGGAGGGGAGTGGGGTGACAGAAGGGAGGGCTGACTGGGGAACGGGGCAACCAGAATATACGCCATCTTGGAGTCGGGGAGAGGGTAGAAATGGGGAGAAAATTCATAATTCAAACTCTTGGGAAAATCAATGCTGAAAACCAAATATATTAAATAAATTAAATTTAAAAAAAAATTTAAAGATCCAAGACAATTCTGAAGGAAGATGAAAAACCTATCCATCTCCAGAGAAAGAAAGGAGTTGGAATGCAGATAGTTTTTACTTTATTTTCTTCGTGTTGGGGGGGGAGGGGTCTGTGTTTTCTTTCATTACGTAAATATTATGAACATATGTTTTGTATTACAAGTATAACCTATATCACAGTGCTTGCCGTCTTAAGGAGGAGAGAGAAGTGGGAGGGAGAGAATTTGGAACTCAAAATTTTTAAAAACTAATGTTAAACATTTTACATATAATTGGGAATTTTTTTAAAAGTATGATGTTCCTGGTTCTGTAGATTTTTTTACTTGGAAAGAACTTTAGAATCCATCTTATCCAACCCCTTCATTTTACAAAAAAGGAACCTTGTATTGAAACGTTAGGTGGTCTCAAGAAGAGGTAAAAAAATTCACCATTTCCTTCAAGAAATAGAGTATTATGGGTGCGGAATGCTGTCTACACAGTCAAACAAAGTGTTAGATTTGCTGAACCGCTTTTTAAAATCTGTTACAAGGAATAACTCGCTGGGTACCAGAAATAGGACGATACTCAGGGACGAATGTAACGTAAAAAAAAAAAAAACACCAAGATTCATTAATACAATTAAGATGACTTAATTAAAAACAGGATGGGAGGACAGGTTAGGAGATACTAGACGAGGCTCTAATGTAACGACACATAAGTACCAGGATAGTGAGCTATTCAGGGACGAATGCAATGTAAAACCAAGACACATTAATAAAATTAGGGACAAAACGGGAGGATGCGGAATGTTAGGAGACACAAGGCTGGCCTCTCGCGTAACGGACACAGAAGCACCAGGATGATCAGCTCTTTTCATTATGTGTCATGGACCTCAGTGCTGCCCGGGCCTTGACATTATTAGTGGCACCCTCGAGGAAGTAACTAAAATAATAATAATAATAATAATAAAACATCCCACCCCTCCTCGGCCCTGCCCAGGAAGAGTTCTTAAACGGGTCTCTTACCCTCGTCTGCGTCGTACATCTTGACAAATAATTCTCAATACTCCTCGCAATTAACGAACAAAAAGGAGCATACGACACTTGGACAGACTAGCGAACTCAAGCGAGAGTCAGTTTCCGGCGTTCCCGGCAGACCCTGCGCCTCGACCCTGCTCCCCAGCCCCGGAACCTTCCGGTTCCTGCTCCGACTTCCGCTCAACCAGAGGTTGAATGAGCTGGCTCGGCGGTGACTGTGAGCGGAGTGGGTGTGCCATTTAGCGTTTGGACTGCGCCGGTGCGGGCGGTGTGCGGAGGAGGCGGGGCTACGTAGGGGAGCCCGCTTGCGCACGGGTCGGATTCCCGCCTCTAGCAGCCTAGAGTCCCTTAGATGGAAAGCATGTTTCTAGATTGGCCCTGGTGCCTGGCGGCAGGAGACCAAAAACATCTTCTAAAGTGATTTCCAGCCTGTTATTACTGCAGGAAACAATGAGAGATTGAAATAGTAATGCTTAGGTTGCGATATTGTCTTTTGTAAACGCTTTGGGAACCTGAGGGTACAAGCGAAAAACCTCGAGTTTAATCCGCAATCTACTTGATCCGTTTTAATTAATTTTTTTCATTTTAATTTTTGCTTTTAATTTTATTATTTTATTAAATTTTAGCCGTAAGTCCATGGCCAGCCATTGATTTTCAAAATGAAGAAAGGTTAATACGTGAGGGTACCTTTTCCCTAGAGGATGGAAAGCGGCGGCCTGAGGGACTGAGGTTGACAAGAAGACAAGTCCCTCCTAAGCCACCGTCCGAGGAGGTCGGGTAGACACGTGCTCGACTCTAGCACCGCCCCCGTCGGGAGAGCGCACTCCTCAGTCCCCATGCTACCCCAGAGTTTGTCGCGCCGGCTGCTCCCGCTGTTGCTGCGTGGGGCCGCTCCTCTGGCGGCGCACCATGGCTCCCCCGGGTTGCGGCTGCCCCCCGGCCGTCCGGCCGCCTCCGTCTTCTCCCCGGTGCGGCTGCAGCAGGACCGAGAACCGAAGGGAGGAAGAGGGGCGCCGGCCGCGGGGACGATGGTAGACCCCAGCCTACTGGAGGAGAGCTTCGTGTTCCCGGAGTACGTCCCCGAGCCGGACCCCGACGTGGAGCCGTCGGTGTCGGCGGAGCTGCAGCGCATGCAGGAGGAAGAGGAGCGGAAGCAGCTACTGCGGGGCGAGCGGCTGCAGCGGCGGCTAGTACAGCAGCAGAGGAAAAGCCGGGCCAAGGGGCAGCACCCGGTGGTCGGGAGCCCCGACCCCACGGTGCCGGCCAGTGGCGTCAACTGCTCGGGCTGCGGGGCGGAGCTGCACTGCCAGGACCCGTCGGTGCCGGGTTACCTGCCCAGCGAGAAGTACCGCAGCCTGGAGGCGCAGGCCGAGGCGGGCGGGCTGGCCCGAGCCGTGTGTCAGCGCTGCTGGCTCATGGTGCATCACCATAGGGCCCTGCAGGTGCGGGTGAACCGAGAGCAGTACCGAGAGATGGTGCACGCCGCCCTGCGGCGCCCCGGGCCGGCCTTCGTGCTCTACCTGGTGGATGTGCTCGACCTGCCGGACCCCCTGCTGCCAGACCTGCCCGACCTGCTCGGCCCCAAACCGCTGATAGTGCTGGGCAACAAGGTGGACCTGCTGCCCGGGGACTCCCCCGACTACCTGCGGAGGCTCCGAGAGCGCCTGTGGGAAGAATGCGCCCGAGCCGGCCTCCCGCCGGCCCCCAGAAGGGCAAAGAGGAGGCAGGCCAGAGCCGGGCCCAGGGTCGAGGAGGAGGCTCCGGGGGCCAAGCCGGCACGGCCGGGCTGTCTGGTCCAGGACGTGATGCTCATCAGCGCCAAGACTGGTTACGGAGTGGAGGAGATGATCTCGGTGCTGCAGCGCTCCTGGCGCTATCGGGGCGATGTCTACCTGGTTGGCGCCACTAACGCCGGCAAGTCCACGCTCTTCAACGCCCTCCTGCAGTCCGACTACTGCATCGCCCAGGGCGAGGACGCCATCGACCGGGCCACCATCTCCCCCTGGCCAGGTGAGCGGCGGCCGGGGCCCCACCGAGACCTCGCCCAAAGCCCTCCTCCTGCGAGAAACTTTCCCCAGCCCTTTTCATTCCAGGCCTTTGTTAATTTTCCCCCCGTTATCGTCGATGTGGTTTGTTTTGTGTTTGTTTGCATGTTGTCTTCCCCGTTAGATTGTGAGCACCTAGAGGGCAGGGACTGCCTCTTGCCTCCTTTTTTATCTCTAGCACTTACACAGTGCCTGACACGTTGTATATGCTTATTAAATGTTTATTGAAGTGAATTTAAGCTTTCTCCTCCCCCCCCCCATCCCACTTTTGCTGTCTAAGTGTTTACACGTTTGCCCACGAGGAGGTGTGTGGGACCATTCTGGTTAATTCCAGGCTTACTCTGCTCAACCCCTCTTGGGTCCTTATTCATTTGTATGCCCCTTGTATTTGCTCTTAAAGGGGTCTCGGCTTGTTTCACCACGAGGCAAGACAGAGCTTATGTGTTTCCGGTTTTAGTGAACCTTCCCTGTCTCCTTCTCTGGCCAGTACAATGAATGCTTGGAGTCACCAACTACTAGGAAAGGGGAGGAGAGACAGCTTTTTTGTTTTTGTTTTTCTTGATTTAGACTTTGCACTAAAATACATTGCATTTTATTTGCTTCTTCTAAGTAAAAATGTACATGTGTTTTGATATTTCAGGAACAACCTTAAATCTCCTGAAATTTCCTATTAGCAACCCTACTCCTTACAGAATGTTTGAAAGGAACAGGAGACTTAAAGAAGAGGCAGCTAAAAGTGAAGATGACCTTAATGAGCAAGAGCAAAAGCATCTTAATAAAATGAAAAAGCAGGGTTATTTAGTAGGTGAGTATCTTCTACAGGAACAGATTGTGGACTAAATCCCTTCTAAATCCGTTGCTCTGGAACATGAATTCACAATTCAGAATGATAAGGGCAACCTCTAACTATTCTGAAATCCAAAGCTGTAGTTAAAACTACTGTTTAAAAGCACAGAGGGGCAAAACATTCAAAAAATGGTGGGGAATTCGTTTTTGGTTTTTGTGGGGAGTGGAAGTGGCATAGTAGGATTTTAAGTTGAATAAGTTGCCTTCCCGTTGTCAGAAGTAATAGCCCTTTTAACTTCATCCTGTGAATTATCTGATGCTTTCTTTCCTGTTTAGAAACTCCAAAGAGTAGTAAAGATTATCATCATTTCCATGTTGCACCCAGATACTAACTCATGTTCCTTTTCCTGCTAACAGCTAGCAGTGATGCTGCCAAGTTATGCTGAGAGCCATTGTCTTTCCAGTCCTTCACTGCTACTCAATCTCAGCTTGAATTCTTCCCATATGTGTGCAGCTACATATAAATATTAACATTTACACTGAATTCTCTATTAACTCTTTCCTCTGCCAACCCTTCCAGCTCTAAATCTGTGATTCTATGCTAAATCCATTTACATTCTGTATCACCGATGCCATAGGCTGCCAAACTCCTACGTAGTACTTACTACTTTCTAGATCTAGAGCTAAAAAGGGATCTCAAAAATGAGCTAGTCTGACCTCATCATTTTACAGATGAAGAAAATAGGGCTAAGGAAGAGATTAAAGGACTTGCCCAAAGGATCCACCTACCTGTCCTTAATATTTCTGTGACTTAGTCTTAGTCCCTACATAGTAACTGAATTGAGATGGACATAAATAAAAGGTGGAAATGCAAACATTTTAAAGATGAATAACTTCAAAGCTACTCTCTTCTTGTAGGAAGAGTTGGAAGAACATTCTGTTCTCCAAAAAATGATGAACCTACTTTCGAATTTGATGCTGATTCACTTGCCTTTGACATGGAGAATGAACCTCCGAAAATAACACACGATGAACCTGCCAGGCCTGTGGAACTGACACCTCAACAAATGAAAGATGTTCACTGGTTTTATGATACCCCTGGAATTGTAAAAGAAAATTGTGTATGTGTTTTGTTTCATTTAGAAGGGATTAAAAACAGTGAGAAGGTTCTATCCTAACTAGCAAAAACAAATTTGGGGAGAAATGTTGGGCAAAGAACCCTTAGCTTTGGACCTAGTTCCACCGCTTGTTATAGAACAAATCTGCAAATGTGGTTTTCTCCCTACAGGCAAGTGATTTGGTGAACATGGAATCTCCATAGCAGACATCTCACTTGCACGTCAATGGGGGTGGTGTGGGTCGAGGTGAGGGTGGATACTGTAGTTTGTTTGCCCTTTTTGGCAGGAAAGCTAGACAGAAACGATGCTAAGTAATATCAGATACTTGATGTTGAATATTGGCATAAAATAAAAAAGCATCGTATATAGATAAGAGAGGGGTTGTATAGAGAGAATTGGCATTCATATAGCAACCACTATTTGCTGGTAAACACCTTAAAAAAGATTTTCTCATTTGATCCTCACAACAAGCTAGTAAGAGAGGTGCTGTTGTTATCCTCATTTTACAGCTGAAGAAATTAAGTTAAACAGAGGTTAAGAGACATGCTCAGTCACACAGCTGGGAAATGGCTGAGGACAGATTTGAACTCTTCCTGACTCCAAGCCCAGTTCTCTAGCCACTGAGCCACCTAGCTGTATGCACTTTCATTATGTACCATCTGTGAATCCATAACTTCCATCTTGAAGTTAGTGGATAATGGCAGATGGGCATTTATTTTTGTCTATCAAATCACTTAAAAATGTTTAACTTTAAGTCATAGAATTCTAGAGCTAAAGGGGTGAATAAGTGATTCTCTGCTTCCAAAACTACTGGATTATCTTTCCCTACTTTCACTTTGACACTGCCCTTGAACCCTCCTCTCCCTCTTTCTCACCTCCCCACCCCTATCAGTCTAAGAAACTTTACCTGGAAGATAAGCATCATTTTGGCTAGCTTTTAAAATGGCAATTTTGGTGTTTTTTTAAAATGATGACACATTCCTTCAATTATTAGAGGGCCACTATGTGCAGAGCACTCTACTAGGTGGTGTAATTGCTACTAGAATAGCTTATGTTGGGCACTTTAAGGCTCACAAAGTGCTTTGCTCACAATTTTGTGAGGTCATTTCAAACCTTCACTATAAAATAGGATCAAATTTTACGTGATTTACATTTTGGACTCAGCAGTGGTCCACAAAGTAAAAGGCCATTTAAAAAAGTTTTTTAAATAGCTAGGCTTAAATCAGAAGTCTTGTCAATCTAGTACTTCAAAACTTTCAACGTAACTTTTGAGAGAGAAAGAGGTAGCTCTTTACTGACAATAAGAGATGCTAAAAGCATAGGAATTATTCTCACATACTCCAAATAATAGTTCTCTTAAAAGTTAGAACCGTCAGAAAATTTAGATTTTTTAATTGATTTTTAATGTTCAGCATTCACTTTTATAAGATTTTTAATTCTAAATCTTCCCTCTCCCTTCCCCAAGATGGTATGCAATCTGATATAGGGCATGCGTGTATAATCATATTAAACATATTTCCACGTTAGTTATGTTGTGAAAAAAGAGAACAAAAGGGAAAAACCACGAGAAAGAAAAAAAAGAGAAAATAGTCTACTTGCATTCAGACTCCCAAGTTCTTTCTCTGGATGCAGATAGCGTTTTCCATCATGAGTCCTTTGGAGTTGTATTGCATAGAGTTGTACTGCATAGAGATCCTTGCATTGCTAAGGAGAGATAAGTCTATCAAAGTTAGACATTGCACATTGTGGCTGTTACAGTGTATGTACAATGTTCTCCTGATTCTGCTCACTTCACTCAGAATCAGTTCATCAGTTCTACCACAGTCATATGACACAATTTGTTCAGCCATTCACCAATTGATGGGCATGCCCTCAATTTCTAATTCTTGGCTACCACAAAAAGAGCTGCTATAAATATTTTTGTACATGTGAATCTTTTTCCCTTTTTTTAATCATCTCTTTGGTATATAGACCTAGTAGTGGTAAGCTGGATCAAAGGGTATGCACAGTTTGATTGCCCTTTGGACATAGTTCCAAATTGCTCTCCCGAATGGTTGGATCAGTTCACAACTCCACCAACAATGCATTATTAGTGTTCCAATTTTCCCACATCTCCAGAATTTACCATTTTGTTGTTTTGTTATGTTATCCAGTCTGATAGGTGTGAGGTAGTACCTCAGAGTTGTTTTAATTTGCATTTCTCTAATCAGTAGTGATTTAGAGCATTTTTTCATGACTAGATAACTAATTTCTTCATCTAGAAACTGCCTGTTGATATCCTTTGACCGTTTTCATTTGGAAAATGATTTATATTATAAATCTGACTCAGTTGTCTAAATATTTTAGAAATGAGGCCTTTATCAGACACTGGCTGTGAAAGTTGTTTCCCAGCTTTCTGCTTCCCTTGTAATCTTGGGTGCATGGGCTTTGTTTGTACAAAAACTTTTCAATTTAATGTTCTCAAAGTCATCCATTTTGCATTTCATAATGTTCTTTATCTTTTATTTGGTAATAAATTCTTCCCTTCTCCATAGACCTGACAGGTAAACTATTCCTTGCTCTCCCAACTTTTATATCTAAATAAGGTATCATTTTGACCTTATCTTAGTATACAATGTAAGATGTTGATCCCTGGTTTCTGCCATACTGTTTTCCAGTTTTCCTGGCAATTTTTGTCAGATAGTGAGTTCTTATGCCAGAAGCTGGAGTCTTTGGGTTTATCAGACTGTAGATTACTGTAGTTATTGACTACTGTATCTTGTGTACCTAACCTATTCCACTGATCCACCACTCTATTTCTTAGCCATTACCGAGTAGTTTTGATGATTACTGCTTTATAATACAATTTAAGATCTGGTATGGCAAGGCCACCTTCCCTAGCATTTCTTTTCATTGATTCCCTTGATATTCTGGACCTTTAGTTTTTCCAGATAGATTTTGTTATTTTCTAGCTCTATAAAATAATTTTTTGGCAGTTTGATTGGTATGGCACTGAATGAGTAAATTCATTTAGGTAGAATTGTCATTTTTATTATATTAACTTGGCCTACCTATGAGCAACTGATATTTTTCCAATTACTTAGATCTGACTGTATGTGAAAAGTGTTTTGTAATTGTGTTCATATAGTTCCTGGGTTTGTCTCAGCAGATAGACTTCCAACTATTTTATATTTTCTACAGTTAAAATTTAGATGTTTTAAAAATAACCTATAGTAAGATTGATTTTATGGCGAATATCAGAATTTTAGTATTCAACTTAGCTCAGAGGTTCATTGGATCAGAGATGTAGAGCTAGAAGGGACCTCAGGCCAGTTAGTCCAACCCCTTTGTTATAGAGTTCAGGAAACTTGAGGCCTAGCAGCACAACTAACTGAATTAAAAACTACAAGTTCACAAAATTTCATGCCATTTTCTTCACAGGTCTTAAATTATCTGACGGAAAAGGAAGTAAATATTGTTTTGCCAACACATTCCATTGTCCCAAGAACCTTTATTTTGAAACCTGGAATGGTTCTGTTTTTGGGAGCTCTGGGACGCTTAGATTACCTTCAGGTAAGCAAAATAATCTTTTTAAAATGTGACTAGGCACTTTGTGCTGTTCTGTTTTTTTAAATAATGTATCTTCTTCAGGATATTTAGTGTTACCAAAAGAGCTTGGCATTTAGGTCAGGATATTCTTCTTTTCCTTTGGTATTGTTCATGCGGAAATCACATGCTTGTCAAACACTCAAGTAGTGATATGATGTGTGCCTTACAGAAACTCAAGGAAGTCAGGTTCCCTTATTTCTGCTGATTTGTTGTACAGTGACTTTAATAATTAAAAAAAAAAAATTCTGATAGTATCACATATTTACCTAGCATCTTTTGAGGCTTTTGAGAGTCATCCCTATTTTATTTAGATTTAGAGAAATTAGAAAAATTGACACACATGGAGGTCACTAAATCAGTCGGACCAGGGTAGGGGTGAAACTCCAGGATCAACATGTTCTGAGTCCCTGCCACGCACAAGATCATATTCATTTTTGAAAGAAATGTGCTATGATTGGCTTCTTGGGCAGAAATAGCACATAAGAGTCTGGGTTAAAATATTCATCTATTTATATATTAAGTAGTAATCAATAATAGCCTGTTTTAATGTAAACATTTTAAAGTTTGCTTCTGATTCAGAAACAAGAGAGTAGTACCAAAGCGCTTTTCAAGTAATTGACTTTAACTAAAACTCAGTTTTACTTCTGGTAGTGATCATCTGACTAATTTGATAGTTTTTGCTAGAAATTCCTTGGTTTGGCAGATTAGGATTGTATTCATCATAGCACTTCATTACAAGAACAGGAAGAATTTGATTTTCAAATTCACTGCAAAAGTAATGTTTTAGTAACACTGGACCCAGATCTATCTCTTTTTCTTTCTTTTTCTTTTTTTTTCTGTATAAACATTTGCTTCCTAGTTTCCCTAGCAGATGATAATGGATTTTTTTTCCTTCCATTTTTTTGTCCTGACATATTTTAAGTCTTGGGTTCTACTGTGTGAAGGCTTAAACTTTTAAATAAAAGATAAAAATCATTTTCTATTTCTATAAGTATATTAACTAGAACAGTTTATCCTGTCTCTTTGGATAGTCTCAGAGTTTTTGGTCAGTCTTGGGTCACCTGCAAATTAATTGTAAATTTGAAAATAATTCTTTGAGACTAGTTACCTTTATGGAAATAGAGATTAATAAGGGAAAAAATGAGCTTACTTATAATGCATAGACTGCTATCTACAAACATAAAAGCACAGAAATGTGGTAGGGTATGTGTGGAATACATAAATTATATATAGGCTTTATTTTGTCAGAACAAAAAGACACCTTTTTTCAATTTTTATTAAAAAATCATGGGGGCAGAGCCAAGATGGCTGCTTGAAAACAGGGACTCGCTTAAGCCCTCCCCCAAACACCTGTAAAAAATGGCTCGAGCTACAGAACCCACAAAATAACAAAGGGAAACAAGTCTCCAGCCCAAAACAGCCTGGATGGTCGCTGGGAAGGGTCTATCACACTGTGCTGGGAGTGGAGCACAGCCCAACGTGGGCCACGCTAGGACAGACTAAGCACAGAGTAGACCAGGCTGAGCAGGCCCCAGGGCCCTGAATCACTGAGCTGTGGCAGTTACCAGACTTCTCAAACCAAAAACGCCAAAGAACAGAGCAGGTCAGTGGGAAAACTGCTGGATCTAGATGAGGGAAGTGTGGGGTGCAGCAGCAGCGAAGAAGAATCAAGCAGCTGATCAGAGCAGGAGTGCAGAGATTGCTTTGCTGGCGCAGAGGCAGAGTTCTCTTGCTTTGCCCTCCTTGGATCTGGGTCACAATCCTAGTTGGCGGTTCTTGGGGGAGGAGGAGTGCTGCTGTGGCAGAGCTTGCTGTGTACAAAGAGCTCTGAAAACAGCAGTACAAACCCCTGAAGTTTGAGACAAAGCAGTTTCCACTCTGAAAGCAGTCATACCCTGACCAAAAGCTCAAACGTCAAGTAGCAAGCAATGTAAAAGAACTCAGACTATAGAATCTTTTTTTGTGCGTGTGACAAAGAAGACCAAAACATACAGCCAGAAGAAGTCAGCAAAGTCAAAGAGCTACATCAAAAGCCTCCAAGAAAAATATGAATTGGTCTCAGACCATGGAAGAGCTCAAAAGGATTTGGAAAATCAAGTGAGAGAAGTAGAGGAAAAATTTGGAAAAGAAATGAGAATGATACAAGAAAATTATGAAAAACAAGTCAACAGCTTGCTAAAGGAGACCCCAAAAACTACTGAAAAAAATAACACCTTAAAAAATAGACTAACCCAAATGGCAAAAGAATTCCAAAAAGCCAGTGAGGAGAAGAATGCCTTAAAAGGCAAAGTTAGCCAAACAGAAAAGGAGGTCCAAAAGACCACTGAAGAAAATACTAGCTTAAAAATGAGATTGGAGCAAGTGGAAGATAGTGACTTTGAGAAATCAAGAAATTATAAAACAGAAACAAAAGAAAGAAAAAATGGAAGACAATGTGAAATATCTCATTGGAAAAACCACTGACCTGGAAAATAGATCCAGGAGAGATAATTTAAAGATTATTGGACTACCTGAAAGCCATGATCAAAAAAAGAGCCTAGATATCATCCTTCGAGAAATTATCAAGGAAAACTGTTCTGATATTCTAGAACCAGAGGGTAAAATAGAAATTAAAAGAATACACCTATCACCTCCTCAAATAGATCCCAAAAAGAAAACTCCTAGGAATATTGTCACCAAATTCCAGAGTTCCCAGGTCAGGGAGAAAATATTGCAAGCAGCCAGAAAGAAACAATTCCAATATTGTGGAAATAGAATCAGGATAACACAAGATCTAGCAGCTTCTACATTAAGGGATCAAAGAGCTTGGAATATGATATTCCAGAGGTCAAAGGAGCTAGGATTAAAATCAAGAGTCACCTATCCAGCAAAACTGAGTATAATGCTCCAGGGCAAAATAGAGATTTTTCAATAAAATAGAGGACTTTCAAGCATTCTCAATGAAAATAGCAAAACTGAATAGAAAATTTGACTTTCAAATACAAGAATCAAGAGAAGCATGAAAAGGCAAACAAGAAAGAAATAATAAGGGACTTACTAAAGTTAAACCATTTTGTTTACATTCCTACCTGGAAAGATGATATTTGTTATTCATGAGACCTTTCTCAGCATTAGGGTAGTTGAATATACATATATATATGTAGACAGAGGGCACAGGGTGAGTTGAACATGAAGGGATGATATCTTAAAAAAAATATAAAATTAAGGGGTGAGAGAGGAATGTATTGGGAGGAGAAAGGGAGAGATATAAGGGGGTAAATTATCACATAAAAGTGGCAAGAAAAAGCAGTTTTGTTGAAAGGGGGCAGGTAAAAGGGAATGAGTGAATCTTGCTCTCATCAGATTTGTCTTAAGGAATAACACACTCAACTGGGTATCTTAACCTACAGGAAAGTAGAGCAGAAGAGGATGGGGGGGGTGATAGAAGGGAGGGCAGATTGGGGAAGGAGGTAGTCAAAAGCAAACACTTTTGGAAAGGGTCAAGGGAGAAAACTGAATGAAGGAGGACAGGATAAGATGGAGGGAAATGTAGTTAGTCTTTCACAACATAACTATTATGGAAGTGTTTAGCATAACGATACATGTGTGGCCTATGTTGAATTGCTTTCCTTCTCAAGGACAGTGGGTGGGGAGGGAAGAAGGGAGAGAATTTGGAACTCAAAGTTCTAAAAACAAATGTTCAAACAAAAAAGTTGTTTTTACGTGCAACTGGGAAATAAGATATACAGGCAATGGGGCATAGAAATCTATCTTGTCCTACAAGAAAGTAACTGGAAAGGGAATAAGGTTGGGGGGGGGAGTGGGGTGACAGAAAGGAGGGCAGACTGGGGAACGGGGCAATCAGAATATATACCATTGGGGTGGGGGTAGAAATGGGGAGAAAATTTGTAACTCAAAATCTTGTGGAAATCAATGGTCCTTGAAAACTAAAAATGTTAAATAATAAAAAATAAATTAGAAAAAAATCATCAAGCACACAACCATAGATATTCATTAATGGTTGGTTTGTATTTAAATGATACTTTGCATAGAACATGTAAATTAAGGCATATTGAGGACTTCTCTGCTTTGAATTTTGCTTATAGAAAAGGAAGTATAATAAAGTTTATACTTTTGTTTATTGCCATAAACTTAATTGTAAAAAATAATACTATTTTTGCAAGTTTGGGGTTTTGTTTTTCATGTTGGAAAAGTGTTTTATCTTTCTTTCTTCAGGGAGTCACATCAGCTTGGTTTTCTGTTGTGGCATCAAACTTACTTTCAATCCACATAACTACCTTGGAGAAAGCAGATACCATCTATCAGAAGCACGCAGGTCAAACATTACTTCAGGTAACTGGATACTTTGGTGACTGCATATGTCTGTGGCTATCACGACATGTGATAGCCCCTGCAGCCCAGCACGAATTCCTGATTGACACGGCTGGGCCAATGGAGCCTTTGTTAGGACACAGCTTAACCACAGCACAGTCTTTGTTATGCTTTCTGCCAACGCTAGCCCCACGCTCTTTCTGTCCCTTGTTTTCAAGGAACTGTATGAAAACGGGCAAAAAAACCTTTGGGTTCTCTTTAACCGGGCTGAGAGTAGAAACCAGGTTAGACAAGAATAATGAAGAAACAGTACACATTTAACATTGAGGTCCTGGGGTGCTGAGCTGAAGGTTAAAACAGCTCAAATTGTTCACCACTTTGCTCAGATACTTGGTGAGCATTTTCCCATTAAGGCCTCAGAGGAGTTAATGCCTTTTTTTTTTTTAACTTTGAAGTGGTATAAGAGGTTTCAGGCATTGTTGTTCCTTCTAGTTCACTGAGCCACATACAATACAGTGGATAAGTCTTGATTCGTGGCCAGTAATTTTGGTGTAGTATTCCACTTACTTCTAGTCATGGGGCCAGACATATATAACCTTGGTCATTAAAGGGAGAAAATTACCTTAATTACCCAAATACTTACCCAACATTCTGTTTTACTTACACTTCTGGCTATGTATCTATTTATCTATATATATTCCCTTCAACTACCTAATACTGAGAAAGGTCAAAACAAGCATTTTGCATTTTTGTTCTTGTTGTTCAGTCCTGTCCCCACTCTTCATACTGTCCATGGAGTTTTCTTAACGAAGATGCTACAGCAGTGTATCATTTCCTTCTTCAGTGGATTAAGGCAAGCAGAGATTAAGTGACTTGCCCAGGGGCACACAGCTAGCAAGTGTTTGAGGTCACGTATGAACTCGGGTCTCCCTGATACCCAGCCCAGTGCTCTATCCACTGAGCCCCCCCTAGCTGACATTTTCATTCTTTGGTATGTTTATAGATTTGCTTTATTTACAGTTAAATTTTTGAACTACAGAAAGATAAAATCTTATTTCAGTGATTTACTTCATGCTTAAGAATCATGGATTTATTCTGAGTTTCTAAATACTTTTTTTTCTTAATGATAGGTTCCAATGGGTGGAGTTGAAAGAATGGCAGAGTTCCCATCTCTGGTTTCTCAAGACATTACATTGGAAGGAATTGGGAAGCTTGAGGCAGTGGCTGATATCAAGCTTTCTTCTGCTGGTAATTGAACACGGAGCATTTTTAAAAAGTTTAAATGATTTGAAATAGACACACTCATTTACATTTAGAATTGCCTGGGTGATTGTAGTTCTTGCATGCAGCTGGTGTAAATAAGGTATTCTAAGATGTACAGACAAACCTAATCATTGAATAAAGACCATTCTGAGGGGCAGCTAGGTGGCACAGTGGATAGGCCTCCAGCCCTGGAGTCAGGAGGACCCAAGTTCAAATCCAACCTCACACACTTGGTACTTACTAGCTGTGTGACCCTGGGCAAGTCACTTAATCTTATTGCCTTTAAAAAAAAAAACATTCTGAGGAGAAAAAAAATCAGTATTAAGCATTAAACTAAAGTCATTTGTGTGTGTATACCTGAATATACATATATGATTTTTTAAGCAGAGAGAGTTAAGTTGTTTTGTTTTACTACCTTTTCCTAAATTCTTTTTATTTGCATATAGTCTATCTTTGATTTATTAGGAGGGCATCTAGTAATTTCCTGTGTTTATTCATCATGTTTCTTACACAGGTTGGGTTGCAATAACATCTCCATCAGAGGACAAACTACATCTTCGAGGCTACACACCTCAAGGGACAACTCTGACCGTTCGGCAGCCTCCTCTTTTGCCTCACATTGTTAATGTCAAGGGTGAACGAATCAAGCACAGTGTGGCATATAAAACTAAAAGGCCACTTTCCTTAGTGGATAGACTGAAATCAAGTGGCAAAAGAAAATAAATGAGAAATTAGTAAATGTAGGGCATTGTTATTAATTATATGAACTACAGACATGAGTGTTGCTATAAATTACCAAAGCCAATTTTTTCTAGGAAAAGATCTATAGCCTATGTTTATACCAATAAAATTAATTTTCTATAGAAAGAAACGATGTCAGGAAGGCGGCTTCTCACAATTTATTTTTGTTTTTTTAAAAAAAAGTATCATGAATATTGAATTTACCGTGTTATAAGCTAAAATGGAACCATTATATCTGATAAAAGTATTAAAAGAACTTAAACCAGGGGTGGGGAACCTGTGGCCTTCTGGGTCCTTGGATGCAGCCTTTTATGAAGGGCATTTGTTCTGTGAAGTTTGGATTTAGTCAAAGGGCTGCACTTGAGGACCTAGATGGTTACTTGTGGCCTCGAGGCCACGGGTTCACCACCCCTGACTTAGACTCTGGTACTAGGATGAGGGAGTCAGGAGAAAACATGGTAAATTCATTGCTTGTGGGAGGAGACAAAAAATGCCCTCTAGGAATGGATGCTTTACCTTCATTATCTAATATCTAAGCTCTTAGGTTTCTTAACCAACAAAAGTTGAGCTTTCCATAATCCATGTCCTAAAGTGTTCAACTTTAATTGGAAACTAGCTTCCTGGTAAAACCAGTGGGACAGGAAACAGGAGTTGGTTGGCCTTACTGCCATTTTGTAGGATTCATCACCATAAAAGCCTAATGAAGAAAAAAAAAAAGTAAATATTCAGACTAATAGAAGAATGAAGGTCTAACTTCCCATTCTCATGAATTGGGGTGCTTGGTCCTAGCTGGGTAACTTTATATAAGATGTCATCTGATCCATCACTCCCTCTTACAGGACTCTACCATCTAATGTAGGATTCTTTTCAACTTTACCATTTGAATCCTCCCTAATAAGACAATCTGTCTTACAGTGTGTGACACACTTTGTTGAAACCAATAACTTATTTGCATGTTATAGACCCTCAATTTGATGAACTGAGTTCATGTATCAAATCATCTCTTTTTTTGGCTGGGGGTAGTAAAACAGGATAAGATCCAGAAAGAAAATGAAGACACTACAAAATAGGAAGTGATAGTGTTCCACAGGGCCACTCAATTCTGACTCCTCAGCCCTCTACCCTCTTTCAGGGAACGGTTGAGGGAGACAAGGTCTGGGGATCCCAAGACTGGAGTTCCCACACGGGGTTGCTGAGGGGGAGCGCCCCTCAAGGACCCTAGTACTGGAGAGGGTTGGGGCCATCTGGAATTGATTTCATGATCTCAAGCATTCTTTAAGTCAAGGTGGCAAAGATTTATTATGCTTTACAGTGGGCAAGAGTTTTTAGGGAACCTGCAAGCTTATAAGGGTGCAAGTAAAGTTTTTATAGGAGATTCGGGGGTGAAATGTCAATTAGGTGTTTTGGGGTGGGCTTAGGGAGTGGTTGAGGAGCGGTCAGTTCTTGAACATGCACTTTTTGCATCTACTGCACAGGTATCGTACCCAGAGTTCACTGGGAAATAGCCCAAGGGAGGGGGGGGCTACAAGGAGGTGTGGTTTTGACCATGAAATGTCACTAAGTCGACTAATAGTGAGGGTTGACTGGAAATATCCAGGTTGCTTCCATCAAATGTCTTGTTAGACAAGATGAATGTAAGGGAGTATACATATGTCTAGGTCTAACATGTACATGATAGGCCAATGAGTAGTGAATATCTTTATAGCCAGTTCAGCACGTACACAGGAAGTCAGACCAATAAATTCTATAGGTACAGCTGGCTGCACTATGAGGAACAGAGGACTGTTTTGCTAAGGCATGCTGCCCTGCTTTTCTAGAAACTGCTAGGGATAGTGTTTTGAGGCTAGGGAGAGATGTGATTTAGAACTGGATCTGGTTTTGGAATTGGGGTACAGGCACCCAAGCAGAGGCTAAGGAGAAATGTTAGAATTAGGGTCCAAGCACAAGCACCCAAGCACCCCATCAGAACTAGTTGGTATAATCTGACCTGTTATACAGGGTGTTCCTAAAGTCTGGACACGTAGGCAAAAATGCCTATTTTCAAGGAATGAAGTTTTCAACATTTTATTTAATTGGAATATAAACAAATAACATTCACTATGATTTCCATCATTTGTGATGCAAAGGTTGATGCGCTTTGCAAGATTCACGTGAATGCAATGCAGTAACTCCACATTGCTGTCAATTTTAGCACATTCACTCTTTATGTATTTAATCGAATATGTTGCATCTGTGATTTTCATTGAGTATACCTTCTCCTTTAACATACCCCAGAAAAAGAAATCAAGGGAACTAAAGTCTGTTAATATTCCAGATATTTCAAATTAGCATTTTTCCTGTGTGTCCACACTTTAGGGACACCTTGTATAGTGCAGTTTTCCTAGCATGTGGCCAATCTACCACCTACTTTCACAATTGATGCTGCTCTCCATTACTGATTGGGGTGTTTAATTCTGATATCTGGATGTCAGTGGTACTCCAGTGATTTCTGACCAGGTAACCAACTTGACTCACCTTACTTCTTTTAAACACAGTAATCCAGTTCATTGTGGTTCACTAAACAGACTAATGCAACCAGTTGAAAGAACAAGATAAAGGCTTCTTGAGTAGTTAGGAGGAAGTAAGGGGGATTTGGTTAAGGAGATGACCTGACCCCACTCCATTTCCAGAAAGGGAAGGTGGCTGTATTAACAACTAGCTACAAAAAGCAGAATTGTTTCCCCAGTTTGTCACTATTTCTTGTGCTAATTGCTTCTCTAGTGTATAGTTTATACTTAGAAAAAATAGCATTTATACAAGTTTCCAAGGTGCTTTACATATTTTAAACTCATTTGAGCCTCACAACAAGCCTTTGAGGTATATAATACTCATTTTACAGATAAGGAAACTGAGGCAAAGAGGTTCAGTGACTTACCCAGGGCCACACAGCTAGTGTCCAAAGCAGGATTTGAACTCAAGTGTTCCTAATGCAAAGACCTTTTTTCTAATGCCTAGCTTAAACTAAGGGTGTACCACTGAGTGGCAAATAAAGTTCTATGGATCCTGGCCTGTGAGGCATAGTTCAAAACACCAAACCATGTACTATGTCTAGCACACAAAAGGTGCTTTATAAATGCTTGTGGGTTGATTGACTCCCATTCTATAAATCAGGACTGGTGAGGTGGCTCAGATTAACTGAAAGGCTTAAGTTGCGGAATTCTGTTCCAAAGTACTATATAAATGCCTACTGTTAGCATTAACCAGTATCCTGGTGTGTAGTTCTTCAACAATTTTGTTTGTGTTGGGGTATTTCCCATAACAACCAGAAATGAAAACAGTAGAGGCGCACAGGCACAGTCTTGTGTTTCTGGCCACTCACAGACTTCCTCCAAAATGGAGATTTGGGAAACTTCCAAGTCAATGACTCACCCACAGCTCCAGCTGCAGAGGTCATCACGTCGTTTCATTTCTTCACCTAGCATGTACCCAACTTTCAGTAGAGACCTCTTTTGAAAGACTGCCCCCTCAAGCCTCCCTTCACTTAGTTTCTCTAGACTTTTTGCCCATATTTCATTTTTCTGTTGACTGCTCTCTCTCCCTGGAGTTTTTTTTTTAATTACAATAATTCTTAATTGAAAGAGCCAAAGAAACTTCACAGAATCTCCTAGTCAAAAGGAGGGTGAGGGAGGCATTTATTCCAATCTGAACCTGAATAAAAATCCCTTCTAAAACCACCCTACATGGGGTCATATGCCTTTGAATACAGCTAGTAAGAAAGAACTCACCACCTCCCAAGGCAACCCAATCCACTTTGGGATAGCTCTAATGATGAGGAATTTGTCAAGCCTGAAGTTGCCTTTTTGAAACTCCCACCTAGAGCTGCTAATTGTGCCATCTGGGACCAAGTAGAACAACACATAACAATCCTAAAAGGACTTAAAGGAAGTTATGTGTTATCAGCTTTGTGCCACCACCCCCATCATCCCTGCCTTAGCCAAGTCTTCAAGCTAAACCTCCCCATTCCTTCTGCTCATACTATTAGGATATGATCTCTAGACCCCTCATCATCCTGATTGCCTCTGGGTCCTCCAACTTAGCCAGAGTCTTTTGGAAAACATGATAGCCAGAGCTGAGGACAGTATCCATATGTGGTCTGACTAGGGCATAAAACATTAGTATCCTTACTTCCCTGGTCCTGGACACTTTTTAGGAAACCGAGTTCTCGTACTTGCCCTTAGTACCTTTGGCTCTTAATATATACTCTTTGTGGAGCAACATATTCACCAAGAGGAAAAATACATCAATGTTAACTTTTCAGCATCATCCTCAATGTACCCGGCAGTGATGTCACACACTGTTTCCCTTCCCTTTCCCATGTGATGGCATTTTTTTTTTTTGGTTGAAAAACAAGCCAGACAGAGCTCAAGGCTAGCAGATCTGTTATGCTGTAAATATGGGCAATTTGTAATTTGTAATCTTTAATATTCCAAAATCTGTGAAGGGGCCAGTAGCTCTCCTTGGTAAATCTTACAGATTAGAAAACATGCAGAAAGTTGACATGCCTAAGATCACAAGGCAGACAAAATAATTGTTTTTAATTTTATTGATTTCTTGTTTTTATATTACCTCTATTTCTAAATTTCTCTCCCCAGTAAGCCATCCATTATAATAAAGAATTAAAGAGGAACAAAAGCAGTTTAGCAAAACTAAACACATCAATTCAGTCTGCCAATAAGTATAACATTCTATACCCAGAACCTCCCCATGTGAAGAAAGGAAGAAGATTCGTGTGTCAAGTAGGTTATTATTTAAAAAAAAAAAAGACCAAAAAGTATGATCCAAGAGAAAGAATCACAGTACCTGTTCTGCTACTTCTCTACCTACCTTCACCCACTCTAAGTTTTTTCCACATCTGTATAATGAGGGCATTGAGCTAGGTGTCCTGGAATATGTGCCTTTCAACTGTAAGCTGGTGGTCTTTCCAGCTCTTAAAATTCTGATTCTAAATGCCTTCCCCGAAAATATCAAAAAGTCTGGGTGTTTCCATCCTTTCCATTTCCTGTTCCAAAATTTTCCCTTTCCGCTATAAAAAAAGTGAGTTCTGCCTATTACTTCCCATATTTCCTATAATCTATGATTCCCCAAGTTTCATTCATTATTCCATAACAGCTGTTATCCATTTGGCCCCACAACAAACCCAGAGTGGATATTTCAAGGTTGTCTCATTCACAAACCATTCCAAACAGTTGAGAGACAAACCCATTTTAAAGACTTTCCAGAGGGGAGTTAGCAGTTTCCCCCAGTCACTCCTAGTCTTTCAATCACAATCATAATAATAGCTAACATTTATTTAGTGCTCACTATATGCCAGCCACTGAGTTTTACAATTATTATCTTCTCTGATCATCCCATATCAATTGGAAAGAGCAACAGGTCTGAAGCCAAAAGACCTGAAGCAGCTATATGACCTAAATCACTTTACCCCTCCAAGCCTCATCTTTAAAATGAGGATAATAATATCTACCCTGCTGATGTCGGTGTAAATTTAAAAAGTACAGTTTATGAACTATCATCACCGCATGGGTGTTTCTTGCTCCACATAAAATACCATTACCTAAAAATCCATATCTAGCTCGGTTAATGTTTGCTATCCATATGGAAGCCAAGCTTTTAAGTCTTCAGACTTCAGGTCTATTTTATAAACACCTGAAGCACTGTGCATGTATGGTTTATCTGTACAATGCTACTCAGATCAGAGCAAATACCATCTCTCCCCCGTGTATCGTGGCCCCAGGGTTTGTACTTTGCCAGTAAGTAAGTATACTAACCAAGTACCACGGACAGATCACAATTTAAGTGGGATCCTGATCAGTTTGAGTGAAAATCAACTAGCTGTAAAAGACCATGAATAGAAGGCTGTATACTGGCTGGACAACAAAAAGCAACTCATGAGAGAAGATTCTAATTATGGCCTTGATGTCGAGTTGAGTAACCTTGAGAAGCCATATCACCATAGTTGGTTGTTTCCTCACAATTCAAATGCTTAGAAACTGAATCACGAATTCAGCCCTCTCAACAACAATGTCATTTCTATTTTTGTAGAACTGGCCTTTTTAAAATTTTTTCAAAATGTTCCTCAACATAGCTAGTTATCTGTAAGCACGAAGGCCTTCAGCTAGCATCAGTAACTCTACCCAACAGCCTTCCAACACCAGCAGTTCTTCCAAGTCTGTTTAAAAGCTCGCTTGAGGATTTTCCTCCTTTCCTTGTGCACAATCACGAATTTCTCTCAGTGTGCCACCTAACTTTACTGTAGAAAGCTAGAAGAGAGCAGGGATGGGAATATTTTGATTGGCTGAAAACAGCCAGATAGAGAGTATTCTGTTGAAATACAAGTCAAAATATCATTTTTTTTTCTGGATAAACAAAAGCTACTTTGTAAAAGCTAATTAGCTCATTGGGATTGAGAAATGGCCTGAAGATTTGAAACAGCTGGAAACCTAGGCAAGCAGAGATAAGTGCTTCTGAGAAAATAATAGGAGACAAACTTCTATTCTTCTGTTAGAATGTGAACTCCTGGAGAACAGGCAATGTCTTGCTTTTCCATTTCAATCTCTAGCACTTTGTACACACTGAGTGCTTAATAAATGCTTTTGCATTAATGCATTCTATTCCCAGGTTGGCCATTATTCCTCATTTGGCTTTGGGAAATGATTTCACTTGTCCCCTAATTCTCATATGTTAAACAAGGATATTTTTTCCCAGGAATTCATCTTCTGAGGAAAAATGAGGGAAAATTAATCTGTAGAATGTTATAAGCCCCCGGGGGGAGAGAGAAGCTTGACATATGTAAGGGTAATTGCACTAAATATAAACCACTGAACAAAAGTCAGATCTACAGACTAATCTTGAATTAGACTGCCTATGGCAGCAATCAGTTCTCCAGCTAATTCAAATCTTTTGGCTCTTAGCAAAATTCAAACTTCATGTGAAGTTTGTGAATTAAGCCATTGGTAATGGGCATTACTGATTACATGGTAAAAGCCAAGCACAGAAGGATTTAAACAGTTTGATCTTTGTCACATGCTTAAAAGTTCGCTCAGAGGAACTCATCCTGAAACAATCGCCACAGAAAAGCCAGAAAGGGTCAAAATGAGGTCAATAATTCATGGTATGTGTGTAGTACAAGCTTTATTTTTAGATTTTTAGAACCTAACATGAAAACTTAGAAAACTTATTGAATCAAAGAACAGACATGTGATTCAAGGACTACTCATCCCAACCCAACTCCACTAGTGACCCATCATTTGTCAGTCATTTAACTTTGGCTGTGTCCAAATCTTAACTATGAAGCAGGATCAATGAAAACCATTCTAAAATCTCATCTCATTTGTGTTTTGAAAATATTTTTTAAAAATCTGCCCTTTCTCTTCACCCTATTCCTCAGCCAATTGAGAATGAATGAAGGAAAAAGAAAAGTCCTGTTACAAACATGTATGGTCATATCCAAAAGAAATACATACACACACATACACACATATATGTGTCTATATTTTTATATGGACACATATTTTTGTCAGTCGTGTCTAACTCTTCATGACCCCAATTGGGGTTTTCTTGGCAGAGATACTCGAATGGTTTGCCATTTCCTTCTCCAGCTCATTTTACAGATGAGGAAACCAAGGCAAACAGGATGAAGTAACTTGCCCAGGGTTACACTGCTAGTAAATGTCTGAGGCTAGATTTGAACTCAGATCCTCCTGATGATGGAGTACAAGCTCTGGAAATCCCCTTGAACTCTTCTTGAATTTTCCTACTTGATCAAGTCTCTGGAGTTCACCTGGGGCTATCCTCTCTCAACTAGTCTTTCACTGTAGGCTCCCAATTTTCTGTTACCTTTAACCTTACCCAGCCCCTCATTATCTGTTTTACCTGCAGATAGTCTCCTACCACTTCCCACCTTTCCACCTCGATCCTATCTGGAACTCATTCTCCCTTGGACACTTGGTCCAGGTCCGTGGTGTCCTGGCCCTTCTCTGTTACCTCACACCCCTGCCTATTGGCCATTCCCATCAAGATCCTCCCTAGACTCCTCCTCCAGTCACCCAGACTACTTGGCCACTCCTAGATACTTCCCACAGTCCTATATAAAAAATCTATCTTGCCTCCATCAAAGTGCTCAGATTCCTTTAAGAGTCTAGACAATCCTGAGATTCCTTAAGAGTCTGGCCAATATGGTAGATTTTTAGAATCATGCCTATCTATCAGTATTTTAATAAACTTTGTGTTTTTCTTTGGCTGAAAGAAGGCTTGGGTCAAATTCATTTAGGTAGGATGTGTGTCACTATTTTGAGGTCCCAGTACCCCTAAACCTCAACACTGACTCCAGGCCTGGCACTTTATCCACTGTGCCACCGCTGCCACCCACCCACCCACACACGCACATGTATGATGTACGGTCTATGTGTGTGTAAATTCTGCATTCTTAGTCCTTTACCTCTCTCAGGAAGTGAGTAGCATGTTTCATCAGTAATCCTCTGAAACTGTGGTTAGTCATTACACAGATCAGAGTTCCTAAGTCTTTCAATGTTGTTTGTCTCTACAATATTGTTATTGTATAAATTGTTCACTTCACTCTGCATTGATCATACAAGTCTTTCCAGATTTCTCTGAAACCATCCCCTTCATCATTTCTTATAGCACAATAATATTCTGTCACATTTATATACCATAACTTGTTCACCCATTCCACAATTGATGGGTATTCCCTCAGTTTCCAATTCTTTTCCACCTCAAAAAGAGGTTCTATAAATATTTTTGTTCATCTATAGTTGGTTTATTTTGCTTAGGACTAATCCTTTTTTTTTTAACTTTCTTTCTAATTCCCCCTTGTCCCTTCTCTTCTCTACTCTGTTTAGTGAAAAGTAGTTGGAAAAACATTTCGGAAATCCCAAAGTCATGGATGTATAGGAAAAATTATATGTGACAAAACAAATTATGACAATAATAGCTAGTATTTATACAGCACTTTAAGATATACAAAGTGTCTTACAAATATTATCTCATTTAATCTTCACAACAACCTTGAGAGGTAGGTATTGTCTCCATTTCTATGGATGATAAAACTGAAGCAAATGGAGGTTAGGTAACTTTCCCAGGGTCACATAACTGGTAAGTCCCCGAGGCCAATTTTAAACTCACCTTCTGACTCTAAGCCCAGTAATCTAGCCACTGAATCCAGCGAGCTACCTCTGTATTTTCATGACCATAAAGAAGTGCCACCCAATATTTGAAAACCATCATACTATTGGGAATGCAGCTGAAGAATGTGTCACATATAGAGAGTTAGTTGTCTATTCAAAAACAGATATAGCAGCATTATTTATAGAGCTGGGAACAACCTAAAATTCCCTGCAACTGGTGAACAGTTTTATAAACTTGTTATCAGTGTCATGGAAAACTGTGATGACATTAACAATGATAAATAGGATAAATAGCAAGAAATTGGGAAAGATGCACATGAAATCATGATACATGAAAAAAAGAACCAAAAGGACAACACACACAATAACTAAGTCTATTTTTAAAAGAAGCCATATAAATACAGAGATGAGGGAACAAATAGAAGTGAATAAAGAGTTAGCAATTAATAATTTTTATTAATAATGATAATAACTAGCATTTTAAGGTTTGGAAAGCACTTTCCAAATATTGTCTCATTTGATTCTCCTAACAACCCTGGGAGCTATTTATTATCCCCATTCTGCAGATAAGGAAACTGAGGCAGAGGCAAAGGGATTTGCCCAGGGTCACACAGCTACTAAGTGCCTGAGGTTGTATATGAATTCCTCCAGGTCCCTCATGCTATCTCCTGTAAGCCACTTATGGACTGTCTATAAGGGATATAAAGTATGTAGGAATTCATTTTACATGTAAATAGTTGTAAAGACGAGTTTATTTGGTTTTGCCCTTATAAACTAACTGCATAATACATCTTCCCAACAATTGGCCTTATTTTCTGGATTAAAGTATTGAAATTACTTTTTAGAGAATTCCTTTTATAGCCATCGAATTGGAGAGCAGGATTAATGCACATCTCAAAAATGCAAAACTCAAAAATGAGTTTATGTTGGGCTTTTTATTTCAGGATGTTTTGTTTCAAGAAACATGTGTTACATATAAAAGTTCAAGAGACATAATTTCTGGGTAATTAATCATTTTACTAATCACGTTAGCATACAATTAATAAAAGGGGTCAGCGACACTCTCGAATGCCAAAGATCCCCTCACAGAACACACTCAATGCTTATATGCCCATGGAAGAGTGGATGGTCCTGAGGGTGGCAATCAACTCTGATTAGTTAACAATTAATGAGAAGAATGAATATTATAATGAGAGGTGGACCTTTTCTAATGAAGGACTGGGAGCCAATGTCATTTACTTCCAAACCACCCCTAGCCTAGGGCAATCTAATTAAAGAATTTATCCCCATCCAAACCTGAGTAAAACACAATGGGTTTCCCAACCAGGGAGGAGTCTGAACAAGACTAAGGAGAAAGTTAATCCAACCTCATTAAGGCAATGTGGCAATGTTTTTCAGAAGCTGGCTTGGCCTAATAGAAGAGAATAAGGCTTCAGGAACAGATAAATCCTGCGTCTCCTTACTATTAACCATTATTTAATAATCATTTCTCTCCCATCATTTACTTCAGCTGTAACAATGACAGCTGATGTTTATGTGTTACTTTATGGTTTCCAAAGCACTTCATGAACATACCCTTTCGTCCTCACAACCCTGTAAGCAGGTACCGTTGTTCAGTTTTTCAGTCATGTCCAGCTTGTGGCCCTGTGGCCTATGGCACATCAGTGCTGACCATGAGGTTTTCTTGACAAAGACACTGGAGTGGTTTGCTATTTTCTTCTCTACTGGCTTAAGGCAAAC
>CM053623.1:365089936-365190891 GCA_028646595.1 Phalanger gymnotis
GAGGGCTGACTGAGGAACAGGGCAACCAGAATATATGCCATCTTGGAGTCGGGGGGAGGGTAGAAAATTTATAATTCAAACTCTTGTGAAAATCAATGCTGAAAACTAAATATATTAAATAAAAAAAAGATATTAAAAAAAAGAATTAATGAGAGAATTAGTATTACACTGAGGGGCTGGGCCTGAACTTTGATTATGTCATTTACTTCTTAAGTTACCCCCACGGTTAGGCAATCTAGTCAAAGAATTTATTCTCCACCCAAGCCTGCATGGAACGCAATGGCTTCCCCACGTGGGTGGGGTCTGAACAAGAAGTCCAATCTCATTATTATTAATGTTCTTCAAGAGACCCAAACTTTTAAAGTCAGAACTTTAGAAAAGAGGGGAACTCTGGATCTTCCCAAATCATTGGTTATTCATAATCATTCCTCTCAGTACATATTTTTTTGGTGAAATCCAGTTGTTAAACATTTACCAGCACACTCCTGGACAGATCACTTGGAAATATGATGCTCTGAAATATGAAGTTCTGGAGATACAAATTCTCTGAGGAAGATGAGGAAGAAAAGGGCAGGCAATCTGATAAAGATACTGTGCATAGAACAGAATTCATGAATCAATTTAGATTTTTTTTTAGGTCATGTGCATAAGATGAAATCAAGGACAAGAAACTTTGAGTGGGATGGTCCTGTAAGAACAGTGACAGGAATCATAAAGCTATTGAATGCAAAGGACAAAAAAAAAAAAAGGAGAGGGGGGCATTTAAGAAGCTATTTTTCCAGAAAGAAAAAGGATAGGTAATTGGGGGAATGGGATGATGATAATGAACAAAAGAAAAAAGACAGAACTCAACTATTTATTTTGCATTAGTTTTCTCTGTCAAAGAAGATAATCCTTTGAATGGGAAGTTTTGGAGGGAAAAGAGTTAATGGGGAATTAAAATCCAATCTAATTGAAAGGATGGTAAGAGAGAATGCATCTTTCTTCAATAAATTCAAATCACCAACCTCATACCAATAACATCACTGGTAATGCAAAGACCTGAGCTGTTGTAATCTTTTAATGCTCATGAAAAATGAGAGGGGAGCCCTAGTATTAGAACTGTCCTGACTTTCAAAAAAGAGAAGAGAGTAAATACTTGAAACTACAGGCCGATGAACTTGACGTTAGATTCCCGACAAAACTCTTAAATGTATCATATTAAAGGAATGGGTTGGCATTTAAAGATTTTACCAACTGGCTACCTCAACCCTCATTTCTAGCTTCATTAGGCATTACTCCCCTTCATCCATGTTACAATCCAACCAAACCAGCCTTCCTTACCACTCCTCATACATGGCAATCTACCTCCTATCTCTGGGCCTTTGCATCAGAACGCATTGGAATCCCTTTTTCTCTATCAGATAGTCTCTTCTGCCATGCCCACTCTATCACTTATTTTTAATCTCTCCCTATCTATTGGCTCCTTCCCTACTGCCTACAAACATCTAATTCAATAAACATTTATAAAGCACCTACTATGTGTCAGGCACTGTGCTGGAGACTCAAATAAACAAAACTAGTCCCTGTCCTCAAGGAGTTTGCAATCATACTGTGGGGAAACAACACACAGCAGGAATCTGAAAGGGGACTGGGCGGGGAGTGACTACCAGGAGATACCTGGCATGGAGTATATTGTTCAATGAAGTCAAAAGCGAGGAGAACAGGGACAGCTAGATGACATAGTGAGTAGAGCACCAGTCCTGGAGTCAGGAGGATCTGAGTTCAAATCTGGCCTCAGACTCTTGACACACTTACTAGCTGTGTGACCTTTTTAAAGGTCACTTAACCCCAATTGCCCTGCCTTCCCCCCTCAAAAAAAAAAAAGCAAGGAGAGCTGCTGATGGAAAATATAGTTACTAGAAGGTTGTAAAGGAAGGTCTGGGAAAAGTCTAATAACAACCTCCAATCAGAGGGGAGACACAACTTAGGATGAGTTCAGAAGGTGTTAAGTACCAAAACCTGAGTCATTCTGTATGGTGAGGAGATTTCAAGTGATCAGCTTAATCCTGGAGAGTTAGCTGAAGCCAAGCAGAGCCCAGATGAAAAATAGAGTGCCCTTCCTGAAAAAAATGTCCTCACTCCATCTTTCTGTCCCCACCAGCTATCATCCTATATCTCTTCTGCCCTTTATAACTAAATTCCTAGAAAAGGCATCTACAATAAGTGCCTCCAATTTCTCTCCTCTCACCTTTTTCTCAATCCCTTATAATCCAGCTTTGGCCTTCTCACCCCACCATACTGATCTCTCCAAAGTCACCAGTGATCTCTTAGCTGCCAAATCCAATGGCCTTTTCTTTCGTTCCCTTCAACCTCTCTCCTGCCTTTGACGCTGTTGATCATTCTCTCCCATTGAAACTCTCTTCTCTTTAGGTTTAGGGGACACCGCTCTCTCCTGATTCTTCTATCTGACCACTCTTCTGTCTCTTTTGCTGGCTCCTCCTCTGGATCACTCTAACCATACCTCTAACCATAGGTGTCCCTCGGGGTTCTGTCTTGGGCCCTCCTCTCTCCTCCTCTGTTTTACTTGGTGATCTCATCAGCTCCCATGTATTTAATTAAGATCTCTATGCCGATGATTCTCAAATCTACCTATCCTGCCCCAACCTCTCTGCTGGCCTCCAGTCTCACATCTCCAACTGCCTTTCAGACACTTGAACTCAAGGTCCAATTCAGTGTCCTTCTACACAAAGCCTTTTTTTGAATTCCCTAGATGCTATTCCCTTCTGCCAGCTCAAAATTATCTTATACTTATTTTGAACCTGTGGTTTATTGATATATGTGTGCTAGGGTAGCTAGGTGTCACTGTGGATACAGTGCTGGGCCTGAATTTAGGAAGACTCATCTTCTTGAGTTTAAATCTGGCCCCAGATACTTACTAGCTGTGTGACTCTGAGCAAGTCGCTTAACCCTATTTGCCTTAGTTTCCTCATCTGTAAAATGAGCTGGAGAAGGAAATGGCAAACCACTCCAGTATCTTTGCCAAGAAAGCCCCAAACGAGGTCATGGAAAGTTGGAGTCACAAGGAGTCAGACATGACTGAAAACGACTGAACAGCAACAAAAATATGTGTACATGTTGTTCCCTTGGCTAGACTATACGCCCGAGTAGAGGGACTTTTGCTTTTGTATCCCCCAGTGCCTTGAATATTGCTGGTACATCATAGATGCTTAAGAAATGCTTGGTGGTTGATAGTTTGCAACCATTTAGGAATGAAAGTAGAATTAGCAGGATTTTATCCTGAATGGGTGATGCCAAAATAACCTCCTTTGCATTTTTGACTGACTGACAGACAGACAGATAGATCTGAGAACTACTATCAACACAGTATACTTGTATTTTCACAAGGCAAGCCTCTCACATCATTGTCAAGATATAGAGATAAGAGCTAAATGGATGTCATAGTCCAAAAAGTCCTCTGAAGTTTGGAGTGTAGGTTCTATGAGGCACACTTATAGCAAGCTGCCTCTGCTTTGGACTCACCCCTTCTTCTGGCCTAATATCATCCTCCCCTTTTGTCCTTTCCTGGAAACTTCCTACATAGGTCTCAGTAGCCAGTCCCTAGTTTGTGACAGCAGAGATGAGAAATCAGACACACCTGAGCAGAATCTCCATTTCCCCATCCCTCACATAAAATTCATGGCCTACACCTGAACTACTAAGTTGCCTTGGTATGGAAGAGAAAAAGAACTCAGGTATCTTATGGATCAACCAGGATGATGACAAGAATTTGGCAAAACCCCAGTGGGGCAAGTTCATGGGTAGCCTCCTGAAGGATAATTGTGAACCCCTCTTCCCTCACTTGCCAGAAGATTGTCAGATCCAAGGTTCCAGAGACCTGTCTTGTTGAGGTAAAGGCAATCAAGAGACCTCTCCCATCAAGATGCTTCCTTCCTCAAGTGCCTCATGCTAGTTCTAAATCTAACCTTAGGAGAGTTCAACGAAATCATAATGAAGGCCTACTGCTCTAAGAATTACTGGCTTGTTGACTCTTTCATGAAATACTACCACCACTTCTGCCTCAGTATTCAGAGAAAACTGGTAGGACTTGGATAAACTGATGCTGAATAGAAGGGAGTAGAACCAGGAGACCAATGTATATAACAAGGACATTGTAAAGGAAAGCGACTTTGAAAGACTTTAGAATTTGGAATTGATCCTAAAGATTAATTATAACTCTAAAAGACTGATAGTAACTCCCCTGTGCAAGAAAGGATTGATTAGAGGTGTTGAATGAGACATTCTTTATCAGACACAGTCAATATTTGTACTTATTTTGTATAATTATGCATATTTGTTGCAAAAGGGAGCCTTTATCATTTTTGTGAAGGCAAAGGAGAAAGAAAAAAGGGTTAATGAATCATTTAAAAACAGAAGTTCAGAAGACATAAGCAAGACAATGTTAGAACTATGTTAAATTTGCATTTATATATGTATGTATGTATGTGTGTACATGTACACATGTGTATATATATATATATTATATACGAAGAGAGAGGGGAAAAAAGAAAGACATGAGACAGACAGAGAGAGGAAGAAAGAGTGTGTCAGATTAAATGACCTTTGAGGTCTAGGTCTAAGGTTCCAGTTTTAATCTATGAGCCTATGTCAACCTGGAGGAAAGTTTCCAGTGCAGTATCTTTGACCCAGTGAACTGTTCAATACTTGTACCAGTGCCTGAGATGAAGGCACACTTGGCATACTAATCAAAATTGTACATGAAACAAAGTTGGAAGGCACAGCTAACACATTGTACCATATAGTTAGGAGCCAAAAAGTTCTCAATAGGCTAGAATGATGGGCCAAATCTTCTTCAAACTTCAAAGATACCTTGGCTCATGACCCATAGATGGGCCACTTGGTGGTGAATTCTTTGGCCATGGCAACCCATGGAAGGATAATGTGTTATGGCAGCCCCAAAAGTTAATATGATCTTAGGCTAACTTAATGTGTCTAGTATCCAGAATGAAGAAAATTTGCTGCCCTACTTTGTTCTGGCCAGACTAGAATGCTGTTTTTAGTTCGAGGCTCTAAGTTTTAGATAGAATTTTGACCAAATGGTGTACATCTAAAGGAGGGAGTCCAAGACTATGAGAAGATTAGAAATTATGCCATGGGAGTGTTACTTAAAAGAAATGGGAATATTCAGCTTAGAAAAAAAAAAGAAGTTAGGGAAAGACATGATAATTCTACCTCTCTGAGTGGAATTTGGGAAGGTGAGACCATACACTCAAACCTCCATTTAAGGAGACAGCTCAGCTCAGATGCCTCTTCATTTCTCATCTGCCTGTACTACCTCAGGACTTTTCTGATTGACCTCTTTACCATCTCTCTCCTTCCCCCACCCCAATGGGTTACCTTCTCTACCCCAACCCTTTTTCAGCTAACTTTTGTTTTTTTTGTCTTCTCCTATTAGTCCCCTAAGGTCAGGGATTGCCTTTCTTTTTTAGAATTTGTATCCTTGCATTTAGCATGGTGCTTGGCACACAGTGTGTGCTTAATGCATGTTTATTGAATTGAATTGAATTCACTGTCTAAAAGGTATAATGGAAATAGTGCTGAATTTTCATTCAGATCTGGTTTCCAAAACCTGCTCTGCCACTTCCTAATTGTATGACCTTGGGCAAATTGCATCTCTCCTCTGTACCTCAGTTTCCTCAACTGTAAAATGAGACAATTAGACCTTATGACATCTAAGTCCAACCAGCTTGAAATTTATGACCCTATGAACTTAAGTACTTGAAAGGTTATCATTTAAAATAAGAATAGACTTGTTCTTATTGGCCCCAAAGGCAGAAGTAAGAAGCAATATATGAGTAGAAGCTCCAGAAAAGGCTGATTTTGACTCAACATGAGGGAAAATTTACTAACGATAGCTGTTCAAAAGTCTGTCTGAAACTTTAAGTAGACTGAGATGCTGATGAGAGGGTAAGACAGTAAGCCTAAGAAGGCAGAAAAGTTAGACATCTTCATGCATGATCTGAATACACGCCTGCCAGAAATGTTCTACAACGGATTCTTGGAAACGTGATGCAGTAGAGGACTTTGAGGTTCCTTCCATCTCTGAGGTTCTATGAATTTCAACCAATTTATGTTCAGTTAGGGAGAGGGGCAAGGAAACATGGGGCCCTGAAACATTTGGAGTCCAGTGGAAAATGAATGTTGGAGATGTGTAGGAGAACATCAGAAAGGTGAAGAAGGAAAGGAACTATGTTTTCTTACCCTCCCTAGCAAACTAGTGTTTCCTATTTGAAGCAAATGAGTGAAGAATAGAAAGGAGAGGACTTTCCATGTTTGGTACGGGGAGGGAGGTGGGGAAGTCCAGACCTGCGATTTCATTGGTGTAGACAGTTTCTAGTAAGAAAACTCACTATGAAAATGCAGATCAGCATCTTTTCTCCAACTTAGAACATTTAGAATTGCCTGGAATACTGAGAGGTCACATAGTTTGCCCAGAGTCACAAAGTTAACGTGTGTCAGATGCCAGATTTGAACCCGGGTCTTCCTGACTACAGAGAAAGTTCACTATCTGCTGTTGTAACATTAGAATAGGAAAATCTTTTCCCCCATCCGTTAATAGGCCTATGTGACCACATGTGTTCGATCACAGCTGTGATATATCCTGAGTCACATAGAACCCATTGAGGGAGGAACTTGCGTGTGTGTGTGTGTGTGTGTGTGTGTACACAGATATATTCTGAAGTGAGATTTTGCTCTGGGGGCTTGCTCATGAGAAGGACCTTTTGACTCCCTGAACGGGACTCTGAGTAGCCATTTTGTTAAGAATCCCTCAACTACTCAGATTTTTAATGCTCCCTGGATCCGGTGGTATGTGTAGGTGGTCAGATTACTTTGTTCAGATAGGTGGAGCCCTGTCTGTTGAACCTCTGTGCTAGTTTCTCTGATTGTATTTCCTCCACCTTCAGAGTGCTGACTTTTCCCCTGAACTAGTAAATGTAATTAAAATAAGATTGTTGACCGCCTTAAAGTTGCCTTTCTTTAAGAAAAGCAGATCAAAGAACCTGTGCTAGCAGGCCATGCTGGGTGTGCCAGGGTGCTTGCAGTTATAGCTGTCTCTCCATTTTCAAAGTTGATCATCATTACAACATTGCTGTTATGGTGTACATCGATCTCCTGGTTCTTCTCACTTCAGTCTTGCCATGTTATTTTGGGTTTGTTTGTCTTTTTCTGAAACTATCTCCCTTGCCTTTTCCCATAGTTCAATAGCATTCCATCACAATCATATGCCACGACTTGTTCAGCCATTTCCCAAATAATGAGCTTCCCCTCAATTTCCAATTCTTTGCCACCACAAAAAGAGCTGCTATACATATTTTTGTGTACATATTGGTCCTTTTCCTTTTTCTTTGATCTCTTTGGGATACAGATCTAGAAGTGGTATTTCTAGGTCAAAGGACATGCACAGATAAACGCTATCTAAATGTGACTTATTACAGTTATTACCAAGACATGGCAGTCTATAGAAAATTCTTACTCCTTAATATTCTGTAGGGACAGCTACATAGAGCTGTGGATAGACCTCCTGGCCTGGAGTCAGGAATTCCTAAGTTCAAGTCCAGCTTCAGACACTTACTAGCTGTGTGACTCTGGGCAAGCCACTTAACTCTGTTTGCCTCAGTTTCCTCATCTGTAAAATGATCTAGAGAAAGAAATGGCAAACCACTCCAGTAACTTTGCCAAGAAAATCCTAAATGGGGTCACAAAGAGTCAGACAGTACTGAACAACCAAAGGATTCCATTCTGTTCTTTCACACTTTGGAAAGCCAAACTAGCAGAATCCAAAAAGCACAGTGCCCTATAAGCACACTCTTAAAAAAAAAAACTTTTTTCATTTTTTAATTTATTTTGATTATTTTGATTTATTGATTCCATTAAATATTCCCTAATTACATTTAAAATTTTTTGACATTTTTTAAAATTTTGAGTTCCAAATTCTTTGCTTCCTTCCCCAACCCTTGAGAAGGCAAGCAAAATAATATCACTTATACAAGTGAGGCCATGTAAAACATATTTCCAAATTAAACACATTGCAAAAGAAAACAAGAAAAATAAAGTATGCTTCAATGTGCATTCAGAATTCATCATTTTTCTCTCTCTGAAGGTGAATAACATTTTTTACCATGGGTCCTTTAAAATTGTCTTGGATCAATATACATACCCAAAGAAAGAATTGATGGAGGCTGACTGCAGATCAAAGCATACTGTTTTCACTTTCTTTGTTTTGTGTGTATGTGTTTTTTCTTTTTGTTCTGTTTCTTCTATCACAACATGACTAATGTGGAAATATGTTTTACATGATTGCACATGTACAGCTTATATCAAATTGCCTGCTGTCTTCAAAAGGCAGGAGGGGAGGGAAGAAAGAAGAAAAATTTGGAACTCGAAATCTTACAAAAACATATTGAAAGCTGTCTTTACATATAATTGGAAAAAAATACTATTTAAAGTAAAAAAAATTTCTAGACAATATAAAATATCTAGGAGTGTATCTGCCAAAACAAACCTAGGAATTAAACAAAATTATAAAAACATTTTATACAAATAAAATCAGATTTTAATTAAAAAAGAAATTGTCTTGGATCATTGTCTTAATCAGAGTAGCTAAGTCTTTCACATTTGATCGTTACAATATTGCTGTTACTGTGTACAGTGTTCTGGTTCTTCTCATTTCACTCAGCATCAGTTCATATAAGTCTTCCCATGTTTTTCTGAAACCACCCTGCTTGTCATTTCTTATAGCACGAGTGTTCCATCACAATTATATACCACAACTTGTTCAGCCATTCTCCAGTTGATGAGCAACCCCCTCAATTCCAATTCTTCACCACCACAAAAAGAGCTGCTATAAATATTTTTGCACAAATAGGTCCTTTCCCCTTTTTAAAAAATCTCTTTGGGATACAGACCGAGGAGTGGTATTGATGGGTCAAAGGGTAAATGCAGTTTTATAGCTCTTTGGTTTAGTTCCAAATTGTTCTCTAGAGTTGCTGGACTAGTTCACAACTCCACCAACAGAAGCACACATTTTTTAAAAATTCTGAACTTAGTATCAAATAAAATTAGCATTCCCATAAGTGAAGTACAGCTGAAAAAGAGGATTATATATGAAACTTCGAATCTCTATTATGTCTAGCTGTCTTTTCCTTTTAAGTATATAATAAATTCGGTAGGTAACTTTCAAAGCTAGTCCTTGTAGTTTCCTTCTGGCCTTCTAAGCAAACTTACAACCATCAGTCACCAGGGGGCATTCTTCTAAATGAAATAAAGCTAAGAAAACCGAAATGAGGTATCATTACTCTCGAGGCTTCTTCTGTATATCCTATTCTGCTTATCTGGCATTAAGACCCAAATATAAGAGCTTTGAGCAGTTTCTTACTATTTTGCCAAGGCAAACCAGTTTTCCTGGGCCTCTGGAGAGGAAAAAAAAATAAGCAAAGATTGAGGGTCCCTGATAGCTACTTCACAATTTTGTCTAGGATCAGACATATTTACTTTTATGTTTAAGCCCAGACAAATAAACTACACCTAGAGTTATTTCAGGTTCTGTATAAGGTCATCCTGAGTTTATGAAAACCTTCATCCCTCCCCAACTTGACATATGGTAAAGAAACATAACACATTCTCTATTCTGCTCACTTTGGCACTTATCAAATACATGTAAAGAAAACAAGGTGTGGTGTCAGGTTTTTTCTGGGATGGCTGTGATGGCAGTTTTTTCAATAGAGGATGGAATTCATTGTTTGTGTCCCAAGCCATCTTACCCTCAGCTTAGGTAGGTACCTCCTTGAGACTTAAAAAAAGCTTTAAGAGTATTTACATGGCAGGGGCATCATGAGAGTTGAATGGTGCAAAGAGGAAAGGTACATGTGGTGTTTATCCTCACCCAGCTTCAGAAAAACACAGCAGGAAGCTTGGAAAACCATGTTTCCTGACTATGAGGTAGGAGGAGGTAAAAGAAAATTATTCACCCTCGCCTTGCTCGATCTCCAGGATTGCAGATTTTCCATGGAAGGAAACAAGGAAGTGTTTACACAGCAACTTTCTGAGAAGCTCATTTGGTCCCACTTGTGGGAATGACTGAGGCAAAGAGACTCAAGTAGTCCCAGAACAAAGTGTTAAAAGAATATCAAAAGTAGCCTCAAGTAATCACAAGCCAGAGGGGTGGCTTCTAGACCTAGCGGTGGAGGCTTCTTGCATCTATGAGCTGTGATTGGCAGTGGTGCAGGCAAGAAGCTGCTTGGAAGAGATGATCCTTCCTTGCAGTGTCTTTATGGCATGAGTTCTCTATCTCCCTCCTCACTCACACAAATCAGAAAATTTATTCTGTTTCTCCCACAGCAACAAAAAATCTGGGGGTGGATTTTTTCCCAATGGGCATCCGAAGGGTTAGCAATTTAATTGCATGTCAGTTGATTGTGCCAAGCACTAGGGATATTAAAAAGGGCAAAAGACAGTCCCCACTTGAGCTCACAGTCTAATGGCGAGAGACAACATGCAGACAACTATGTACAAACCAGCTACATACAGGATAAACAGGAAATAATCAACAGAAGGAAGGTGCTAGAATTAAGGATTGGGAAAGGCTTTCTCTAACAGTTCAGATTTTAGATGGGACTCGAAAGAAGTCAGAAGGTGGCGATGAGGAGGGAGAGCATTCCAGGTATGATGGAATGCCCTGATGAAAGAAAGATCTTGTCCAGGAAACAGAGAAGAGGCTAGTGTAATTAATCAAAAAGTAATGATGGGATGTAATGTTCAAGAAGACCAGAAAAGTGCGGAGGATGGAAGGGGGACTGGGTTATGAACAGCTTTGAATGCCAGGGAATTTTATATTTGATCTTGCAGGTGACAGTGAGCTACTGGTGTTTATTGAGGTGTGTGCGTGCGTGCGTGCGTGCGTGCGTGCGTGCGTGTGTGTGTGACACAGACAGAGAAACAGACAGACAAAGACAAAGAGAGACTTGGTTGGACCTGCGGTTAAGAAAAATCACTTTGGCAGCTGAATGGTGATGGACTGGAGAGAAAAGGAGAAAGACTTTGGGCAGGCAGACCCACCAGCAAGCATACTATTACAATAGTCCAGGCCTGAGGTGATGAAGGCCTACCATATCTGAGGAGAAAAGGGGGCATATTTGAGAAATGTCGCAAAGATGTATCTTGCTGTTCACTATGGTTGTTTTTTCTTCTCAGTTATATATAAAAACTATTTTTTTAACATTCATTAGTTTCTTTTTTAAGTTTTGAGTTCCAAATTCTATCTCTCCCTTCCTCCCTCCCTCATTCCCCTCCCTGGGATGGTAAGCATTCTGATATAGGCTGTACATGTGCAATCATGTAAAACATTTCCATATTAGTCATTTTGTGCAAGAAAATAAAAAAAAAAGATGAAAAATAGTGTGCTTCAGTCTGTATTCAGATGACATCAGTTCTTTCTCTGGAGGAGGATAGCATTTTTCATCATGAGCCCTTTGGGATTTTCTTGGATCGTTGTACCAATGAAAACAGCTAAGTCATTCACAGTTGTTCAAGATTCAATATTGCTGTTCCTGTATGCAATATTCTCCTGGTTCTTCTCATTTCACTCAGCATCAGTTCATATAAAGTCTTTCCAGGTTTTTCTGAAATCATCCTGCTTGTCCTTTCTTATAGCACAATAATATTCCGTCACAATCATATACCACAACTCGTTCAACCATTCCCCAAATGACGGGGATCCCCTCAATTTCCAATTCTTAGGCACCACAAAAACAGCTGCTATAAATATTTTTTTGTACAAATAGGTTCTTTTCCTTTTTTAAAAACAAATCTCTTTGGGATACAGACCTAGTAGTGGTTTTGCAGGATCAAAGAGTATGCACAGCCTTTTGGCTACAAAACTACTAGTTCAAAATGAGTGAGAAAAAGAAAGAAACTTACAAATGAAAAGTACAGGGGGCAATATGATACTAAATCTGGTGGTTGAGATCCCCACTGAAAACAACAATTCTGTTTGTTCCAACAACAACAACTCTGTTTCTTTTGCTTATTATGGCAGTATTCTTCAATGTGGGGACAACTTTCTGACTCCAAAATGAACATGGCCTGACTCCACAGGGTGTGCAGTCAGCCAATCAGTGAAAGGGAAATAGAGTGACATTCCAACCTCCCAGCAAAAGCCAATTATGGGATTATTTCCAGCACAACCAATCCCAACTCTCTCCTCACCCATTATAGCTCAATCTTCTCCTGTCTTCCTTTTCCTAGTCCTAGACTCTCTCCTGGTATCCACCTCTCAGGGAAATTATAATCCCAACTCAGGCACACAGCAACTTTGTAGGTTATGAGGTTTAAAAAGGTTCAAGAGACATAATTTCTGGGTAATTTAATAATTTTATTAATAAGGCCAGCAAGTTATTAATAAAAGAATGATCACTTGGCCATCTCTCTTACACCAAAGTCGGGTTGTGAGTTTGTTGTTTTGTTTTGTTTTTTGTAGAATGGTTTAGCTAAATGCTTTATTTTCTGATTTGACCTGTAACTAGAGCCCACACTGGATTGGAGGCTCAAGACTAGACTATATTTTCCTTTCCATATATTGAACAGAAGTATAGTAGCAGGGAAAAGCCCTAGGTTAGAGTGAGAGGCTCCTGTTACATATGCTATTTCATATATTCTGTGAACTCAACAACCTTACCTATCTAGGCTACAGCTAAGAATCTAAAAGTAAGCGAAAAAGGCCTTTGGGCTGCTAAAACAGAGGTTACAAAATTCATGTATTTATCTCATGGGAAAGACCCCCCTCGCCAACCCCACCCCAGGCCACGTTATTCTTTGTAGTATGATTATATGTCATCCAATATACCAGTGGCATCAGGTTGACAGCTTGATATCAAGAGAGAAAAGTAATCATAGATTTAGAGCTGTAGCGGACTTGAGTGGGTATAACCTTATCATTTTTACAGGTGAAGAAACTGAGATCCAGGGAAGTTGAGTGACATTCTCAAAGTCATACATTAGTAGCAATACCAGGATTCAAATCCAGATCCCTACCTCTGCAGGCAAGAGTTAGTTCCTTTCACTACAACATGTTGCCTCAAACCCAAAAAGCACCTGGTCAGTGTCTTACACATAAAATGTGCTCAATAAATATTCACTGAACCAATAAGCACATAGTCCAAGGCTATTTGGTAGAGGAGCAAAAGGCCCAACACACCTCAAAGCGCCCTGAGGAAATCACTGTTATTTACAATGATCATTTAAGCTTTTCATTTATTCAGTCAATGGATATTTACTGTGTGCCTACTGCATATGAACCATTAGCCAAGTGCTAAGTTTAAATACAAAATTTAGATTTGCAAAAACCAAAACAAAGTTTAGATAAGACAAGGCCTCTGCCCCCATGAAATCCGCAATCTAGGGAGACTGCGATCTATAGGAAGACAGAAGCATGGATCGCTATAATACACAATATTACATAAGTAAATAAGAGACTTGCAGAACTAAGCACTTTGGGAAGCAGTATTGGATATTGAATCAGAAGACCTAGCTTCAAATTCAGGCTCTGCTGTTTACTATTTACTGGATCTTGGGAAGCCACTTAACCACTTTTGGCCTTAGTTTCCTTACCGGTAAAAAGAGGGGGTTGTACTCGATGTCCTCTAAGGCTTCTTTCAGCTCTAAATCTAGGATTCTAACATCTCTGGGGAAGCCTTTGTGGAGAAGGATGCATTTCCATTGTACTTTAAAGAACAGATTGAAATCCAGCAGATGATGGGCAGAGAGGCATTCTGGGGATTTGGTGTATAGGCAGCAAGAGAATACAAAACATGGCTGGAAGAAAGTTATATAGTTTATAAATCAGAGCACAAATATTCTAAAGCAACTGACTAAAAGCAATAGTATTCATAATTTGAGAAAGACCATAGAGTTCACTTATATTTAAGGGACAGTTTTAATAAGTACCTATCTGCTACGTTTGTTTTCTCATCTGGAGGTTGGGTCAGATTAGCATTTGTTTCTTAGCTTGTCTTCTCCAAAATCCTCAGGCTCCATGAGGCAGCTGAAGGGGTTTTCCAAGAAAAAAAAATGTAATAATGCTAAACTAACACAAATAGATATTATGAGTGCCTTCTTTTGGCTACCAAAGTGTATCTGCTCAGCCAATGCAGAAAACCATTGAAGATTGGTTGGAGTCAATTGCACGAGCTAATAAGTGGTTTGTAAATGGTCTACAACCAATAGCTGAAGGAATATAATAATGCATGACCAAGTAAAATCAAGTGGATAGCAAATTTTATAAACCTTAAAGCACTTTAAGGTCTTCAAAGTGCTTTACAACTTTTTTTTCCATTTCATTCTTTGTGCATCCTGTGGGATAGATACTAATATTATTCCAGTTAAGTTACTTGCCCAGACAGTGTGTCTGAGGTGTAACTAAACCCAAATCTTCCAGACTCCTAAAGTCCAGTTCCTTTCAAGTATATTAATTGTTGGTGTTAGCCTGTCTTGGCAGAGTACATGAAAAATAGTCATTGTACATGTATATTTTAGCTGTTTTATTGTCGATTTATTTTGTACCAATGCTCATTAACAGCTAAAAGCAGGAACCTTGGAAAGACAAGAAAATAGTTGGTATATTCCTGCAATCCTTGCTACCAGGAAGACTGAGGTTAGTGGATCTATTGAGCTTTGGAGCTCTGGCCAATGGCAGGAACAAAGCCAATCATGTGTCTACACTAAATCTGGCACCAATGTGGAGTGCTCACAGGAACCAGGGGTGCCTGAGGAAGGGCAAATTGTTTAGGTCTGACCCAGGCTGGAAATTATACAGATCAAAGTCTCTGAACTGATCAGCAAGTTGGGATTGACCTCTGTGAGAGGTTAATGCACGTCCAGCCTGGGAGAGAGGGGGGAACCTAGTCTCAAAAGAAAAAGGAGAGATAGGGGGTAGGGAGAGAGTAAGGAGGGGGAGAGAGGAAAAAAAAGAGGAGAGAAGAAAAAAAGGAAAGAAGGAAGAGCAAAGACAAGAAGACAAAAGTATATTTAAAATGAAAGCTCTGACAATGAAACAAATGTCCATGAACCCAGGAATACAGAAGAAACACTATAGGATGTTCCTAAAGTCTGGACACATAGGCAAAAATGCATATTTTCAAGAAATGAATGAAAATTTCAACAACCTTTTATTTAATTGGAATATTAACAAATGACATCTTCAATATGATTTCCACCATTTGTGATGCAAACGTTGATGAGTTTTGCAAGATACACCTGAACTCGATACAATAGCTCCACATCGCTGTCAATTTTAGCAGATTCACTCTTTAAGCGTTCAATCGAGTGTGTTGCATCTGTGATTTTTCATTGAGTACATCTTCTCCTTTAGCATATCCCAGAAAAAGAAGTCAAGGGGGCTAAGGTCTGTTAATATTCCAAATATTTCAAAATATGCATTTTTGCCTATGTGTCCAGACTTTAGGGACATCCTGTATAACAAGCCCTCTCTAATTTAGATTTATTTCTCATGATCCTAATATGTAGTTAGTTACATCACCAAATTTTAAAAAGAGTAATTCCTTGTTCCTGTACAGAATTTTAAAAATAAAAGTTTTAAATTTTTAAACAACAATATAACAATCACTCAAACTCCTGGTTTGCATGAGAAAAATAAACAATTTTTGGAAGCATCTCAAAAGGAGAACAAATGGCATTCTATAGTTCTCACACCCTTCCCACTAAACTATATAATCTTGCTAGGTTGAGAATAAAACTAATTTGAAAATTAGATATTGGGTATCCTTAGTAGTAGACATTTGGAAATATCAATTTACTAACAATTTTAATAACAATTTAATAACATTTACTTCAAGGACTCTACTGAATTTTTGCTAAAAGTGAAAAGTTTCCAATGATGACATAAGGAATGAAGGTATAGTCCCTTATGGAAACTAAAAGGTGATTTATTAAATAATCATTGGGCAAAAGAGACCATGTGCTAGACAAGTCAAAGCATCACCACCTTTCCACCATCACTTTCCTTCATACTGTGTTAGAAATAGGCCAGGGTTTATCTGAATCCATGAGTCTTGGGAATGATGGTGTGTGGGTAAGCAAAATGGGCTCTTAACACTTAGTTCCCATCAAGTGCCCTTGAAGAGTTTGGCCTTTGTTTCCTTTGAGTAATTCAGTGTATTTCATTGAGGCTTACTAGGTGCTAAGCCCCAGGCCCAAACCCCTATTAGGCGTGGAACCTATGTGGGTGTGGATTGGTGACTGGGGTGGGGTCCAAGGTATGGCTGGCTAAGGGGAGGTGCTAACTCCAGAGCCATGCCCATCTTGAGTCTTACTAAGTGCTAAGCCCCAGGCTCTAACCCCTATTAGGTGTTAACCTAACCTATGTGGATGTGAACCTCCCAAGGTCCTAAGGGGAGGGGCTAACTCAAGATCCAATCATAGCAGCCTAAGTTCTGGTCATTCAGATGATGTTTGATGACGTCTGAAGCCCTATAAGAAGAGGGGACAGGGTCATTTGTGTGGGGCTCTCACTCATAATGGTGCTGATGCAGAGACTCCAGGCAGCTGTAGCCAAGGGCCCTCCAGCTTGTAACCAGATGCTGGCACTTTGTTAAACTCTGGTAACTATGTATTGGGATTTGAATCAGACAAGGTCTGTCTGTCGATGTTTGTAATTTGTCTGTAATTTGCTCTGAAGTTCAGGGTGCTGGCTTTTTCCCCTGAACTAAGTGAATGATATCTGTATGCTGAATTAAAGTAAGCTTGTCAACCCCTTCATGTAGCTTTCCTTAGTTAAGCAGATCAAAAGAACCTGTGCTTTTGCAGCGTGCTAGCAGCTTTCTGGGTGCTGGCTGTTGGTGGATCTTACACTCCCACAACAGGGGCTAGCCAGATTGTTGAAACAGATGGTACCCCTAAGACCCGAGGTGCTGTTTCCAGCCAAGGTCCTATAGCCATCATTAAGGAAAGCACTGTGGAGGAGGGGCCCCACTTTCTACACCACCATAAGTACCTCCCCGCACCCCACCCCTCCCCGGCCATTGACCAGTATGTAAGTCAAAGTTGCACATACCCCCTCCTTCACTACCACCACAACTATCCTGTTTTTGGCCCAATCTTTGAATCCACCAAACTGGAAAACTCTAGGTACTGCGGCCACAATTACTGAAGGCCCAGAAAAGAGAGTTCTGACCACCAAAGTCTTTGGCATTGTCAAATTATTGAACACCAGAAAATGATAGGATTTTTTTCCAATGGAAACAACGTATCACCACCAGCTTGGCTACTACACTGTAATGACCATGGGACCCTTCCATTTCATTTCCCCTATTAGAATGTGAATTGAGAGCAGGGACTATATTACTTTTCTGTGCCCCCAGCACTTAGCACAAAGCTTTATATATGCTAAATGTTTAATAAAGGTTTTTTCATCCATGTAGTCATTCATCTTCCCCTTAGAGTTTCACTAAATCTAAGCTGGTTGGTGAGTTCCATCTATAACCACTTTGGTCTCTATAGACAAATCTCATATTTTCCTTTTCACTGGTTTCCCCTTATGTTTCCAGAACTTTATTTTTGAGCATCTCCTATTTTAATTTGACAAAATTTACTGAGTGCTTTTGTATGATATGCCAGGGCACTGTGATAGGAATTTACGTGATATAAAGATGAGTAAGATACTATCCTTTTTCTTCAAGTAGGTTATAAGACATTTATTCAACCAACTATAGTATGATCTAAAAAGAGGTTCTGTAAGAGATATATTATGATATTGCAAAGGAGGCATAGATTATCTCTGGCTTTCACCTTTAGACACCATGATTCTCTGAGGTAATCAGAGATTTCCTAGAGGTGGCAACATCCAAGCTGGACCTCGAAAGATTAATGATTTTCCACAGGTAGAAGGTATTCCAGGCAGAGGGCAACCCCTGCACAGGCTGGTGAAGTGGTGAATTCCAGAGATCATGATGCGACACAGAGTTCATGACCTCACAGAAGGCCTTGATTTCTATGTTAAAGAGTTTAAATATTACTGTGTGAGCAACAGTTACTGAAGATGTTTTAACAGGGCAGCTTTGACATTTAAAACTACACTGGCAGCAGTAGATGGGGTGAAACAGAAGGGAGAAGACACTATAAGCTACTGCAATAGCTCAGATCGGTGGTGGTATTAAGGTCTCGAGCTAGAGTCATCAACTGCTTAAATTTAGCCAAGTTTCTAAAAGAGTCCTAAAACAGAATCTGGAGATACTTTATATTAAGGGCCCAAAGTTATCGCTATCATTCAAAGACATAGACAGGTCTATGTCTTCAATAATGCTCTTCCAACACAAAGACTTCTTTCATCGTACCCACTGTACTAGTCTGGGCAGCTATGTGATAGCTCTACATACTCAATGAGTCATACAAGCACAAGCTTAAATTTCACAGGATTACTTTCGGAAATGGAAGAACTACTTTGTTGCCATTATCAGCTCAAGTGTCTGAGGGAGTTGGATGGTGTGAGAAAGGAGAAACTGTCAGCTTTGTCTCAAAGTGTCTTTCAGATTTTTTCATTTAAGGCCATCATCAAGCCTTTTCCAAATTCCTGTACAGTACAGATTTTCCCATCTTAATCTTTAATCTTATAAATAAAAACAAACCACTTTTCGGAAGCCCAGAATTTATTATTTTGCCCTCTACTAGGTTTTTACATTTTTTTTTTAGTTTTTCTCTTACATGACTTCCAAAAAGTTCCTCCTTTTGAAGCAAAGAAAAAAATTTAGCAAAATTAACCAATGTAGACTAGTATGTATGCTGTCCCCCACTGCAACCACCAACAAAAAAAAAAAAATGGAAAAAGGCCTATTTTCTCATGCCTTGGAGTCAAGCTTGGTTGTTAAACGAATGCAGCATTCAGTTGCATTTTTATTCTTTATGTTTATATAGTGGTGTGTGGGTTGTTTTCCTGGTTTTGTATAAAAGTCCATGTGTTGGTGGGAGTAGTGGGAAAAGTGAGCTTTTTGTCTTTGGCAACAATGAAACTTTCGGACTGGACAAGAAGAACAAAGAAGACATCAAAAAGCATTTATTTTGTGCTGTGTACCAAGCACCTCCAAAGCCTAGATAAATTCTGGTTTGATAATTACTGAGATTTTTTTTTAACTTAAGTCTAATAGTGATATGAAAATCGCTGGTGAGTAAATATCCGTACTAGTTCTAACATTGTGCCTAGGATATTGTGAACACTGGATTTAAGTGAATGGGAATAGATAATTAATAATAAAGCACTTCGTGAAACAAAGCACCATGTAAATATCAGCTATAACTAATTTGGAAATTTTGGGATTGGCCCGGAGGGAAGCAGGAACTAAAATAAGGCAAACCTCAACAGGAAAAAATTAGGGCATATTTAAAAATGGAGTTTTACTTTTAACAGCAATCCCTCTGCTTCCTTTGTTTAGGCAAGCTTTTGACAGTTTTATGTCCCACATTCTGGTCTGGTCATACTCTTTTCAAGCACTTTAGGATGGCTAGCATTTTTCTCTTGGATCTGTCCTTTCAGGGAAGGTGAAGAAAAGGGCTTTCTTTTAGCTAAGCATTTCTTTAGCTAAGTTTCCTTGAACTCATCATCGTATATGGCGCCCATCCTGGTTGTCTTCTCTGGACATTCCCATTTATCAATGTCCTTTCTAAAACTTGATGCTCATAAATGAACATGAATACAACATTCCAGGTGTTTGTCCTTCATTCTGGAAGAGGACTGTGACATCATGGAGGTCATGCTATGCCATGCGAACAACTGGGATTTAAGTGAGGGAGAGCTGTGCTGAGTCATTAGACTCACTTTCTCCTCCAGAGCCATCTGGGTCCAGTGGCCAGATAAGGATCAGGGCAACTGGGGAAAGCCCAGGATGTAGTAGGGGACCTTGGCCTTTTCAAGCTCAATTAGACTGAGGCAGCACCAATTCAGTGATTAAGGCTTATTGAGAAATCAAGCAAAGGACGGCCTCTTAAAAGGAAAAATCTGAGAGGGCCCAGTACAAGTTCGAGACAATATGCGTCTTTTAATGTAGCCTGAAATTGTGTTAAATTTCTTGGCTCCCATTCCACACTGTTGACTCATATTCAATTTATAGTTAACTGAGAAGCATGGGAAGAATTACATGAAGTAAAGAATCTAAAAAATAATATATATGACCACAACAATGTAAGTAGAAAAGAACAGCAAAACAATCAGAACTGAATGCTTTTAAATTATAATGATCAGGCTTGACCCCAAAGAAGATGGAAGGCACCTCCCACTACTCGTTTGTAGACTGTGGGGTGGGGCTATGGAATACTGCATATAATTAGACTTTTTTGATATTGTTTAGTTTTCCTGAGATGTTAACTTCTTTTTATGCTTCATTATAAGAGATGGCTCTCTGGGGGAAAGGGGAAGGATACATTGCGAAACACAGGTGAGGTAAAAAAAAATTTTTTTTAAATCAAGCTTCTTCTGTGAAACCTACAGCAATGAAAAAACAAAGTGGACAAAAACATTATCTGGACTATGGCATGTACTTGGCAATTTAATATGTACATGGAATATCTATTGCACACACAAATTATACTGGACCCAAAACTGAGACTGGAAAAATTTGGAACATCAGCTTTCTCCATTATCCCAAACTGCTCACTTCACCTAAAGTAAATTATTCTCTTGATGATTCTAGATTTTCAAAATATTTGACACCAAAACAAAATCACACAGTATCCGAAATGTAAGACAAAGAGCAGACTGCTATACATTAACAATGAAGGCATGTACGCAAAAAAGTGTAAAAAACTTTTAAAACCAAGCACGAATGACTCTAATGAGGCGGGATGGTCTTGTAGCAAGAATGAGAAACGATACTAGTGTGTACTACGTGAGCATCTCTGAGGCATACTGGGAACCGGAGAAAAGGCTCCTGTATCCTGAGATGATTTATAAAGACAGATAAAAATCATAGAAGATGAAGACGTGAAGGATCACAATCTGTAGCTAAACAGTGAAATATCATGGATTCATTAGCATATCAATTAGCTAGCATTAGTCTTGTTAAGTACAGCACCATCTTCAAAAGGGTACCTACCAAAAAGTCGTCAGGAAAATGGCACCATTAACTGGGGCGAGGCTTAACCGAGGGGCTAGGATTGCAGTCGAGCATGAAGGAAAATGAGTGGGCTAGGAGGCACACAGCAGGGAAATGCCAAAGATCAAAGTTTAAATCCTGCTTTGGACACTCAGCTGTGTGCCCCTAGGCAAGTCGCTTAAGCTTTCAGCCCGTTTCTTCATCTTGTCACACAGCTAGTGTGTCAAGTGTCTTGCAGCAAGAACGAGAAATGATACAAATGTGTACTACACGGGCACCTGAGGCATATTGGTGTCTGAGGCTGCATTTGAACTCAGATCCTCCTGACTCCAGAGCCGGTGCTCTGCTCGCTGTGCCACCTAGCTGCCCCGTTCTTTCACATTTAAAATGGGATTAATAGCATTTACCTCACAAGGTTGTGAGGGCTGATATATTTACAAGTCACTCTGCAAATCTTAAAGCACTAGCTGAAATAAAATATGCAAAATGAAGGAGCTAGAAGAGACAGTAGTAAAGAGGTGGAGTCGGGAAGACCCGAGTTCAAACAGGACCTCAGAGGCTGGCTGCGCGAGTCCGGACAGCTCGCTTAACCTCTCTGCCTTCAGTTTCAACTGCAGACTTGGGAGAGGTTGTTGTGAAGACCAAAACACTTGGCACAGCGCCGAGCATATAGTGGAAGCTATATAAATGCTTATTCCCTTCCCCCATCTGTATCACGACTGACAACAGCACTAAAAGGCAAATGCATTACCTATAGTGACCAAACTCAATCTAAGAGCCATGGATGAAACCCAACTTCCGTCTCTCAAATGAGGCAGGTGATTACGAATGTAGAATGGGGTTCAGTCAGAAAAGAAATCTGCATCTGCCGGTTTTGCTTAAATGTCTTTGTTTAAAAGGGATCAATGTGAGGGGAGGGGTCTTAAGTACTAGGGAGAAGTAACTACTGTAAAAAAAGGGCAACAATCAAGTAAGACTGGGTATCAAGTTATTTCATTTTCAATTACAGCAACTTATGAACTCTGATTAAAATCATGGAACTCTAGTATTTGAAGCATCATAAATTGCCTATTTAGATGATGGTCAAGTGAGGCATACCCATTTCACTTAAGTATTTTTCTCTCTGTAAACAACCTTTATTTCAATTTATTAATTTTCAGTAGCTGATAATTAAGAAACTGAGTTGGAAGAGACCCAAGAGGTCATCTGGTCCAACCTGCAATCCAACCAAGAGGCCCTACAATATCCTTGACAAGTATATGGCAATAAATCTCTCCTTAAATACTTTCAACAAAATAACATTCAATTAAGGGGATATCCAATTGTTAGAATAGTCAGCACCTCTAAAAAGAAAAACTTTAAAAACATAATGGAAGATACTTCTATAGTGTTAAAATAATGTGTATGTACAGCCTGTATTAGATTGCACACTGTCTTGGAGGGAGAGAAAAGTTAAAACTCAAAAGGTAGCAAAGAAAAAATAAGTAAATAAGTAATGAAGCTTTTATATTACTAAAAGCCTTCTGTAGAAGATTTTTTAAATGGCAAAAAAATTTTGACCTAGCTCCTAACATTAAGGAAACATTAGAAATTTAAGCTCATATTGATATGTGCTTCTATCATCTTCCTTTTTTCCTCTTTAAATAAACAGTACTACTTGAGAAACGATGCTTTCTCAGACAATCTTAAGTATGGTTTAATTAAGACCAGGTCACCCAGTAAATATAGCTCACCTAGATTTTAACAAAGGGCCTGATGAAGTTGTTCTAATTCATGCTATTCTGGTGGAAAAGATGGGAAAACTACTGGCTAAAAAGTGGTATAATTACATGGGTTCAAAACTGACCAAATGGTTAGACTCAAAGAATAATTCATTAATGGTCAGTGCCAATTTGCAAAGTCTCAGTTGGAGTGCTCCAGGGGTGTTTAATATTTTTATCAATGACTCAGATAATGGCATAGACAGGATTCTTGTCAAATTTTCATTGAACACCAAACTGGGCAGCTAATACCGAATGGCAAGAGCTGGCTGTCAAAAAGATTTGATGGTTTATAACACTGGGCTCAATCAAGTAAGATTAAATTCAAGGAGGATGAGTATAAAGTATTAAACTTGGTTTCAAAATAATGGCTTAGCTTCCCAAGCACAAAATGGAGAAGGCAGCAGTTTTGAAAAAAAAAAAGTTTGGGGGACTTTAAATGTCAACATTTTAGAAGTTTTCCCTTTAGCTATAATGGCTCTAAAACAATTACCTAATAAAATGCTTACTTTTTACTAGAAATTTTAAGGGACCCTGATTGCTCCATGCCTATATAGGCCTTCTTGAATATCAGATTATCTAGTAAATGCTGAATTACAATTACACTGAAATGATTTTCAAGGACTACAAAGAAGACTTACACCGAGGCAATACACTTTTTAATATAGTTTATTTCAACATAACTATGCTTAGGGAAATACACTCATATGGGTTAATATAATGCAATTTAGTTTAACTTTACACTACAATTTGGACCAAAGACTTATACATGGTTTAGGTTTTAAAAAAAAGTTTTTGCAATCTGGTTTATTTTTCATCTATTACAAATGTATAAAAGATCCTCAAGTGCTGCTACAGCAGGCAGCAAGAACCATGAGAAATTTACCTTTGGTTTACTTCAAAAAATAATACATTTATTGCACTGTAAAAGCTTCAAACATGGTGCAACAAAACATTATAAAAAATGTTTCAGTGCCAGCTTACAAAAGTTCAATAACTAGTGTAGTCTTATAAAAACAAAGCATATGTACATGTGAAACAACTGCATTAGCTATCTGGGTTCAGTTAATATTGCATGTAGAATGTGGATCTACACAAACCAATATTCAAGGAATTCCTTGAATTTGAGTAACACTATGAGCTCAGTTATTCTGCTGAGGTCAGCAAGATGACAACACATCGGCTGTCAGTTTTCATCGGTTTGCAATTTATATAAAAAAGAAAAACTTCAGCCTTTGAGCCTCAGTTCAGAATTGAGAACTACTCTTAACAAATTCAAATTCCTCATTCAAACACACAGGACAAGATGCTATGGGGGTTGCTTCTGTTTAAGGTTATGAACCTCCAAAAGTCAATCAACATATCCTTCCCTCCCCCAACATAGTTCAAACTGAGAAGTGGCTCCAGAAATGGGCCAAGCATGAAAGACAAGAGCAGATTTAGATCTACAAGAGGCATCATCAACAAGCCTCTAGAAAAAGACTAGAAACCAATGAGAAAACCAAAAAGAAACAGAAGAAATAAATTGAAAATACTGAAAAAAGAAACAATGTGGTACTCATAAGCTTAAAGGGCAAAGAAAATACATATTTCAGAAGACCAACAGCATAAGTTAATTAGGTTCACACACTACAGTATTTCGGTAGTTTGTTACCAATAATACAGAAGCATCAACTTACGCAAATGAATAGAATGTTATTTGTTACTTTCTCTTAATATATTGCCAAAAATTCTAGCTTCAGTTCTATCCAAGTAAAAAACTAAAAGATGAGACATTTTCATGCAAATACTAAATATTCCAAATAAAATTTCTACTTACTGGAAATCTGTATTTGGAATTATTGATTTACTTTAAATCAATAAGCAAAAATACATAGCAATAAAGGACAGTACCTAATATAGGCCTGACTGTCACAAAGTCCTTGCTTGCTGGGAGAAAGGCCTTAAGTTCCACCTACTACCCAGTAAAACAAAAAGTTATCTTGCAGCAACATAGGTCTTGATCAATTTAATGACCAAGCTGTTAATTTGTTACACTTAACTCTTAAGATTTTTAGACTAGTATTAAAACTGGATTAGAATATTACTAAAGCTCTTCAACATCTACAAGAGATGGCAAATTTTCTTGCTTAAGAGATCTGAAGGGACCTAATAAAACCTCTTTCCAGAATTGAGGTTTCTATAAGTCTCTGCTAAACACTTACTTACCAAAAGATGGCAATTTTCATATTCATATACTATAAAAGGAAACCCAATAAAATGTACCCATGAATATTAAAACTAGGTGTTTTTAAAGGAAGACGTAACTAGTTTCATTATTAAAAAATTTTAAACATAAATATAGTTGCAACTTGATCTTATGTTGACAATGATTGTCAGAGCCTCGTATTCAACACCATTTAATCATACCCATTCATGCACACTGAACACATGCTACATCACACAACTTACTCCTGCCATGAGATTTTTTTGCTTCCTTAAATCTTTGGCCTCCCAATACCAAGTTCCACACCCTTTAACCTAGACCACTGCCAAAAGAAGCATCCCCCTGTCCCATGTCCATGTCACCCCCTCCCTCCTCCCCCACCCCCCATTCCAGCTTCCCCATTCATTCAAGTTGTACTGCTGCATATTTGGGAACATGGCCAAAACATGGCCAGAACACATTGTCTATGATCAGGTCCCATGTTTAAAGAAGAGAACTTAAATAATAAAGTGACTTTCCAGAAATTCGAGATTAGGATTTCTCAGGTTTCCCTCTACCCCCTCCAAACCCCAACCTGCTCAAATCCAATATATGTGCTAGGAAAACTCTTCAGATTTTTTTTTAAATGAAAAAAACTTTAAGTCAAATTTTTATTTGTAGTCTTTAGCAATTGGCCAAAGAACCTATGAAAAAAGGCCCACTAAGAGGAAGACACACTGTCCTAAAAGGAGATTTCCCTTCTAGTGCCAATTGCCCATATTGAATTTGAGAGATTGGCTTTTTTTTTCCCCCCAAATAGCCTCAGGCTGCTGCAAGGGCAAGCCAGGGTTCACACAGCGCTGGAGTTAGCAAAATTTGTCCTGAGAGTACACTATATGTATATATATATATATATATATATATATATATTCACATATATATAAAATCTGGATGGCATCAAGATTAAAGTTAACTGTATTAGATGCCCTGTTCACTCTCTTCATAGTATGGAGCTGGAGTTGATCTACAAACACCTTACCCCAGCTGAAACCTTAGAGGATTCCAAGGCTCTGTATAACTTGAATGAAAAAGGAAGAGGCAAATCCCTTCCCTTCTTTTCCAACCCCAGGTTTGCTACTTACCAATATATTATACTTATTGATTTGGATTGGTGGCTATATGGATGTCAGTCATTTATGATAAAATGAAAGGTTCAATTTACACTATGCAGTTTGGGAAGTAGCTGTACCAAAATGGACTCAGGAAAAAAAATCTCTTGATGTTTGCTATGTGAGATTTTACTCACAAATTCATCATACACATATACAGTATATAGCCAAATTGCATAATGATTGTGAAATCAAAACCAAGGAGTGCCAATTTACTATAGCCACTTAAAAATAAATTAACATGAAACACAGATTCTAATATGCATCAGATGTGAAAATCAAAATATAATGGATTGAATCTGCATTTGCTACATCTGCTCACAAACTACATATACACACAAATAATTCTTAATTTTAGCAAACTCAAGTGACTCCCCATGAAAACGACAACAAACTGCAGCAAAGGAAATGAACAGAAAAACACCTGCTCTGTGGTAAGCAACAAACCTGAAAGTTTTAAAAAATGAACCAAAATAAACATGCATATATATATACATATGTATATACACACATACACTCACATACATAAAGTGTTCCTGTACAGCAAAAAAAATGCTATTTCTAAAAGATTACACTGCATAGGTAAAAAAGGAAAAAAAAAATCAAAACCACAATGTGCAACATTTTAAGCCATTAAAGCACCACCAAAAATAAAAAATAACGCTCCCCTTTACTTCCCACAATTAAAAACCACTGTAATAACATTTATGAAGACTGACACATACGAATCAGAAATTCTAATCAAAAATCAGAAAAAAGACTAATAAATGTGGACAAAATTCACTGTCCATTATAGGGAGAAAACAAAAAACATTTTAAAAAGTATGACTGTTCATTTCTTTAACCACACTGTGGCTTTTTTTGTTGTTGTTGTTAAAAGTGCTAATTTTCTGAAAGAGACATCAGATTCCTCAAAGAAAACCATTGAGTAATTTGCTACCAATATGCTGATTTATGCCTATCTAAACAAGGAACCAAAAATGTATTTTAGATAAAACTAGAGACTAGAAATGGGAAAAACACTGACTACTGCTAACTGTACGATCAACAAAACATCTTGGTTTTCAAAATCTCATTTTAAAAATAATTTATCCAAAGACTAATAGTCTTTTACTACTGCTAATTTAGTAGAAAAGAGAAATCCAATTCCTTGGATTCACTAGTGTATGCAAGAGATTAACAAACTATCATATAAGAAGGGTGGTGAAGAAAAGATATCTACTTGAGCTCATCAGACACTACTCCAAACTTAAACAAAGAATTAAAGGGAATTGTCTACTATAATAATAATTCATAAAACGTAATAAATCTCATAAAAGAACTGTAAGCTTGTTCATATAGAGTTTAGTTATTCTAACTCCTTAGTTGCTTCCTCAAGGTAGTAGACATTTACTAAATGTCGATTAAGGTGTTTGCTATATTCTCCTTCCTTTCTAAAAGATCTATCACAGAAAATGCAAACAAAGTTTGCTGCTTCAACTGCTGTTGCCACTTCTTCCTGGGAAGCTTTTCTACTTGTTTCTTCCTGTACGGATCGAGCACCATTCAACCCAGAGTCATCGCTGCCCTCTGACATGTTGTCACTTAGATCGCTGCCATCGTGACTGTGGATGCCCTCATCTTCATCAATTTCCTGAGACTCATTTGCAGCAGTAGGAGCTGAGGAGAGCACTGGCACCGTTTGGGAAGCTGGCTCACACTGTTCTGCTGGTGGTGGAGGAGCAGGCAACTCAGGTTCTGGCAACAGTGGGGATTCTGGCAGGGGCAGCTCTGGCAGGGAAGGGGGCTCTTCAGCTGTCAAGTCTTTATCAGCCAGATGCTCTGCTGGGGTTGGACTAGTTTCAGTTTCCATTTCACACACTATGTCAGTTTGATGCTCTTTATCGAGAAGATCCTCCTCTGGCTCACAAGTTGATGGAAGTGACTCCTGGGTACAACCAGACTGACTCTTATTTGGCTCTTCATCTGTAGCTTTCTGAACAGTTTCTTTGTCTTCTTCCTTCTGTTCAAGGAGCATTTCTTGGTCTTTCATTTCTGCATCCTCTACATTTTCAGCCGGCGATGTAGGTGCAGGTGCAGGTACTGGTACAGGTACTAGGGCTGGTGCTGGTGCCAATGCTGGCTCTGGCGAGGGCGCTGGAGTTGACAGGGAGTCCTGAATGTTTGGCCTTTCTTCGGTCATTGGGCTATTAACAGGCACTAAGGCATCTTCCACAAGGACTTCCTCTTTCTGTGGTTCTTCCCTGGGGCTGTCAGACTTTTCCTTTGGATCCTCTTGAGAAGGAGGAAGAGAGACAGGAGGAGGAGGAGGAGGAGGAGGAGGAGAAGGAGACTTTTCAGGGACCAGCTCATTTTGAGTTGGCTTTACCTGAATGGACTTGGTGGGTTTTTTACCATGTTTACCTTTCAAAACTTTCTTTTTTTTGTTTTTCTTCAGGCAAGCTTTCTGTCTTTTATGCTCTTCCGCTCTGACTTCATCTTTTCCAGCTTCCTGGCTCTTTCTGGATCTGCTTTCAACTTTCTTTTTCTTTTTCACCACAGGTTCTGTATCATTCACTGGGTTACTATTTGAAGAAGCTGCTTCACTTTCCATCTTTCTTTTAACTTTCTTGTTCTTACCTGACTTTTCTGAACCTTTCCCTGCTTTGACATCTACCTCCTTTGACTCTGTTGCCAACTTACGATTTCGGGTGGTCACTTGGCCCAAGGAAACCACAGTGCACGGCTTTTTCTCTTTTGAGGCATTTTCTTTTTCTTTTTTCTCAACTTTTACATTCTTTTCATTAATCTTTTCCACCACATCTCCCTTTGTTTTTGTTTGTTCTTTTTCAGTTTTTTCACTGGCCATACTATCAGAACCACAATTGTCTGCCTCACTCTTTTTGGATTTTTTTAGTTTCACTTTGGAAACATCCATTGCAATATCACAACAGTCGGAATGCCTGGACTTGATATGATACTGCAGATTACACTTCTTGGAAGCAGCATAATCACATACAGGGCAAAGGAATTGTCGTGGGTTCACATGGAGTTCAACATGCTTTTTGAAGTTACTACGATCAGCTGTTTTGTAGTCACAGTGTGGGCAGGTCAGCGGCTTCGGCCCATTGTGAACCTGCCTCGCATGTCGGGTTACTTCATGCTGATTAGAGGCCACGTAACTGCACTGATCACATTTAAATGGTTTCTCACCTGTAAATAAGAAAAGTGGGAAGAAAACAGATTTTAAATAAAACGAATTCAAAACTAATTTATACAAATGTAGAGGGATGGATGCGAACAGTGTACCCAAGTTTAAGCAAATATGCACAAAGTAAAAAATTGATCCATGCATCTTTTAGTTGCCATATTTACTAGTATATTTAGTAGTATTTACTAGTTTCTCCTCTTCCCCACCAACATTTTGACTGTAAAAGGAGGAACTATTACACATTTTTGCTACCACTCTTAGCAACTTTAATTTGAAAATTTCATCCACCTTTAAAATGAGCCCCTATAAAGTTGCATAGCAATGTATTATAGCAGGAAGTCTTTTCTGGTATCCCTAGTTTTGACTGCTTTGTCCTCTGACATTACCTTCCCTCCACTCTCTATCTTGTAGGTTTTATGTTTATATTTGTCTCCCCCATTAGCATGTGAGTTCCTTGAGGTCAGAAACTATTTTTGCCTTTCCTGTGTCCCCATCAATTAGCATAAAAGCACCAAGTCTTGGAGGGTGATGGAGAGGGAGGAAAAGGAGAAAGATGGAAAGGGTTAAGTAGCTAGCTCACCCTCTCCATTTCCCAGCCAATGGCAAACAACTTAGTTGTTCCTTCAAGTTAATCCACTGTCTACACTGGCACAAACTGTTATCACATTCATCACTGTGAGAGTTGAAGAACCTGTTGACCTCTCTAGGAATCATAAATTTGTCATATCAAAAAGGGACCCTAGAAACTGATTTCAGCTCTTTCACTTTAAGGAAGGAGAAATTGGGGGCTCTGATTTAAGTTGTTTATCTAAAATTGTAAACCATATCCCCACCCAACCCTGAAAAAGTAGATGATACAACCTCTTATTTCCCTGAAATTAAGGCCATTCCACAGACAATTCCCTCAAATTTCTCCTTTCATGACTCAAAAGTTCTCTGTTCACTTGTTTTCGTTTCCTCCTTTCTGCTTACAGAGCCACGAAGTTTAATCTCTCTGTTTTCAAGCCCATCCCCAGGACATTCTTCTGGTTTGTCTCCCACTACTCTGATTACTTCCCTTCTGTTTCTTCCTTCTTTTCTCTCTCTACACTCTCTACCTCAGTAATCTTGCTCATTTCAGTGGCTTCAATCCTTGCACAGAGAGGCCTTGGCACAGGCTCTCATTACTGAATAGTCAGCCTCCTGCAGAGGCCTCCTAAGTTTTTACCTCCAGTTTCCCCATTTCAATTAATTCTTCAAACTGAAGCCATTCTAATCTTCATGATTCTCTAGTCAAACCACTCCTCTTTAGTCATCAACAATGGCTCCCTAACATCTACTGAGCAAGTCACACTTCTCTGCATGGCGATCAACAATCCTTTTAAAATGCTGAACCATCCTACCTCTCTATCCTAATTCCACATGCCTAGAATATCCTATTCCCTATCAAACCTGCCAGGTGACCAAGGTGGCGCAGTTGATAGAACAGTAGGCTTGGAGTCAGGAAGTTCAAATCTGACCTGAGATATTTACTAGCTGTGTGACCCCAGTAGAGTCACTTAACCCTGTATGCCTCAGTTTCCTTATATATAAAATGACCTGGAGAAGGAAAACCAATCCAGCATCCTTACCAAGACAACCTCAAATGGGGTCACGAAGGGTTGAATATGACTGAAAAATGACTGAACAACATCAAGCCTGCTAAATTTTTACCCATACTTTAAATTCAAATAAGCACCTTTCTGAAACTTTCCTTAAATTTTTTATCCCACTACTCGTAAGTATCATCATATCCTTTTACTCTTTGAACCTTGCAAAACATTTTGCTTTGCATTATATAATGAACTTAATGTGCAGTACTGTATATTTTAACTGTTTTATTCCCTTGCTAGATAATCCTCACAAGGAGGCAAGGTGGTTCTGCAGTCAGAAGTCCTGGGTTCAAATCCTTCCTCTGATGTTCATTACCTATGTGACTTCAGTTTGACACTTTGTACGATGGGACAATCTCTGAAGTCCCATATGGCTCTAAATCTATAAAGCTACAGCAGGAATTATATCAAAATTTCCCAATCTCTCTCAACACTGTATTTACCATATACAATATATTTGTTCAATATTTGTTGAACTGAACCAAATCCTACTTAAAAACCTTCTGGCAGGTTCATCAAAATTTTAAAGTAGAAGATGGGAGAGTATTTTGAAAGTAAGGGAATATTTCAGGGGAAAACACAAGTAAATATGGCACATAAAAGAATAAGCTAGGAAAAAAATACAATCACAAATACACTGAAAAACAGTACCAAAAAAAAAATTAAAAGGAGCAATAGAGTAACACACATTCTGTCAGAGTACATACCCATCTAGATCACTCTATAGTAATATTACCAAATAGTATCCATACCCAACTGGTCCTTTGGAATGCATTGTAGAAAAATGGAAATTAACAATTGATCAAACAGAATATTCATACAGTCTCAAAAAAAATCAGCTGTTCAAAACTCTAAAAGAATTTAAAATTGATAATTAAAGCTAAAATGGAAGCTCCAAAACTAAAACATCTTGCATATATTAAGACAAAATTTCATAATGAGTAAAGGTAAAAATACTTCATTATTAAAATACTCAAACTCTAGCAAATTTAAGTAATAAAAATGAATAAAGCACATACATAATGGTAAATATGCCTTTAAAATATTCCCAAAACATGTTATATGGTTCAATGTTGAATACACAAAACCCCCATGAAGGCATAAAAAGCAGTTCAAGTTATTTATTTCCATAGTTAAGGAATCTGAACATATCCTATGTAGTAAATGAAGAGGATTAACATAATACAAAAGTTTCAAATCTTGAGATGCATATAGAAATAATATAGAATATTAATAACTAATAATGCCCTTTCAAAAGCCAATGAACTATAAGTAAGCACATTTTGTTCAAAACCAATAAAAGATGCCGACTGAAAACACAGAAATGCTTTTAAATACTTTCTCAGGCCATTCCCAAAGGTTCCCATCTATGCTTAATCCTAATATGAAAGTATGAGTATCCAAAATACCAGTATCTACATGAAAGGATTTGAGGAAAAATACAGTAAAAAAAAAAAACCCTCATACACACATACTTTTCTGGGTAAGCATTAGTTAAAATCTTTTCGAAATAATGAGATAGGACATAGTAACCACAAATTCAATGAGGCCAAAATCTAGGCCTATCTAAATCCTAGACTAATCACTGATTTATTCCTTCATGAACCAAAATTATGTGAATATCACACTATACAAAATTGCTTTCAAACTATTTATATTTAAATAAATGAAATTCAAATCATAAAATGTCTTAATATGGCTTTCCATCTAAGTCTCTATAGGGATTTGTTTATTCCTATTCTTTTTCCTGTTTTTCCTTTTACATAAAGATCTTTCCATATTTATCATCCTCATATTTATTAACAGCATTATATATATATCATCTATCTACCTATCTACCTATCTATCTATCTATCTATCTATCTATCTATCTATCTATATCATCTACTTCCCCCTTGACTGGGGAATAAGGTTTCTTTCCAGTTTTTTTGCAATTACAAATAATGTTATGAAAATCTCTGGACAGTTAGATGGCACAGTGAGATAGAGCACCAGGCCTGGAGTCAGGAAGACTCACCTGTGATCCTGGTCAAGTCACTCAACCCTATTTACCTCAGTTCCTCGTCTATAAAATAATTAGAGAAGGAAATGGCAAACCAGCCTGGTATCTCTGCCAAGAAAACCCCAAATTGGGGCCATGAAGACACAACTGAACAAATGAAAATCTTTGAACAGATACCTTTTTTGTGGTTGTTTCTACTAACACTTTCGGGAAATATTCCCAACAACTGAATTACTGAATCAGGAAATAGTCCCCACAAGAAATGAGTTTTGCAACTTCTAAATTTATTCTGCCAATTTTACAGGTGTGATAATGTGATTATATCTTCTTCCCAAGGATTAATAACAAATTTTTGTTTCTTCTTTTGATGACTGTTCATCTTTTCATCCCTTGAATGAAGTCAATAGTTTAGGCAGGAAAATTTCCAACAAGGGGAAAAAAAAGTAGAGTCCAGAAGCTACAGACAAGTTTGACAGCTGGCAAAACTCAAACAGATTATCAAATTATCTGTAAACATTTTAAAAAAGAAAACTAATGACTAATTCAAAATGGTTTCTTTCAGAGAAAATTTCATAGCAAACTAATAACCTCATTTCATTTTCTTTTTTTTTAATAAACAAGTTTACTAGGATAACCTAGGAAGGTAACGTCCACTAAAGTCCTACCTCTGATGACTCATCATTAGGTATTCTTGAAGAGTATATTTATAGAAAAACACAATATATTTGTTATGTGAAGTCTAGCTAAGCTAGGTACAGGCTCATCACTATGCTGGTTACAAGTCCATGAATTTCTTTGTTGCAGCAACTCACAAAACCTATCTACTTCTTAGAGAGGTTCTAACACTAGTCAGTGGCAGGAATAACCATATGGATTTATTTAATTGTGGAACTTTGAAGGACTGTGAAATGCTTAACTAGTGGAAATGAGACTGTTTTAGACAAAGTAGGAAAACATGGACAAGATTATATAATTACAAAGATGCAGAACTGACTGACTACCCAAGGATTACTGGCTGGAACAATGTCAAACCAGAGGAACTTGTAGATTTCTGTTCAATTATTTTCTTGGTGAAGACATGCTTATCAGATTTAAATAGACACAAAGTCAGTCAACAAAAACATTTATTAAGTACCTACTATGTGCCAGGCACTACAAAACTATACTTACATGGGATGAGAGAATCTAGATTAAAAAAAATCAGTAGATTGGAATAAAGTCAATCTAACAAGATAAATTTTAGTCAGGATAAACATAAAGTCCAACACTGAACAAGTTTAACTCCTATGAAGATACAGGGGTATAATTGATTCCAACACTTCAGTATGTATGAGGGTGTTATGCCTGTCAATTGCTCCATTAATAATAATAGCTTCATTTCCAGGAGGCAGGCTGGTATAGTGGAGACAGTCATCCTTGGAGTCAGAGAGATCTCCAGCCTCTGATACACACTGGCTCTGACCCTGGCCAAGTCATTTCACTTCTCAGAGCTCTAGGAAACTCTTTAATTAAGACTCTAAACTGCAGAACACAGGCCTGGGTCCAAATGTCCAGGACAAGAGAATGAATTAAAAGTAACCACCAGGCGTTAGTCATGTCATATCTGGTTATGATGTTCAATTCTGAAGAGTATACTAAGAAGGAAATACACAAGCTTGAACAAATCCAGGAGAGCAAAGAGGATTGGAAGATGCTTAAGCCTGAAAGGGGGAAAGAGAAGGGAATGGAAGAGAGGAGGATAGGTGAAGATGAACAGGGGCCATGGATAAGCATGGTCTTCAAATTCTTTGAAGATTAACATTCAACTTAATTCTAATAGTGTGGCTCTAGAGAATAACTAGGACTGATAAATGGAAGTTAGAGGCAGACAGATTTTGTCTGAATATAAAATAAAGCCAAATCTATTATAAATGGATTATGACATTAAAAAATTAGAAGAAAAACAAATTATATACCTTTCTCAGATATGAAGAAGAGGAATTCTTCATCAAACAAGGAATAGAGGTAATTACAAAAGATAAGACAGATAACTTTCATTACATGAAACTGAAAAGCTTCTGCTAATAATATTAATGCACCTAGGATGAGGAAAGCAGTTGAGTGAGGGGGAAAAAGGGTTTGGTATCCAAAGATATATAATCTATTAACCAATCAAGAGAGTCATATAGAGTCATCGCTTCCACATCTCGATTTTCCCCACTGAGATTTCAAGATATCACAGGTTGGCAAAAGAAATTAAATGGGAATTTTGGGATAGTTTTGCAGAAGCCATAGACAACATGTAAAAGCCAGCAAACGTCAAAAAATTTATAAACTCAGAAATGCATAAAATATATGCATAGTATTGTATGATATCAACACAATTTCTTTTAGTACCATAATAATTCAGACCTCTTCTCTGGCACAAAGGGAAGGCCAAAAAATTTTACACAGATATTCCAGATGAAGGGGGTGCTGCACACCTAGCCCCTAATACCTCCCCCACCTGCAATATGAAAAGGATAACCGTATACCTATATGACTAACAAGCCATTCTCATACAACAAATGGTACTGAATACAATACAGTAAGTAGTCAAAAGAATTGCCAAGTATTTACAACCATATAAAAAAAATGCTCCAAATTACTAATAATAAGAGAAACGCAAATCAAAACAACCCTGAGTTGGTCACCTCACACTGGCAAATTGGCAAAGATAACCAAAAGATGTCAACCATCAATGCTGGAGGGTAATGAGAAGATAGGGTGCACTGCTGGTGGAGTTGTGAACTGGTACAAAAACAGTTTGGAATTATGCAAATAAAGTGAACAAATGTCCATACGCGTTGACCCAAAACTCCGTTACTGAGATTATACCCCAAGAAAGTCACTGAAAAGAAAATTTCCACATGCCTCAAAATATTGATAGCCACTTTTTGTGATAGCAAAGAATTAGAAATTTAGTAGATGCTCACTGATTGAGGAATGGCTAAACAAAGTGGAAAATGAACATAATGAAATATTACTCTCTGTAAGAAATGATGAATATGATGAATAGAGAAGCATGAAAAGATCTACACGAACCAATGCAATGTAAAATAAGCTGAGCCAAGAAAATAATTTACACAGTAACTACAATGATAAAAATTCAAAGAGCAGCCACAAGTCAAAAGTGAATATTATAAAATTACAAAAAACAAAAAACATGGCTTGAAAAGAGATGATGAGATAACACTCCTAATACACCTCCTTCTGTGAAGGTAGGAGGTCCACACATGTCAAATACCGCACATGTGTTGACTTTTTTGTCTTCCAAAAAAAATTATTTGTTCCATGGGATAGCTCTCTGTGAAGAGGATAGGAAGCAATACTTGAGAAAATTATGATGTAAGAAAGAACTAGGGACTTAACTGATGGCAATGTTTATGATTCCATCCATGCCTTTTCATCTTCTGCAATTCTTGCTCATGTTTTCCCATAAATAATACAGAGGATGTACCCAACGTGCTAAAAGGCCTTTGGTCTGGGGTCTTTTTATGTTTTATTTATATTTGAACCTGTCCACCTGCTTCTGTCCTCTCATACTACACGATCAGCCCATTTACTTTTTCCAATCATAATGTATCCTCATTAGTACTCCTTATGTATAGGTCACCACATAAAAAGTTTTGGCCATTTTTTGTAGCAGAAAAGAAATGGAAATAAAGCGGGTGCCCATAATTTGGGGAATGGCTTAACAAATTGTGGTACTTGAATATAGCAGTATAGTATTTCCTTGACAAGGAGTTGAAGAATATGAGTAATCATGTGAAAGAAATGGATTTTTTCCACAAGGACTATATGAATACCTAGAAAAAATGAAATAAAAGAATGTTGTGATAGAACCAGATTTCTCTTATTTTCCCACAAGAGGGATTAGTTTTCCTAAAATTGAACCTGAGCTGGCATTAGCCCTGACCTTAACAAATGCTCCAAATAGAAGTGTCAAACCCTGGCACCACAACCCTGCTTTAAAATGTAATTATGAAAAATTTAACAAAATTACAATAAAACAGAGATAATGTTAATATGTAATTTCCTAAGTCAATACATGACTATTGGAGGCTTACATTATTAGTGGCCTCATTCTAGCCAAGTTTGAGATCACTGCTCTAAATCATTAATATTTAGAGAAATACAAATCAAGATTACTCTGACTCTACCTCACATCCAATAAACTCTCAAAAATGACAAAAGATGGGAAAAGACAATGTTGGAGAGAATGTGGAAAAGAAAGGCATGTTAATGCACTCACTGTTGGTGAAGGTGTGAATTGGTACGACTATTATAGAAAACAATGTGGAATTATGAGAAAAAAGAAACATTCATAAACCTTCTAACTCACACATTCCACTGGCTAGGCAAATGACCCAAGAAGGTTAATGATAAAAAGAAAGGCCCAATCAATATGATTGTTTAAACAGAACTACATATATTCTATATGCCTAGTTCCCACAAACCCACTGCAAAAAAAACTTTACATTTGTACCCAAAGATAATCAATCAAGATATTCAATGAGAAACTACATGAAATGACTTCTTCCACCCCAGGACTACACAAAAACTGACAAGACAGGTCAGAGACACATGTGTATCCTGCAGAGCTCCGTGTCTACAAGAGGCAAGAGTAGAGGACTCCACTAAGAAAACCCCAGGGTGGGGACCCTGGAAGCCCCAGGGAACCAACTCACTGTGAAAGCAAGGCTCAGACTAGGATACTCCAAGAAGGAACTATAAGATGATACAGCACTAACATTTGAACAGAGAAGAAGAAACAAGTGTTCCTTCAGTATCTTATATCCTCAAAGGGTACTAAGGAAATTAAATAAGAAAAAGAGGACCTTGAGCAAAAACAGATTCTATTCTGGTGGTTTTAAAGAGGGAAAAGTGAAGACGAGACCACAGCAGCCTTTTTCATGTTTTTTTCTTGGGCTGGTTTTGCTATACTATTTTCTTCCCCTTGTTATTCTTTATTATAGGGGGAGGGGAGTTGGGAAGATGCATTGGGAAATGTTGTTATTAGACAAAAGATAACAAAAATGTATTTTAAAAATAATATTTATAATAATGTCCCTGAATCACTGACAAAAGGTACATTATGCTAAATATAAATACATTTTGGTTAAGCTAGGGATTTTAGACAGATTTGAAAATCATTTTAAATGGTTCTTTAAGACCCAATGACTGGAAAATTTACTTTAACCGATATAAATCATAACACATACATATTCTGCTAAGTCAGAATGCTAAAAACTTTAACGGTCCCTTAAAAGATAACACTTTAGAAACCGCGAGGGTGGTATGAATATTAATTCTAAATTGTTACCATGAGAGCAAAGTCATATTAAGTGAAATACACCTTTTATCATGTGTTCCTTTAAATTATAAAGGCAAAAATTTTTAAGTAGCTCATAGTTCATGGGTTTTTTTTTTCTGAAACGTACTGACAGTTTGCCAGTATCAATATTGCTAACAAAGGGAGTAATATCAAAAGGCAGAATGTCTTATGCTGCTGTATTACACAACAAACGTCAAACCTTAAAATGGCTTTGCAACATTTTCTTTAAAAAGACACATACACGAATTCTATTCACAAAATAATTTATAAAATCTAGAGCCAGGATTCTTTCTAATTTAAAAATGAAGAAGTTGAACAAATTTTAAACATTTTTATTATTTTCAAATGGCCCTAACCTTCAACTAATTTCTTAAAATTTTTTTAAGAACTACAGGTCATCCCCGCCCCCCAAGTAAGACACACCCTAAAATTTAGGGATAAGGTTATTAGCATTTAATCTCTAACCAAAACAAGAACATGTCATGTAGGAGATTAGTTATAACTTTCTACTTTCATGTGGAAACAGCTTATGCTAATGAAGTTCCTTTCATATGTTAACAGAAAGTCACTATAAAATCCTACTAAAAATAGCATGGCACTCAAAAAATAGCAGGTCAGTAAGGAAAAGATGGTGTCATAAAGAATTAGCACAGTTGGTAATCTGCAAGGACCTGGGCTGCAAAAGCTTTCTAGTACCAGCAGAACTGTCTAAGAATCCTGGTGCTACGACTTCAAGAGCTGCACAAATGATTCAGGCAGATCTATCCCAAAAATACGTTCATGAGAGGGCATACATGGCAGGTTATATCCCTTTCAGCTCTACATCTATATTTCCATTCACACAGTGTACAGCAACACCTAAGTTCTTGTTTCTGATTCTTTGCTCATCCAACAACATTCTAATCTGTTTGGTCTCCTAAACAGACTTATTCATCAAGAGGAAGCACAGCTTACAGATAACCAGTACTTTTCCAGTCTGATGACCCCTAGTCAACAAGTTTGAGAACCTGTAAAAAAAGAAATCCTTCACTGAGGACTTACCTCGGCTAAACCTCACCCCAGAGGGAGCACTTTACCTAACTACTTCCAAGATTGTCAGGCAAGGCACAGACACACACCCTTTAAACTTGGCTAAAGTGTCAACGTGATTATCTAAGATTCAAGAGTTCAAAAGGGAGAAGCAAGTGACTTCAGAACTAATAACTATTAACAACTGTGAAGCTTCAACTCACTAATAAAGAGGACTACAAATCAAACCAAGGCTTCATCTCACACACTTCACCACGTCAAAGACGACAAAAGGCAAAACATAAGCACTAGAAAGAGGAGGCTGGCACACTATACAGTTAGTAGAGCCAAGAGTGACTAAAAATGTTTGAACCTTTTGACCCAGAGAGCCAACAAGGCATGTACCCCCAAGGAGGTCAAGAATAGAAAGAAGGATTCCCAAAATCTAAAGAGCAGCATTTTTTGTGGCAACAGAGAACTAAAAACAAAGTGAATGCCCACTGGGTAGGGCTTAGCAAATTGGGGCACATAAATCCAATGGAATATCACTGTGTCTTAAGAAAAAATGAAGAATTCACAAAAATAATAGGAAGATTTATTTGAACTGATATAAAGCAGAACCATGAAAACCAGTATGAACAATGACTACAAGAATATCAAGCAAAAAATAAACTGAATAATGACCAAGCTTGGAGCACTGTACCTTCTTCCTTTTTTTTTTTAAAGTAGGAGACTATGGGTATGAAGTATGCCTATGATATCAGACAGGTTAACTGGTTTTTTTCTTTCTCTGTTACAAGAGAAAGATCACTGAGAAGAGGTACAGAGAAAAATATTTTGGGAAATGATATATTTAAAAAGGCACAAGAAAAACAAGCCATGATAAATTAAATTATAAATAAAGCTCTTCAGTCTAATAATTTAATTTGCATCCCCTATGTCTTCTACAACTACAAGTATTAACCAGCACAAATAAGTCTCTGTTTGTTTCGCTGCTACATGCTACTTTCCATGTTTCGTCAGAATATCAGTATTAGTTTATTCCTACAAGCCCAAAATTCTGCATGTACTGTAGTCAAAAGCAATCATAAAAAAATCTCCAAAATAGAGCACATGACAGAAGCAACATTCCTTCTTACATTCTAAGGCAAAAAATTCCTTTTTATTAGAACTATGGCCTTTTCACAGGTCTTTATAGTACTGGTTAACATTTAAACTTATCTGTAACCCCTCTGACTCGATTTTTAAAAAAGATTTCCAGGGGTGGCTGCTAGAAAGCAGGGACTTGCTTAAGCTCTCCCCCAAATCCCTCCAAACACCATGTAAAAAATGGCTCTGAACAAATTCTAGGGCTATTGAACCCACAAAACAGCAGAGGGAAGCAGGTCTCCGGCCCAGGACCGCCTGGATGGTCGCTGGGAAGGGTCTATTCCGGCATGGACCATGCCAGGACAGACCAGACTTCTCAACCCACTAACACCAAAGACAATGGAGCAGGTTAGTGTGAAAACTGCGGAAAGGGGTTAGAAAGCCATCCGGCTCTAGCCGAGGGGGTAGCAGAGGTGGTGTGTGGTGGTTGCAGCAGCAGCAGCAGGAAGCTCCTGCGGCAGCTTTCAGAGCACCAGCATCAGCTGCTCTGGGAGTCCCTGGATCACACAGTGGGAGGAATCAAGCGGCAGACCAGAGTGGGAATGCAGGGCTTGCTTTGTCCTGCTTGAACCTGGGTCACAATCCTGGATGGTGGTTCTTGGGGGAGGAGAAGCACCGCTGTAGCAGAACTTGCAATGGCAGTGCAGTAGAAGCAGCTCTGAAAACAGCAGTGTAGCCCCTAAAGCTTGGGACAAAGGATTCTCTATAAGCAGTCATACCTTGACAAAAAGCTCAAAGGTCAAGCAGTTGGCTGGGAACATGGCCAGGCAACGGAAAACGATGCAGATGCAGGCTCAGACTATAGAATCTTTTCTTTGTGACAAAGATCAAAACATAGCCAGAAGAAGTCAACAAAGTCAAAGAGCCTACATTAAAAGCCTTCAAGAAAAATATAAATTGGTCTCAGGCCTTAGAAGAGCTCAAAAAGGATTTGGAAAAGCAAGTGAGAGAAGTAGAGGAAAAACTGGGAAGAGAAATGAGAGTGATGTGAGAAAACCATGAAAAACAAGTCAATAACGTGATAAAGGAGACCCAAAAAAATGCTGAAGAAAATAACACCTTAAAAAATAGACTAACTCAAATGGCAAAAGCTCCAAAAAGCCAATGAGGAGAAGAATGCCTTGAATTTTCAAGGCAGAATCAGCCAAATGGAAAGGGAGGTCCAAAAGACCACTTAAGAAAATCAAGATATTATAAAAGAGAACCAAAGGAATAAAAAATGGAAGACAATGTCAAATATCTCGTTGGAAAAACCACTGACCTGGAAAATAGATCCAGGAGAGATAATTTAAAAATTATTGGACTACCTGAAAGCCATGATCAAAAAAAGAGCCTAGATATCATCCTTCGAGAAATTATCAAGGAAAACTGTTCTGATATTCTAGAACTAGAAGATAAAATAGAAATTGAAAGAATCCACCGATCACCTCCTCAAACAGATCCCCAAAAGAAAACTCCTAGGAATATTGTCGCCAAATATTCCAGAGTACCCAGGTCAAGGAGAAAATACTGCAAGCTGCCAGAAAAATACAATTCGGGTATTGTGAAAACACAATCAGGATAACACAAGATCTAGCAGCTTCTACATTAAGGGATTGAAGGGCTTGGAATATGATATTCCGGAGGTCAAAGGAGCTAGGATTAAAACCAAGAATCACCTACCCAGCAAAACTGAATATAATGCTCCAAGGCAAAATATGGATTTTCAATAAAATAGAGCACTTTCAAGCTTTCTCAGTGAAAAGACCAGAACTGAATAGAAAATATGACTTTCAAACACAAGAATCAAGAGAAGCATGAAAAGGTAAACAAGAAAGAGAAATCATAAGGGACCTACTAAAGTTGAACTGTTTTGTTTACATTCCTACATGGAAAGATGATGTATGTAATTCACGAGACCTTTCTCAGTATTAAGGTAGTAGATATATAGACAGAGGGCACAAGGGATGATGTCTAAAAAAATAAAATTAAATTAAGGGATGAGAGCGAAATACATTGAGAGAGGGAGAAAGGGAGAGATAGAATGGGGTAAATTATCTCACATAAAAGTGGCAAAAAAAAAAAAGCAGTTCTGTTGGAAGGGAAGAGGGGGCAGGTGAGAGGGAATGAACGAATCCTGCTCTCATCGGATTTGACTTGAGGAGGGAAAAACATACACACTCAATTGGGTATCTTACCGTACAGGAAAGTAAGGGGAAAGGGATAAAAAAGGGGGAATGATAGAAGGGAGGGCAAATAGGAGGTAATCAAAAGCAAACACCTTTGAAAAGGGACAGGATCAAGGGAGAAAACTGAATAAAGGGGGACAGGATAGGATGGATGGAAACATAGTCTTTCAGTGAGTACTGTGTAAGTATTTTACATAATGATACATGTTGTGGCCTATGTTGAACTGCTTGCCTTCCTAAGGAGTGTAAGTAGGAAGGGAAGAGGGGAGAGAATTTGGAACTCAAAGTTTCAAAATCAGATGCTCAAAAGAAAAAATTGCTTTTGCATGAAACTGAGAAATCAGATATATAGGGAATGGGGCATAGAAATCTATCCTGCCCTATAAGAAAGTAAAGGGAAAGGGGATGGGGGGGAGTGGGGTGACAGAAGAGAGGGCTGACCGGGGAATGGGGCAATCAGAATATATGCCATCTTGGAGTGGGCAGGGAGAAGGTAGAAATGGGGAGAAAATTTGTTAACTCAAAATCTTGTGGAAATCAATGTTGAAAACTAAAATATTAAATAAATAAATAAAAAGATTTCCACAAGCATGCAACTCAGTGATCCAAGTGAACCAATAATCCATTTTTTTACCTTCAATGATGTCCTTTACTTAAGTCCTGCTTTTATGCCTCATTATGGCAAGGAGGGGAACCTGGGCTCTGGATGTCTATATACCATTAGAGTGCAACCTTTGGCAGGTCCAACTAACCTGGAAACGACTCAATTATGGGGAGATTAAGTTTGTTGCCTAGTTGAGTGTAGAGAGGCTCATAATTAGGTTTTGAATATGGTGACAGACACTCAACTCTCAAAGACTCTGCTAATCTGCTAAATTAGAGGGGTTGTAATCTTCAATGGTTGAAGAACCCATTTCATTGAGATTAAAGACACTTTAAGTAGTAAATCTATTTTCCTACCTTAATCTTTCTACTACCACCTCTTGCTTACCAGCCACAGCACTTCCCATTGAAATACATAGTCTAGTATAATTAGCTTAATGTCAGGAAGACTTGGGTTCAAATGCTACTTACTAGCTATGTGACCCTGAGCAAATCACCTAACCTCTTTATGCCTCAGTTTCTTCATCTATAAAAATGAGTGATTTGGCTTCTAAGGTCTAAATTGCCGCGCATCCATTGAATTAAAGGAAAAACTTCATGTGAATATATCCACTAGGTGGAGACATGGTTTAGTTTCATACAATACAAAAACATCATTAACAAGCTCCTGCTTCAGTAATTTGCTAGTTTATCAACTGATCACTTATCTAAACATGTCTTTTATCAGATTAGTCATTATTTTAACTCTAAAATTATAAAAATAAAAACATTTCAGAATGTTTTTGTAAAAGTTGAAGTAAGAGTTCTGAAAGAATCTCCCTATAAAAGTTGTTCACCAACCATGACAGAAGCCCCACCCCCTTTCTTACCAACCTGAATGAGTACGCATATGTCTAGTCAAATGTGTCTTCTGCGAGCTGGAATAAGGACACATAGCACACTGATATGGGCGTTCACCTGCAAATAAATCAATCATGTATTAGAAATGTCAATAATGGCAAAATACATAGAAAATTCATCACACTGACAAAATACATAGAATATTCATCACCGTCTATGCCCAGGCAAAGCACAGTTGATATAATAGTGTGACTAGTATGCTGTTAGAATTATGAGTATCTTTTTTGATTCAGTTTAGCACCTGGATAAATTAGCTTTGAAATCACAACAAATTTTAAAGTTGAGCAAAATAAAAATGACCATCCTTCAAAATGTTCTCCAGCCCTCTGCATACTTTAAATACCTAATAACTCATTGGATAGTAAATATGAAGGAACACAAATTAAGTATGTAACTTAATTTCTATTTTTTAAATTTCTTTTTAAAAATCTGAATTTGACCAGGCCTATATCTATGATAATAGCTGTGAATAACAATTATTCAGGCAGTTTTTTTTTTAAAAATACCTACCTCAGACTTATTGTGAGGAAGTGGCTTTTTACAAAAGCTTAAATTAGTAAATGCAGAATTTAGGAGTCAGAATACACAGGCTCAATTTCTGCTTATGGTCTGCAACCTTAGGCGAGTCACATAACCTTTATGCACTTAAGTTTCCTCATAATATTCCCATCAAATGGGGACACTCAGGGGGTTACTGTGAGGATCAAACAAGAGAAAGCACAGATTGTGCCAAAAACTTATCTTCATTATTAAAGCTTAAAGCCGCACTAAGATTTTTGAGACATGTATTTGTGAAGTGCATTGCAAAGCTTCATGGGCCATACAAACATAAGCTCTTGTACAAGTACTATTTTTCTTTGCTAGCAGTTTTAACAACTTTATGAGACAGATTAGTATTAACAACCATTTTATAGATAAGACTAGTAAAAATTTTAAGTTCATGTATATAGATTCTTTCAAGATGACTTGGAAGGCAACAATGGATGAAAAACCCCAATGCCAGTTCTGCCAGTGTGTGTGACCTTAGAACATTTAAGATCCCTAGGCCTTAATTTTATCACCTATTAAGTCAAGGATGTTCTCTAAGATGCCTTCAAACTATACTTCTGCCATTGACTAAGGAGGCCAGGGCAGGTAAGAACACAGCAAAAAGAGTATTTTGGTTTTCTATGACTTCCATTGTTGGACCTGTCTTCTCCTATTTGCTGTAACTCCACAACCGTATGAGTTTAAGGGGCTGAGATGATAATCAGTTCTGGTGCCTCCACTCCTACCTCCATTTAGGGAAAGATTAAAGAGGAGAGCATTTGTTCAACCCTAATCTTTCTACTACCACCTCTTGCTTACCAGCCACAGCACTTCCCATTGAAATACACAGTCTAGTATAATTAGCTTAATGTCAGGAAGACTTGGGTTCAAATGCCACTTACTAGCTATGTGACCCTGAGCAAATCACCTAACCTCTTTATGCCTCAGTTTCCTCATCTATAAAAATGAGTGATTTGGCTTCTAAGGTCCCCCTTCCAGCTCTAAAATTCATGTTCCTGTAATTCTATGGTTAAAGGGCACCCCTTTCCTCCTCACCTGTCTGACATCCCTAAAAGTAGTACAACTGTTTAATCAACAATCAAAAAATTTTGTTACACACAACTGTGCGGAGGAATACAAATACAAAAAAATGAGACTGTTAAAATACATCAGTATACTAGAGTTACAATTACAGCATTAAGAGAGTTAAGATTAATTGAGGATAATTACAGTCAACAATCTGGTCATGAAGTAATATACTTTAAATGGCTGGAGAGCTGGTCTTGGAGTTTGAAAGCCAAGAGTTCATGTTCTGTCTCTGAAAACACTAAGCTATATGACCATGACGAGTCATTTAATTTCTCAATATTCCAGGCAACTCACTTAAGACAAGTTATTTAAGAGTTATGTTTCTGTGGAGGTAGTTTCACACCAGGGAGTTTCCCTTAACTAAGGCGAAAACAATCAGGAAGGCAATCTGATATAATGGAAAGATGTATTATTCCATTAGACTTGGCCATGTTTCAATTCCTACACTTAAAAGCTATGCAACCTTGGGCAAATTAATTAACTTCTCTAGGCCTCAAAGTCCCTCATCTGTTTAAAAAGAGAGAGATTAAGAGTGAGTATCCTTTAAGGGAAAGTACTTTGTAAACCTCAAAATCTAAATTCGAGTAATTATTTTGTCCTCAAAAAGTGGTGGAGGAGAATAAAAAGCATGGGAGAGCAGAAAAAGAGAGAAGACAGAATGTACAGGAAAAAAATAATACTTATGTGCTAGGAATGGATGGTTCCATTAAAAATGGTTTTGTTTATTGATAACAAGCCATAGGAACCTTGGTCTGGAGACATTTTAAGAAAACGGGGGATTTTATTAGGGAAAAACACTTATAGATTAACATGAATGACAAAAGAAGCTGTTTATTGACTGAGGATGTTGATGATGCAACTGTTAACTAGACTTAAGGGGCAGCAATAAACTGATTTTCAATCAAAGACATTCTCCCACAGTGGAAAATGTCACCTTAGAGAGAATCTGTCTTGTACATGGGGGTGGGGGTGGTATGTCCTCCAATCAGCTTACTCTTTATCATCCATTAAATTTACACATAAACAAAAAAGCAATAAAACTGAGAGAATGGACTGAACACTGGCAGTTTGAAGGGAGATGGACAAATTGCTGGAAAGAATATAGGGAAGTATTCTTCCATTTTTCAATTCCAAGAACTGATTAATTAAATTACAGAGACTTTCCACATCAAATAACAATTTAAAAATTATCTACTAGGAGCTTAGGGGTACTTAAAAACGTGACTTCCCAAAATATTGGAAAGGTAGATGACCGACAGGCATTATACCTTCTTTTAGAGATAAAAACTCTAAAAATAAAAATCTCCAAGGATCACCATAAATATGGCAGTAGTAAAACATGAACACAATGCATGATGGAGCAACGTTTAAACTCCACTGACCTTCAGAAGAGTTCATCAGTTGATCCTCAATACTAAAAATATAAATGAGGAACAACGGTATAATCAAAAACATATAAAATATGATTATTAATTCCAGTGATAAAAAATTTAAATGGTTTTGATAGCTGTGCCTCTAACTATATAGCAGTCTCATTCCAAAACTACCAATTACAACAATCTCAAAAGATCCTGGGTAACAGTAAAAAAACAATGATCTTCTAATGAGATAAAAAGGAATGAAACAGATTTAAAAACAAACCAGTAGACGAAATGCTATATAAATACTATCAAGTACTTCTAAACAAACTAGGCTACTCACCAGTTCTTACCCTACAAAATATTAATCTCTACCACCAAAATCTTAGCTTCTCATTCCCAGCTTTAAAACTCTGATTGAATGCTGCCTCTTCAATGAAGCCTTCCCCAAAAGGAGAATCATTTCTGTCCTGCTGTTGACATTCACAAGAAAAAAATATCACATCCTTTCTTCCGTCTCATAGCTGTGTACTTAGCAGACTGTAAGTTCCTTGACCGCACAGATTCTTGACTGCCCTTAAAGAGGTACCACTGAACAGGGAAAAGCAGTAGCTCTATGAGTCAGACGACATGAGTATAAATGCCACCTCTGATTCAAAACAACCTATTTGGCAAGTCCCTTCACCTCCACGGCCTCAGTGTCCTCATCTGTAAAATGGGAATGGTGAAGACTGAGGAGGGGGGTCAGACTAAATGACCCTTCCAGCTCTAAACTTGTGATCCTTATTTATCTATCTCTCCCACCTCTTTGCCTAGCAGAAGGAATTTAATGTTTAATGAACGAAACAAATTAAGAGCAATACGAGCTGTTTAGAGACATCTTCAATTATCCTTTAATCCAATCTATTGTTTAAAATCTTTCAGTGGAATGCATTTCTTAAAGATCTGAACACTGGTAGCAACTACTTCCCTAGCCATTCATCCATCAAGTTTCCAAAATTATTTCAAGGCCCTTGGCAGGCCCTTCCAGTCATTCTTCCCCCTCATTTTTCTTATGATGCCTTTTTAAAGTCATATCCTGATATATCCTCCCCTATCAAATTAAGAAAAACAGTTAAAGCCTATACAACATTCCACACCCAAAATAAAGAAAGATGTTTTATCCTGTTCCTTCCAATACATTTTAAATTAAAATTCTCAATTACTTCTTATATACAAAAAAAAACAGAAAAACTTGTTAGGATGCTTTTTCTTCTTTTCCCACATTTTCCCCCATGTTCTATTTCTCAGTCCCTCTCCCCACAAGACATTCTCTAGTCAGGTTTTTCTTCTAGATACTAAAAAAAATGTACTAAGCTGGAAAATACAAAGCCTGGAAGATCTTATTTTAACTAAGTTTATCAATTGGGCAAACTTGATTGTGGTGAAGTAGATAGAGCACTGTATCTGGAATCAGAAAAACCTGAATCCAAATAAGACCCCAAACACTAACAAGCTGTGGGGACCCTGGGTAAGTCACCTAACCTCTCTTTGCTTCAGTTTCCTCATCTGTAAAATGGGGATAATTACAGCACCTACCTCCCAGTATTATTGAGGATCAAATGAAATAATTGTAAAGCACTAAGCACAGTGTCTGGCACAGAGTAAGCATTACATAAATGTTAGCTATTACTATTTCACTGATGAGTAAGTTTTTGATAAATTCTTTTAAAAATATATTGTACGGACTAAAAGACAATCCAAAAAATTTTGAAATGCACTGATTCCTATTTACAAGGCTAAATTTTTCTTAGGCTATTGTTAAAATTAATTTGCTTACTAGGAAGTACATATTGGCCAGGAGATGAGAAAAGGTTGAACAGAAATATCCTGGCTGGCGCAACTGGCTCATGATTAAAATAGCCAATAAGTCACAAAATGGATAAAATACCCACAAATCATCCATCACAAATCACAGGGCACATTCCATTCATTAGATAACTCAAGAACCAATCGAAATGATTTTTCTACATTGAAGAGTTAGCAAGGTATAGTAAAGGTTGAATTCAACATGTTTCTAAGTGTATCATGTGCAAAAAACTGTAAAAGCATAGAGAGAACATAGAAGAGTTAGAATCCAGAAGACTTGCGATTCAGTTTCAGTTTTGACATTTGTGCAAGTGGACAAATCAAGTCACTTTACCACTGAAAGGCTCATACTCCCCCCACCCCTTCTATCTTCTTAGGGAGGGCATATCTGATCTTATCCCACAGTTGTAACTGTTAGTAAGCTAGTATCAAAACCTTAATTCCTTGAATCCAGTCTTAATCCCATTTAGAGAAGACTGAAGGCTTGGTTTTAGTGTGTCTCCCTTAACTAATGGGAGCTTTTTTTGCAGAAGGGTATCCTGGAGTCCTGCTCACTCCTGTTAAAGTCTTCTTCCTCAGGTCTGTAAGCCTCTGAGCTCTCTCTGCTGTTGTTTACTCAGGCTGGACAGTATTAACTGTACTACCTCACAAGGTTGTTGAGAAGAAAACGTTTTTACAATTTATAAAGAGCCATGAAAATGAGCACTGAGCTAATATTAGTTATCAAATATGGCTTTAAATAGGTGGCTCATCTACTATGGCTTTTAAGTCCTATATTTTACTGTAACTGAAATGTTTTACCTGCATTAAGAGACTCCATTTTAATACATCATAACTAATATCATTGACCAGGGTATTCAAATGGAAATCTCTAAAAAGGCCTGCCAACACACCTCAATATTTTTGATCACCCTGCTTAGCTCTGGCACTCCTCTGGGAAAATTGCCTATTCCACAGAGGTTACCTAATGTTGATAAACACAGAACTTTCCAGCTCTTTCCACTTGTAAACTAAATAACAATATATTAGAATATTTACTGTCTCCATAATGCCCTTAACTATTAATAATTAACCAGAAAAGTAGTATTTTTACCCCATTAATAAAAATACAGGACATGTGAAAATTTCATTACAATTAAAGTGATAATCGTTTCTTTATAAAGTTAAATTAGTTTTAATGATAAAAAGACCTTGTACATATATTGGAAGACACTGATCTAAACCTCAATAACAACAATAGCAAACAGTATTGTTTTAATCGTATGATGTCTTCAAACCACTGAATATTAAAAAAAGATCTTATATTCCCAAACAAATTGGGGGGGGGGGGAGTTAATTGCTGATATTTATGAAAAGAGAAGTGTTGCCTTTTGAGATTTCATGAGTTGTACAAAATGAGAATGTGGTATTTATTTTTCCTTAAATTTATCAACTCATTAGGCAGATTCTGTCTTTCCAAAAGTGAAGTAAAATAAGGAAGGGCTTCTCCTTTTGACAGTTACACTAACTAAAGCTGAAGGTTATCTTTGCACCATCTAAAAGAGGGAGAGGGAGGCAGTATACACTAAGAAAATGAATGGTCTACAAGAAATTTCTAGAGGAATGCCAAATGTTAATATTAAGCATCACAGGTAGATTTTCATATAATTAAATCTACAGTGTGCAAAAAAATTGTTAGCATTCAGTTGACATTAATGCGTGTATTGCAAAGTAAAATGGAATTAATTTTTTTCTAAGTCCTTTAATACAGCTTTACTTCTTGCAATTAGTCTTGATTAATAAGGTTTTATTTTACATTCTAAAGTTTATTAATGCAAATAGCACTAACTCTAAAAGATGTCATCTATCTAGACAAGCCTCTTCTCTTCACAGATGAGCACATAAAGAAAGGATCAAGACACTTGCCCAGGTTTAAGACTGTGAGTTGAGGCAAAACCAGGACTAGACAAAAGGGCTCCCTGGCTCCCACAAAGGAAAGACAACACATGGACTGGGGAAAAAACAAAACACTCTTACCAGTATGTGTTCGAATATGTTGAATATAATTGTTCTTCCTGTCTGAAAAGTAGGAGCACTGGGAGCAGGTATACACTTTCTTAGGAAAATGATTCCGCAAGTGTTTCTTCCAGTGATACTCGCTCACCGTGGTGTATGTGCATAACATGCACTTATAGACTCGCTCATTCTCTCCTGCTTTGTTGTGGTGCTTCAAGTGAGCCAAATAGTGATCATATCTGTTAGTATTATAGCCGCAACGGTCGCATCGGATAGGCCCCTTGGAAAAATCTGCTTCTTCAGCAACAGAAGACTCTGACTCCTTGGTCTGTGTTTGTTGTGCTTGTTTCTCTGCATTTTCCTCTGCAAAAAATTTATTGGCGCTGTGGACTCTGATATGATGCACAAACTCTTCTTCAGACTCTGCTTCATACTGACAGGGTTTGCAGCGAAAGGGCTTGCTCTTCAAGCTCTTGCATTTGTCCTCAGGGGTCTCTGGCTGATATGGGGTCTCTGAGGGAGGGTCTTTTTCCGAATTAAAAGTCTCTGGAACAGATGATTCGTACACAGTCTGAGGGTCAACAACGATGATTTCCAAAGACCCCAATTCCATGTTTTCAGGTCTATTTGATTCACTTTCTATTCCAGGAGCCCCTTCAAGTCCCTCTCCATCACTGTCTGAGAAGTTGTTGTCTCCCACTGTGGTCAACTCTGCCATTTGTCTTTCTTCTCCAACCATGTAGTCACAGCAACCGCCATTCACTTCCCCAGTCAAGGCCACATTTGCCAACATAATCAGCTGAGGTGCTGCCAGCTCAGCTTTGGAGAGGTCATGTAAGTCGTACATGTCGTTAGGCAATGCCATGACAATGTTGGCATTCCCAGTGAAAAGCCCGTTGCCTCCAGTCTGACCCAGCACTTGAGTGGCCATAACAGCAACTCTGTAAGCAAAGACCAAAATAACTAAAATCAAACATGTGAGAAGAAATATAATTTTAAGTTCTAAAACTGAAGTAACCTACTTCTGCTTTAAAGTCATCTTGCCTTTTTCAGAAATTTCAATGAAATTAACTTCAAATATATTAACACTTTTAATTTTAATTTATGAGCTTTAAGAACTCTAATGTTCTCTGAAAATCTTAATCCAAGGCCATCACTGAACAGTGGACATGACCTTGAGTTTTCAAAGTCTATGCTAGCAAAATGCAGCTCCATAAAACTTACAACAAGCTGAAAACTTCCTAGAGGCAGAAGATGAGCCAACCTAGATAAAATGAGATGTGCATCCTTCAAAGGACTATCTACAACATGGCTTTTTGGCAATAGCAACTCATAATCTAGTCAGAGGGCATGTCGTCTGCACCAAACCCATACAATCACTTATCTTTTGAAGTACTGAAATCAAGAGAACGAGAAATAAATTTAGACACTGACTAAAAATATTAAATCACGATTCTCTTGTTTTACTACATCCCAAATTAAATTGCTTTTTGATCATTTCTTCAAAAAATGTCAATTTCAATAATGTTACCAGCCAAGTTTAGTCTATGTCCAATAAATGTTTATTTGATTTGTATTCCTTTGTTGATTTCACTCCACCCCTTCTGAATCGCAGGTAGAAAAAAGTTTACAAGTTACAAGTGTTCAGTTTTGCGTAGAGGATCTTATTTGTCCCATTCTTGCCAGTTTTTTAGGTATGCAGTTCCACTTCATAGAATTATCAGAACATTTCAATAACCTTGTAGAGCTCTCTCTCCTCCCCTTCACACGCCTCTACGTTTCATTTGTCTCATGAATCAGAAAGCTTTGAGGCCGCTGAAAGCCATGCTGTGCATTCATTATATACACACAGACAAGTCTGGAAAGTGGAAGACTGCAGTAATTGGTCAACTTAATTGAATTTCATATGAACTCAATCACTAATTCCAGATGACTAACCTATTGTGAAAAGGACCATCTAGTTTGTTTTAATTTCTAAAGGCTCCCATTGGTCCAAAAAAAAAAGTTAATGGCCCCAATTCCTATGAAAGGAGTGTGATATTGATTGGCTAAAAACCTCATGGATGAAAAAACAACTGTGAATTTCACTCCTGGGAGGGGCAGGAGCCAACAGGACCAGGAGTAACTTTTTTTTTTTTTTTTGCACGCTGGATTTGGCCTAGTTGCCTGGAAGCCATTACAGCACAATCACCTTCAAGAAAGCAAGTTGGCCATAGAGAGTCTAGCTATCCTACCACAAACCTAAACATGCCTTGCCTTTCTTAACTTATCTATCACCTCAATTTCGGAGAAAACAAAGGTGGAGCTGGGAAACACCGTTCAGAACCCAGCAGCCCGAGCTGGGGGCACCCAAGTAACCAATTTCCTCCGAGTGTCCAAACAAAAGCCAGTTTCGTTAAGTACTCGCAAAGTCGGAAGAGTTTTTAATCAAAATACCAACACAGGGAAAGCCCATGTCGCCCGCATTCCTGGCCTCATCGGTCTGGATTCCCCCGTGGCTCCCCTAAGAGGCTACATTTTCTACTTTTTCCTCCCAACCAAACTCTGAACTTTGGGGAATGGGGGAGGGGTGCAAGGCCAGAGAGGAGCGCTGCAAGCCCGGGAGGCTGCAGACATTCCTCTGGGCTGCTGCTGCTGCTGCTGCAGCCTCTGCCTCGGTGCCCCTGCCTCCGCCGCTGCTCCGCCGCTGCATTCCTGCCTCAAATAGGCATTCGGCCATTTTCTCAAAATACCCAACACAAAGCAGCCCTTTGCAAACTCCGGGGCTCGGGCCGCCTCTCTTCCCCGCCCAACATGCCGACAAACTAGAGGGCGATTTCCCCAAAGCCCGGCCCTGGGGCTTTGGGTGGACCCCCAAATCCTGATTCGGCTCGGGCCCCGGGTCCCAGGCCAAATCCCTTCCACCCAAGACCCTTTCCCCATACTTCCTTCTCCTCGACCCGGCGCCCCCTGGGATGGGGCAGTTCGGGGGAGGGAGGAAAGCGGAGAGTCAGTTTTACCAGGACTTTTTTGGACTTGGGCTTCTGGGGTCTCCCACCTTCAGCTTCCCCAAGAATCCTCCTTCTCCTCCTCCTTCCCTCGAGGATTGAGGCGAAGGCCGGCGGGGTTGGGGGGTTGGGGGGCGGGCGAGAGGCCGAGCTCCTGCCTTGGCGCCTCCGGGAAAAGCGTTTAATAAAGTGGGAGAGGAAGCAACCCCTCGAGGGTCGAACGAGACTCCCCCACCCACGCCGGCCAGGCCCGCCCGCCCTCCAGCCTCTCCCTCCGGAAGTTTCTGAACTTCACTCCCCCGCCCCCCGCACGGCCGGGCGTCGGGAGAGATGGGCGGCCGGGCCGGGCCGGGCCCAGGGCTGGCTACGTGCGCCCTGCCTTGGGCCGCGCCGCGCCGAGCGGAACCTCGCGGCCGGCCGAGACGGTGCTGCCGCGGACAGCCCGGGCGCGGCGGGGGAGGGCGGGAGGGAAGGAGCGGCGACCGCCCGAGCAGCAAAAATCGCTGTCCAGCCTCATTGGCGGAGGCGCCCGGGCCCCGCGGCTGACTCAACCCGTCCGGTCCCCGAGTCAACAGCGCCTTCCGGCCAGGGGGAGCGGCTCGGGCCGGGCCGAGCCGAGCCGGGCAGAAGGGGCGGGGTGGGGAGCGGGGAGGCCGCGAGCTCTGGGGGGAGGGGGCGGCGGCGCCGGGCCTAGGAGTGTGTGGGTATGCGCGAGCCAGGCAGGGCCAGGCGAGTCCTCGCGCCCCGCGCCGCCAGGGTCCCCGAGGAGGAGCGAGCGAAGAGGGGAGGACGGGAGTGCACTGGGCCGGCGGCAGGAAGTTTGCTTCAGGACTAGAGAACGGAGCAGCTCCGCTCGCCCTCGAGGTGGCAAGGTGCGCCCCGATCGCCCCGGGTTTCGGAGAGTGGAAGAGAGCAGAAACCGAGTCACCTGGACGAGGGGAGTCCGGGACGAACGCCCCGCTCCACAGCCGTACTCGAGGACCCCCAACCTCCCAGACGCCGATCCTCCTCCTCCTCCCCCGCTCTTCAAGCCTGACTCCTTTCCTCCCTCCCTCCCAGCCGCGGGGGTGTAACCCGATCCCGCTCCTCGGCCTCACCCCGCCCGGGGCCGCTGCTGTCTGAGCCGCAATATCTGCAAATCAGCCCTGGACAGCGCCTCTCTCTCCTCCTCCTTCCTCTCCCCCACGCCGCCGCCGCCGCCGCTGCCGAGCAGCCAGCCTACCTGAACCCTCACCCCCTCCCCAGCCACCGCTCCTTCCGGCTGGGGCCCGGGGCGTGGGGGGCAGGGGGGACGGACTTACCGGGGCTCCCGAGAGGAGGGGGAAGGGGCGCAGCACGTGCGCGTCCTCCTTTTCCTTTTCTTTGTTGATTGGAGTTTCAGGAATTGTTCGCAGGAGGGAAAAAAAAAAAGGCACCAACGAGTAAAGTTGGGGCTAAGGCCACGGGGGCTGGAGAAGGCCCCGGGGAGCCCGGCTGCAGGTGGTTCTCACGCTGCGAAGGCTTCTCCGGCAGCTTCTGCCTCCTCTGGGACCTACTGCGGGGCCCGGAGGAGCAGCGGGGACGCCTGAGCCGGAGTCTCAGGGTGCAGTGCTCGAGGCTGGTAAGCCGCGCGGCCGCCGGATCCGCACATTCCAACACAGGAGGCAACGCGGCGCAACCCGCCCGCGCCGCCGCCGCCGCCGCCGCCTCCAGCGCGACACGCCCCCTCCACCTCCTCGCGCGCGGCCCCGGAGTGGCGCGCCCCCGTGCCGCGCGCCCCGCCTCTCGGCACGTCCTGTGGGCGCCTCGGTAGCAGCCTGGGTCCAGCCCGGGTTCCGAGCCCGGCCAGGAGCCCTTCGGGCCCCTGACCCCTTTCGCTGAGGGAAGGAGCCCTTTGGCGGCCACCTTCACTTTCCCGAGGTCCGGAGTGGCTCTTTTGAGGCTGGAGATTGGGAGGACCGGGGCGGGGGCGGGGGGCGGGAATTGATCAAGCACATGGTGGCACCTGGGGGGATCGTCTCGGGGGTCTGGACCCAACTGCCCGTCTTGCTCTTATTTTTCATTTCCTGTAGGTCCAAAGAGAAGAGATTAGGACATAAACTTAACTGGCACCAAAGGGGAGTGCCCCTCTCCCTTTTTAGGAAGTAGCTCAGACTTGGGTTTGAGTTCAGCTAATGGACGTGTGAACAAGGCAAGCCACTCCATCTTTGGGAGCTCGTTTCCTCATTTGTAAAATGAATATAACAGCTTTCTTCTGGGGAGTTGTTGGGAAACGGAAAAGTGCTACAGCAACGGACATTGTTCAGGACAGCTCTCTTCGGTTACCCTGAACTGTTTCTTAACTCGTGGTCTATTCTTACCTGTAGGTAAGCACCTAGGACAGGAACTGTCTTGTTCAGCTTGGTAGCCAATCTTCTGAACAGAGAGCGTTCTTACTCGATTTGTTTGCTCCATTTGATTTAAATGTTGTTGGGAAGCAAACATAATATATGTGAAGCCATTGTGCTACCAACTCTAAAAAAATGCAAACAAAAAGTCATGCTTGGATATTAATTTGTATTGAGGATGAAGAGGAAATGAATCAAAAATAGTACTGAGGTTTCCAGGTTGAGTTACTGGAAAAATCATACAGTCATAGACCTGAGCCTGGAAGAGACCTTGGAGGTCATTCTCTTGTAACCCATTCATTTTACAAAGGAGGATACAATGAATGAATGAGTAGCATTTCTTAAGTTCTTAACTGTATTTATGCCCAGCACTGTATTAATTGTGCATACAAATAGGCAATGCTAGACAGCCTCTGCTACCGTGGAGCTTCTGTTCTAATGGAGATGACACTTTAGGGAATGGTGACCAGGGAAGGAAGTTATAGTCTGAACAGTCACAAAGATGGTAAATGGAAACGGTAGGGCAGTCTGTCAGCCCAACACTCAAGAGGTAATGGCAGTGATCGTTTGATTGCAGTTCTCCAATGAAGAGGAGGTGGTGGAAGGTACTTAGGACAAAAAAGGATTAAATGTCTAATCCAAGGTCACATGTGTACTAAGAGCCAGAATTCTACTGCAGGTCCTCTGACTCCTAAAGCAAAATTCTTTGCACTTTACTAATTTGCCTATTAGCAGAAATAGACTGAGAGCAGGGATAGTTTTGATGAATTCCACTTGAGTTTAGCATTCAAGTGGAAATTTAAGTCAGCCAATAAACATTGATTAAGTGCCTGCCTGCTACATGTAGGGCATTGTACTGAGTGGTGAGGATACAAAAAAGAGGCCAGAGGCCCTGTCCTCAAAGAGCTTACAATCTAATGGAGAAGACAATGTGCAAACAAATACATACAAAGCAACCCAAATTCAGGACAATAGGAAATAATTAACAGAGGGACGGGCAGTGTAATTAAGAGGGCTTGGCAAAGGCTTCCTCTAGAAAGTAGGATTTTAGTTGGGACCTAAAGGAAGCCAGGGAGGAGTGGAGTGCTCAGACATGAGGGACAGCTAGAGAAAATGCTTTTGGAGAGTACAGAAATGGAGTGTCTTGCTCATAGAACTAGCAGGCCAGTCACTGAATGGAAGAGTATGAGTTTGGCGTAAGGCGTAGGAAGCACTGGAAAGCTAAGAGTTGGGTAGGTCATGAAGGGCTTTGAATGCCAAACAGAGCATTTTGTATTTGATCTTGGAGGTAATAGGAAGCCACTGGAGTTTATAGAGTTGGTGGGGTGACATGGTCAGACCTGTGCTTTAGGAAAGTCATTTTAGTGGCTGAATGGGGGATGGATTGGAATGGAGAAGAGACCTGAGGCAGGCAGGCAGACATACCAGCAGGCTATTGCAGTAATCCAGACACGAGGTGATAAAGGGCCTGAACAAACAAGCTATATAAAAAATAGTGTGTGTACATACATAAATACATAAACCCATACACTCAGATACATATACATACATACATATTCCCTGTTTCTTTCCTCTCTCACCCCAATATTGCTCAAAGCACCCCTTTCAACCTGTTACTATATTGCACCCAAACTGTTCTAAACTGCTAAAACCAGCTGGCAGCCAATCTGACCCAATGTCTTCCTTTACCTCTCTACTGCAACTGCCATCACTATCCTGGCCCCTCAGGTGAAATATGTACACAGCAGGATCTCCCTTTTTCCCATAATTCACTAATCTAGGAGGAGGCAATGTGAAATTATGGAAATGAAACTGGACTTAGAATCAAGAGACTTGAATTTATATTTATTCAGTATTCTGTCCCCCTTTAAATGCAAGTTCCTTGAGAGTGGAAGTTGTTTCATTCTTCATAGTTGTATCCTCAATACCTGGCATGTAATAGGTACTTATTAAATGCTTGTTGATTAATTAATAGCCATTTCAAATTCAAGATGTCCTAAACAGACCTAAAATCCTGCCTTAAGCCTTTACTAGCTATGTGACCCCAGACAAATCACTTAATCTCTTGGTTTCTTCATCTGTAAAATATAATGAGTGGGCCAAGATGGCCTTGCAGCTCTAGACCTATGTTCCTAAAATTCCACCATCTTTTCCACCAAATCCACCACATTCCCTATATCTCTTATCCTGCGGTGCACCCAATTTTACAACCTCTTGTCATCCTCCACTCTTCATTCTCCTTTACTTCAGCATGCTAAGTCAATTGCCAAGTCTTTTCTTACCTATTACTTTCTATTTATTTACGTACATTTTTTATTTTCTTGACCAGTTCAGGCCTTAATTACCTCAAATTTGTATTTTCACCATGGCCTCCTAATTGATCTCCCTGCCTCCAGCGTCTCCCTTATCCATTCATCTGTCCATTCATCCAACCATCCCTCCATCTCTCCATCCATCCATCCGTATGTCTATCCATCCATCTGTCCATCCTTTACACACAGCTGCTGAAGTGATATTCCCAAAGGTCTGATTCCTGCTCAAGGGGCTCACCATTCCTATCCAAACACAAAGTGTGCAGCTTGTCACTTAATGCCATTCTCATTGTGGCTCCAGACTTACCATTCAAGACCAATTTCATGTTCCCACTTCATTCCAACCAAACTCTTAGTTGCTGTTCCTGTATCTGAGATTTGATCTCCCACTTTTGTGCCCCTGCACAGACTCCACCCTCATCTCTGCTTCTTTGAACTAACTTTTAAGGGAATTAAAACAAGCCATAATAAAGGCTAAGGCTCTACGTATTCCTGGTTTGTCTGTATTTGTGAAAATTCCCTTCGTTATTCAGGAAAACCTGGGAAGATTCAGTTCTTTCAGAAAGAGAGAGGGTTTGTTGTTTTTTGACATGGCTAACGTAGAAATTTGTTTTACTTGACTATATATAGCTGTAAATGAAGGTTTTGGTTTTCTTTTCTCAACTGAGGGGCCAAAGACACCTTTGGAAAGGAGAGAAAGCAAATTTTTGCTTGTTGAAAAACAATATTTGATTTTAAAAATGTATCCCTGGGGTTGAATTTTACATGCTTGGATTTAGCCTAGTGCCTTAGCCTGGGAAGATCTTTTCAAATCTTGATGTCATCTGATATGTTAGCGCTGTCCCTTCTAGTTTTGTTCCATCTGCAAATGTGATAAATATATCATCCATACCTTTTTCCAAGTCCTTGATACAAATATTTCACAGAAAAGTGACATCCACAGGTAGGAGCTTTATTTAATACTTTTCTAAGTTGTCTCTTTGTCTACTCTTTGGGAATGGCCATTAATCCAAATCTGAATCTACATAATTGTAATCTAATTGTAATTCATCTCGTTTGTAAGAATAACATGAAAACATTGTTCAGTGCTTTGCTTAAAAAAAAAAACACCCAACTATGTAAACCCTGTCTAAAGCAGAGATTCTTAATCTTATCATGGTCTGGCACCACCTATGAACCCTGATTCAGAATGATCGTTGCCTATGTTCATAATTGAAGAAAATGTTATATTTCACTTAATGGTTGGAAAAATAAAAATTTTCTTCTCCCATCTCCCATTTAGGGAAGGGGTAATTCCCAAGGTCTTAATCTCAGATTAGACCTAGAGCATTTCCCTGATCTTACAGTCTAGTAAACCAGTCAAAAAAGGAAACTATGTTAGTCCAACATGACCTGTTTTTTTATGAAACCATGTTGCTTTTTTGTTGTCGTAGACTACTTTTCTAAATTTTCACTGTTGTTCAGTTGGGTCTGACTCTTCCTGAGCTGTGGACCATATCACACCATACTGTCCATGAAATTTTCTTAGCAAGGATACTGAAGTGGTTTATCATTTCCTTCTCTAGAGATAAAGAGGTTAACTGACTTGTCCAGGGTCACAGAGCTAGTAAATGTCTGAGGCCAGATTTGAACTCAGGTTTTATTGACTCCAGGCCCAGCATTCTATCCACTCTGCTACCTAGCTGCCTCTTTTCAGATTTTCTTCCTTTAAACTAATATGGTCTAAAATCTTGCCAGGAATTCTTTCCAAGAAGTTATGTCACTGATTCTTAGTTTGCAGATTCTATTATTTTCCCTTTTTAAAAAAAATTCATTCAACACATAAACACTTCTTCAAACCTGGGGCACTTCTCCCACTCTCTGTAACCTGGTACAGATCACTGCCAGTGGCTCAGCAAAGATACTAGCTAGTTCTTTCAGTACCCTGGGTTGTAATTCATCTGGGCCAGGTGACTTGATCAAGGTCAGTTAGTTACTGTCTTATTATCTCCTTTCTTATCTTGGGTATTCAATAAAAAGAAAATTTTTTAGTTAAAGATGTTCCCAATTCATTTCTAAATGAAATCCAGAACATTGTTCTTGGAATCACATAGGAGCTGGATTCAAGTTTGATTCTGGTGAACAAAAGCAAAGTCACTAAAACCACTCTCTGTCTCAGTTTCTACATCCATAAAATTTGGGCATTAGAGTAAATGCTGAGGTTCCTTCTGCCTCTAAATTTATGCTCTTATGATTTTATGATTTACACATTATGCTAAATGTCTAGAACAAAAATCACTGGGATTGTTACTTTTTCTCATTCCCTAATTCACCTATCCTAAGATTTAAGCATGTTATTATCAGACCTGGCTCTAACTGATTTCTTTCTTGAAATAGTGTAACTCTCTTTTACATAGCTCTTTATGGCATACAAAGCACTTTGGTTTTCTCTACATTAGATGAGGAAACTGAGGCTCTGAGCAGCTAGCTGATTCACTCATTGTCACACAATTAGTAAATGTGTGAGAAGAGATTGGAACCTATGTCCCCTGATGTCAAAGATCTGAGGAATGAGCAGTCCTGGTACATGGCAGCTAGAAGATGTTGGGAGTTGGTTTGTTTCATATCCTCTTACACAGTATTCCCTTCTTCAGTGCTCCTGTTGCTTGGAATGAGTAAAGAAAGCATTTAAGTACTTAGTAAGTACACAGCAATGTGCTAAGTCCTGACTATATGAACAGGAAAATGAGACAGTCTCAGTTCTCAAAGCACTCACATTCTAATGGGGGACATTGCAATAGTGAAGTTTCAGCTACATGGGATCTAAAGGTCTCATGCACTTGAGGGTGCAGCAGAACAGGAGATAGTAATGCATTTTCTTTAATGTCCACTCCACTGATAGAGTCAGATGAATTTTTTATTTTAAACATTTAACAACACACCAAGGACATTTACAAATATTAAATATATGTAGTTTTGCATATAGTAAAGGAATACTTTTTGAAAAGTCAGGCTACAAACTCATTAGGAGCAAATGGCCTTTGGAACACAGTTTTACATCTTCAGTGAAGTTGTTTACAATTTCTCTGATAATTCTATATTTTTTGAAAACTTTCCAACCCTAGTATGATCCTGCCCACTTTGTCTTAATGACCACTTCTTCCTTGAGTGTGCTAATTCCCAAAATGCCACAACTACAGGGTGTTTGCTTATATCTACACTGATATCCTTTCATTATTGTCAAAATCTGTGTGGTGGGGGGGAGGGGTTATTTTCCTTATAGCAATTTGAAAAACAATTAAATGCAAACCCTTCAAAAGTGATTTATCAACTAATAATCATCTTGAGAAAAAAATACAAAACCCTTGTAACAAATAAGCATAGTCAAGGAAAAACAAATTTTCGTATTGTCCATGGACAAAAATGTTTCAAATTCTGTTTTCTTAAAATGGCAAGTAATTGTTGAAGACTATATGTTTTACCTAGAGGTATAATTCTAATTCTAATTAGTTTCATGACTACAGTTCCTTTATGGAGACGCAATTTTTGCCAAGAGATGCCCTGTTTAGGCGAACTATCAAGTTTTGCTTTATTTCTATTGTTATGTACTGACCACTCTCAAGTATTTAGTTATTTTATTTTTTCATATAGAAGCAAAGAATGTTTCCTTTGTTTTTTCATCAAAAAATGAGCCCTGTATTTCATTGTTACTTATGTTAAGCAGAAGAATAGACACAGAATAAATTGTCTACTATAAAATAATTAAAATAGCTGCACGATGCCAATAGAAAAAACATTTTTAATCTTCCACTGCCTATGATTGTTGACATTTCGTTAACAGAGGTGAGGGGGGACAGGGAGCAAAATAAGCAACCCCACCCATCCAGGTACATGAGTGACCACCCTCCCAAAGTGGGACCCAAGAAATGATTCGAGTTGAGGACTTTTCACGCTATGTACATTGAGTAGGATCAAGGAAAGGATTTTTTGAAGATAGAAGGTATTGTGTATGTCGAAAAACCAACTCTAAGGAAAATGAAAATAAGCAGCAAAAAAAGAGGAAAAGATTGAAGACCTTAAGAAAAGGTAATCCAGGAGCCAAAGTCCTTGTGTAGGGCACAACCATATTTTATGAACTGAAATCAAGTCTGATAGAGGATATACTTTTTATTTTTTTATTTTTTTTATTTATTAAATTTTTTTTATTTTTTAGTTTGCAACAAACGGTTCTACATAATTTTGAGTTCCAGATTTTCTTCTCTCCCTCCCCCCTCCCTCCCCAAGAAGGCATGGAATCCCATATAACTTCCATGTATAACTTGGCATTGAATTAATTTACATACTAGTCAAGGAGGATATACTTTTTAAAAAAGCCTCATTAAAAGTACATTTTCTTTTCTCCAAATCTGCATGATAAAGCAGTGACACTTTTTTTTGATGGGGGGGAAGGGCAGGGCAATTGGGGTTAAGTGACTGGCCCAAGGTCACACAGCTAGTACATGTGTCAAGTGTCTGAGGCCGGATTTGAACTCAAGTCCTCCTGATTCTAGGTCCAGTGCTGTATTCACTTTGCCACATAGCTGCCCTGCAGTGACACTTTTGATGCTGTTTCAGAGTCTACAGGTGTGGTTTGTTACTGTACGAGGGAGAGAGAGAAGTGTTTCGCTGGGCCCCACTCATGAATAATTGCTAGGCATGGTGTCCTTGGGCTAAGGACAAACTGTCAGAGATAGTGTTTTAAGGTTAGGGAGAAATACGGTCTTGGAATTGGGGTCTGAGCACAGGTACCCAAGCATCCCATCACTTTTACCTTAAAACCCAGCTGCTCTGTTCTTGCACCTACAACATGCTATGTTTCAGGACAGGTCTTTTTAAAAGAGGGTATGTAGAATTTATCACCCTTGTGACTTAATAACACTGTCATAAAAGTCATCTGAAATAAAAGCAATAGTGGTAGTACTAATAGTAGTAGTGGCAGTAATAATAATAGCCAACATTTATATAGCACCTAATATGTACAAGGCACTGTGATAACCACTTTACAAATATTATCTCATTTGATCCTCACAATAACTTTGGGAGGTAGGTGGTATGATCCTCACTTTACAGATGAGGCAACTGAGTCAGAGGCTAAGTGACTTGACAGGGGTTACACAGCTAGTATCTGAGGCCTGATTTATATGGTCTTTTTGACTTCAGGCCTAGGAACTGTCCACACTGCACTACCTAGTGCCCCTGATATTACTGCTATTCAGTAAACCTTTTATTTCTATAGAATGATCAATTACTTGTTGAATACCTACTATATGTTTAGTATTCAATGCTGTGGAATGGAGGAAATTAAAGTCTTCCTCAATCGATAAATGGTCAAAGGATATAAACAATCATTTTTCTAAGGAAGAAATCCAAGCTATCAACAAGCATGTGAAAAAATTCTCCAAATCACCAACCGAGAAAAGCAAATTAAACCTCATACCCATCAAATTGGCAAAACTGACCAAAAAAAGAAAAGAAAATGACCACTGGTGGAGGGGCTACAGGAAAACAAGCACTGATACACTGCTGGGGAGTTAGGAGCATTCTGGAGAGCAGTTTGGAACTGTGCCCTTAAAGTATACCCCGACCCAGGCCTGTCCTCCAAAGAGAACCAAGAATGAAAAGGACTCATGCACAAAGTACTTATAGTAGTAGCTCTTTTTGTAGTGGCAAGGTACTTGAAACTAAAGGAATGCCAACAAGTTGGGGAATGGCTGAAAAAATGATGGCATGTGAATGTAATAAAATACTATTGTGCCATAAAAATGATGACAGGGATGGTTTTCAAAAAATCTAAGACATGTATTAGCTGAAAAAAAAAGTGAAATGAGCAGAACCAGGAGAACAATTTATATATGCTAACAGTAACACTGTAAAATCAAACAAGTCTGAAAGCCGTAAAGGCTCTGGTCAATGCTATGGCCATGATTCCAAAGGACATGCGACCTGCCTCCTAACAGAAGTGATGGGATGTGGTGTACAGTGAGACATATATTTTCTTTTGACACGGTCAAAATGGGTTTGTTTTCATTGACTATGTGTATTTGTCCCAAGGGTGTTGTTTTTCTTCTTTCTCTGCACTGCCCCACCCCCAGTGGTGGGAGGGGGTAGAGTAAAAAGAAGAAAAATAGATGTTTGTTAATTAAGGAATTTCTTCTTTTCTTTTTAAAAAATTGTATTCATTTATATATTTTAATGATCAATTTTTTTAAATTTTGAGCTCCAAATTCTCTCCCTTCCTCCAGAAGGCAAACAATATATTATACATGTAAAGTCATGTAAGACATTTCCCTATTAGCCATGTTGCAAAAAAAAAGATTACCGTATATTTTCCTCCTTCCTATTTTCTTCTGTTTCTTTCTCTCTGACACACACACACACACACACACACACACACACACCCTGTCCTGCCACACACACACATACACATTTATCCTGTCCTGACACACACACACACACACACACATTTACCCTATCCTGCCCCCCCACACACACAAACACACACACACAGATTTACCCTGTCCTTCCTCAAAAGTCAGTTTTGCTTCTGACTGCTCCTTCCCTTAATCCTCCCTCCCTCTTGTTGCCCTACTTCCCCTTTCTCTTATCCCCGTTCCCCTCTTGCTTTACTCTTGGGTAAGATAGATATCTATGAATTTTTTTATTTAAAAAGAAAACAAATCAAGATAGTCCTTATTTGTAAAATCTTCAGAATGCTGGCGTTGGACTAGATGATAGCTAAAGCCCTATCCAGTTCTAAAAAATTTTGTGAGTCTATGACATGGTTCCTGACCTCAGAGCCACTGCAGTCTATTTAAGATGGGAAAACTTAACATTTACCGAATGATGAGAGATCCTTTTCTCTTATTTTCATGATTGAAACTTAAGGAATGGCAATTTAATCAATAGAAATATGTATTATCTCAAAATATGTAATTGATTAAATAGATGTGCCATAATGTTCGAACTAAAGGTCTGGTAAATGTGCAGAGTGCCTGGAACGGTGTCTCTCCATGTGGAGAGGCAGGGAGACTACTTCTGGCAGAGTCAGGATGGTCTATAAGAAGTGTATTGGAGAGACTGTGGAGTATGTGTAGACATTCTCTAACTAGTACTGAGCTGTTCTGCAGAGGCATTCAAAAAGGCCAGAGTCAGCTTTGGCTGATTCTCTTCACTTCATTCCTTTATTCTGTCAATCATAGTATCCTATGAGAGACCATGCTGCAAGAAGCAAGGCCACGTGGCCCTAATAAACAGGCCTCAGTCCTTGGCCTCTGCGTTTTTTCTTTTCCATTCTAAGTTAAGAAAGTGGAACCTCAATGACCTTGTGAATTTCAAAGGAAGGTAAGAAGCGCTCGGCATCCCAGATTTCTCGAGTCTGATTTTGCAGCATCAATGCCCTAAGGAGCAAAAAGAGCAACCCTTAGAAGTAACCTTCTGGACTCAGGCGAGCAGCAGGTAAGACAAGGATTCATCTGCCAATCATGCCAAATCTAGACATGAACTCAATGAGGCTAATGTTCCTCCACAGAGGAGCTGAGCTGGTCATCTGGCATCTACTTGAACACTTCCAACTGAGGTCCTTTTCACCTTGGGGCTTCTGTGATTCTGTAATGAGCACTAAATAAATATTTGTTGAATAATTGTGGAAGAAAGGTAGGAAGGAAAGAAAGAAGGAAGGAAGGAAGGAAGGAAGGAAGGAAGGAAGGAAGGAAGGAAGGAAGGAAGGAAGGAAGGAAGGAAAGAAAGAATTGTTGCTTCCCCACATAATGTCTTTGTGACCTTGGGCAGGGCCTCAGTTTCCCCATCTATAAAATGAGGGAGTTGAACTAAGTGACCTCTGAGGTTCCTTCCAGCTCTAAGCTCAGGAGGGAGCTTGGCCAATTTCTGCACAGCTCTCATTATTACAAAGCTCTTTCATCTCCTGAGTTAAATTCTGCCTTCCTTAGAGCCTCCACCCTTCAGTCCTAGTCCCTGGTGTTACACAGAATGCATGTGATCCTTCTTCCCTGTTATAACCTTTCATGTATTTGAAGGCAGCTCTTATGTCCTCAAGCTCCTCAATTGATTTCTTATCCAGACTACATTATCAATTCCTTTAATTATCCTGGTTTCCTGCTTCTGGAGTTGCTCTAATATGGTACCCAGAACTGAACATAGTAATACAGATTTTGACAAGCACAAAGCACAATAGATCTATTTATTATCTCCCGTGTCCTGAACGGTGTACTTAAAGCAGCCTAAAACTTTAAAGAACAGAAATTAGATGGGATGGTGGCTTATTTATTCATAACTTAATTTCGTGGTTATTTTGGTTTATTAGGGTTGTTTCATTGCCATGATGACTTTAAAATATTTCATCCTAATATGTTCCTGAAAAATATAAGTAAACAATTATAAACATAAGTAGAAATTATAAAAATTTCTGTACAGAAAATAAAGGTGGTTTGTGGTTTGGATTTTTTTTTCTTTGTTTTGTTGTACAGAACAAAAAAGTAATGCATTTAGAATAAAAGGAAAGAAACAGGTAAGAGGGAAATTTTGACATCCAAAATCTGTAAGAAATTGATGCAAATTTATATGACTAAATTTTCCAATATCTATTCTTATGTATAGTCAAAAGATAGATGATCAAAAGATATTAATAAGCAGTTATAGAAAGTAATGAAAATTATTAATAACCACATGAAAATGGTTTATACTCTACAAAATCTGAAAAATGCAAATTAAGACATTGTTAAAAAAACAGTGTTTACCCTTTAACCCAGTGACGCTACTATTATGATTATACCCTAATGATGTTATTGATTTTTTTGAAAATTATTCATACAAAACCATTACCAGCAGTTTTATTTATAATAGTAAAAATTGAGAATAATCCACATCTCCAATGACTGGGTGATGACTAAACAAATGGTGGCATATGAACTTAAACCATTATTTGGGAAATTTAAATTAATGGAAGCAAAGATAAATAAGCATAGAAAATAATTATGTATTAAATATCTATTACATATAGAAAGAATTAATGATGGAATGTTATTAACTATATGAAATGACAAATATGAAGAATAAAAAGAAAAAATGGAAAATCTTATTAAAGTGATTCAGGGAAGAAAACAATCATAACAAAATATGCATACTAATTAAAATTATTTAAAGAACAATAAGCAGGAAAGAAATTCAGAAAATACACAGAGAAGAAGGAATTGAGGAGACACAGAAGTAAAACAAGACTTTTTATTTCTATCTTGTTTAATACACTTTTAAAACCCTAAAAATATCAAACTTTCAGTTTGAAGTATAATGCTTTTTTCATTCCTGTTTGTGTATTTGGGGGATTTTGTTGAGAGTAAGTATTTAAAAGGGACAAATAGAAAATAGGTAGTTTTAAAAAGTGTTAGGACTAATACAGAAATGTTTTGCATGACTTCACATGTATAACCAATATCATATTGTTTGCCTTCTCAAAGGATGGGGGAAGGGGAGAGAGGGAAAGAATTTGGAAATCAAAATTTTGAAAAATGAATGTTAAAAAATCTACATGTAATTGGGAAATATTTAACAAAATAAATTTCATATATATTTATAAATGTGTAAGATTCTGCTGTGATTAGAAAGATATATGAGAGGACTTCTCCAAACCACCCCTACCTGGAGGTAGAAGGTCCTCATGTGTTACAAAAATTCTCATGTTTTCAGACATTTTCAATGTATTTATCAGTTGTGCCAATGTTTCCCCTTTTTCTTTTCTCTCTTTTTTTTTTGTCTTTAAAAATGTTATTTATAATCCCAAATCTCCCTTAGGGAACAGGGGGAGGGATGTGATGGAAAACTATGAAGATATAAAACAAAAAAGACATCAACAAAGTATTTTAGAAACAATACTTTTTTAAAAATAAAATTTAAAATGTTGGTATTATCTTTTGTTTTTATGTCAGTTATTTCCCCTTAACCACTTCCACATTGAACTCTGCCTTATGTTGTACTCTTTTTTGGTGGGACTGCTCCCAACAACTGAAACTCAAGGGTTGGGACCCAGTGTCAGGGCTGAGTGGAGGATAACTACCCCAGCTTCAAAGTACTTTATCGGTTCGTTTTTAAAACTGAGCCAACATAGATATGCTTACCTTTAATAGTTAACCAATTGATGCAGTTAGCTCAAAGCAAAGGCATTTACCAAGACTGCATCATTAAAACACTTGTTAACAAAACATCCCCTCCCATAAACCTGGAGCTCACTTGCTTTACTGAAACTAAACAAAGCATTAGTGGGAAGAGTGGGCACACACTTAGAGTACACTACTACAGAGGCACAATCATAGGAAACACACGTGGACAAAGGCACTCACACCTCTAACGCTGCAGAGCCCTGATATCTTTTCCTTTCTTATCTATTCTGGATCAGCTGTTTTGCTTCCAGGTTTTTGCTCCCCAGTAAAGCACCACTAGTCTTGCAAATTAGACATGCCAAATAGACATCCTGTAGGCTTCTCAAACTCAATATGGTCAAAACAGAATTCATTGTCTTTATTTCCCAAGCCACCCCTCTTAGGAATTTCCTTCTGATTCTTGAAGACACCACTATCCTTACAGCCACCCAAGTTTGAAACCTCAGTATCATCTTTGACTCTATGCAGTATCAGCTTCCAAATCATGTCATTTCTATTTCCACAACATCTTCACATGTGTTCCCTTTTCTCTACCCATACAACAACCGCCCTGGTTCAGATACTCATCACTTTTGGCCTGGACTGTCACAATAGCTTCCTAGTTTTTCTCCCTCAAGTCTCTACCAATTCCAATCCATTATCCATACAGCTGCCAAAGCAATTTTCTTAAAGTGAACATCTGCCCATGTTATCCTTACTCAATAAACTTCATTGGCTTCCTATTACCCCTAGTATCAAATATAAAGTCCTCTGTTTGGCATTTAAAGCTTTTCACAACCTGATTCCACCCTACCCTTCCAACCTTTACTCTCTTCCATGCATTCTACAATCCAGCTAAACTGTTCTTGTTGCTCCACACACATGACACTTGATCTCCCATTTTTGTACTGGTTGTCCACCAAGCCTGGAAAGATTCTCTGTCCTCAAATCTGCCTTCTGGAATTCCTGGTTTATTCAAGACAGCTCAGGAGCCATCTTCTACAACCCTATCCTAGCCCACAACCTCTGCTAGTACCTTCCCTTCCGTGGTTACCTTAGATCACTTTTGCATGTGCTTTGCATGTACTTCTATGTGGGCGTTCTGCCTCCTTGATTAGAATAGAAACACCTTGAGAGCAGAGAGTCGTTTCTTTGTATCCCCAGGGCCTAAAAGGATGCCAGGGACAAAGTAGGCACTTGACAAATATTTGCTGATTGATTTCTGTTAATATTTTGGTATATATGTGGCTTTCTCATCTCCTTGGGAAAAAGGTATCAACAGTGACTTTTTTTCTTAGAATTCTAAATTGTTTCCCAGAATGATTGTACCAAATCATAGATCTTCCAACAGTGGGAGTCTTAGTTTTCTTGAAGGCTCACTTGAGTTGCCAGCTCCTATGGGAAGCCTTTCCCAGTGTATCTACTTCTTAGTGTCTCCTATCATTCTCCAATTAACTTTTTTTTGGAGGGGAAGGGGGCATCAATATTTATTTGAATTAATCCTGGAGGAAAGCAGGTTTAAGGGCACTGTAGTCTGCTCAGGAATAAAGCAACTATGCAAAGAAGTATAAAATAATGGAAGTAAGTAGATATCAAATAGTGCAATATGATTCTATTGAGGGTTGAGGGTAATGAGGTCTGGGAACCCCAAGACTGGAGTTCCCAGACAGGGTAGTTGAGGGGGAGTGCCCCTCAATGACTCGAGTACTGGAGAGGTCAGGATCATCTGGAATGAATTCACGATCTCAAGCATTCTTGAAGTCAAGGTGGCAAAGATTTATTATACTTTTCATTGGGCAAGAGCTCTTAGGGAACCTGCAATCTTACAGGGTACGGTAAAGTTTTGTTAGACAAGATGAATGTAAGGGAGTATACACATGTCTGGGTCTAGCATGCATATGATGGGCCAATGAGTAGTGAATATTTTTATGACCCAGTACATGGCCAGTTCGGCATGTACACAGGGAGTCAGACCAATAAATTCTATAGGTGCGGCTGTCTACTGTTTCAGGAGGAGAGATAGGTGTTTTGTTGGGACATGCTGTCCTGTTTTGCTAGAGAGAAACTGGTAGGGATAGTGTTTTGAGGCTAGGGAGAGATATGATTTTGGAACTGGGGTCCAGGCACAGGCACCCAAGCACCCCATCAATGCCTTTTCTTTATATTTCTTTCTTTGGAGGAGGGGAGGAAGGAAGGAGCGTGAATGGGGAGAATCTCTGAACTGGCTCATAGCAGAGACATGCTAAGAGAATGTCTTAAGAGAAGGTAGTTATATGTGAAATGGGGTGAAGTAAAAGTTACAAAATGGCAACAGGTAGGAACACGAGCAGCACCAATGTAGATTCTATTCGTCAAACAATCATATCCAATAATTGGCTATCACAGACTTAACATTTGGGCAAAAATAAACTATTGGCAAGTAGACTATGTCAGAGAAGCTACTGACCAGCATTTGTAGGAATTTCTTTACCAGAGAGTTCCCTGTATCAGTAAAAACAGTTCCAGGCCCTGTCCTCATTCTATTGGTAAAACTACACTTTTGGTTAACTTTGGGACAGATCTATTCAACACATTAAGATAGTGTGGACCTGTCTAAGAACTCATATTGGTGATTAAGATGGGCTCTTAGCACTTATTCAACCAAGTACCCTTGAAGAGTTTGGCCTTTGTTTCCTTGATTAAATTAGGAGTCTTTGATGACCTCTTTGCCTCAAGGGAAACCTAGTTTACTTGTGTTTGGGTGACATGTTTGTGACATCAGAGGCTTTTAGACCACATGGGCTTAAGTCACATTTTTGTGATGATTTTAGGTCACATGGGTGAGTCGCATGTGTGACTCACCTTTGACCCTGAACAAGATATATAAAACCAGAAGTTGGCTTTCTTTTTTCGGAGCTCTGAGCCACAGCAGGGGTGGTGCATGACTCTAAGCCAGCCGTTGTTATTAGCTCTCCGACTTTGAAGAAAACCTAGATGTTGATGCTTCTCTGGTAACTATATTGTGATTTTGTCAGTCAGAAATCTGTCTGTTGATTCATGTTTATTTGCTCTGTTTGTATTTGCTCTTAAGTTCAGAGTGCTGGCTTTTCCTCCTGAGTTGAGCGAATGATATTTGTATGCTAGATTAAATTGCTTTCCTTAGTAAAGCAGATCAAAAGAACCTGGGCTTGCTGGTTGTAGTTGGTTTTACACCCCCATAGCAGCTGCTAGCTGAATGGTTGAAACAGAACTGCAGGGCTGGAAAGGGTTACCTAGTCAAACTACCTCCCGAGGTACTAAAAAATAGATGCTTAAGGATATACCTAAAGTTATTAAGTGTCATAAAGCTTTAGGTTTAGATAGATGGTCCCAAGTTTAGATAGTTGCACCAGCCATACTCTAAAACCTCTGAGACTTGTAAACATGGTGTCAATGTGATAATGGTCCTTTGGCACATAGATGATGAATCCTCACTGAAGTACAAGGTAATGATTCAAAAACCCCCCAAAATGCCATTGTTCTGTCAATACCAGCAGCAAAAGAGCAAACTGAGTTACTTGAGGATTGGTTGGTGTCTTGTACTGCTAGTGGAAGTTCAATAAATATTTATCAACTTCAAAAAGAAACCACTTGCAAATTATGAAACATCAAAAGTCAATATTATGGAGAATCCCTGAGAAAAGACAAGGGAACATGAGTTACTTAATATTAGGAAAAATTGCTATTTTCCCCTCTCTCTCAGGATGTTCATAATGCACATTTTCTAAAGGCTTTGGGGGCTGTTAATTTCCCAACATCTTGCAGAACAGCTGTGCTAAAGGGTTCTTCTGAACTGTTTGTTTAACGAAGCATGAGCCAGAGGAAAAGATTCAAGCTAAGGGGCACTTTTGCTAAAGTCTTTACTTTCAGGGGACCATCTCTATATTAGATGTAACATAGTATACCTAAGCACCTGAGTTCTGTGAGCTGGTGTTGTTCCATCAAGGGTAGCTCAAAAGATCCTAAATGACTACAAAAGCCACAATTCGTTGCCCCACTCCCCCCACCCTCGTTTAGGTGGGGCTATTTTAAGCAGGTGACTTGATGTTTACAGTACTAAAGCCCTAGAGAAAGCCTCCTAGAACTGTGTAGTGCAGTTTTAAACTCCTTTCTTTGAGAATTTTCTTCTGTGCTTAAGATCACCTAGAAAGCAGGGTAGCAGTTTACTCCTTAGCATCCAAAAGGCACAGAAAAGCTGTACTCATTAAATGAGTTTTTTAGGATGAATTAAGAGGTAAAAATATTAAGTCTTTGAGATTTCAGTCTGTGTGAAGCTAAATTCTCTAGTCTGCAGAAAGGCTGAAGTATTATCCTGAATTGAATTGAATTCTGATAGAGACCAGAAAGCTAATAATAAACAACTCAGGTACACTTGCCTCATTTTAGGACCATGCCCCATCTCTCTCTGTGCTGATTAAGATTTGTATCTGTTTGGATGCAATTATTTCTACAAAGTAGTAACTTTAAGTCTTGATACAAGAATAAAATTGCAGCTCGGTTAAAACTTCACCCTCTATGGGAGGGCATCTGAACAGCAAACCTAAAAAAACTAGCTTCTTTTCTTTTTTTTTTTTTTTCCAAACCATAGAGGAGATAGTTTTAATGGATTTCTGGATGGCTGTCACATACAAAAGCCCACAGTATTCCAGGTCTTCCCTGTTCTCCTGGAAGTAGGCCTGGAGGAGTGACATCTTCCCCAGGGTTTCTTTGTCTCCTAACTCCTGCAGCTTCCGTGTCGGCCAATGGCATATAGTTTTTCTGGACTTAAAGTCTTTCTTCCTCTTCAGTCCTTGCTGTTCAGTCTCAGCTATGGCTTCTTTTGCCTGCTTCAGTCTCTGGTTATTTCATTTGAGGACTTCACAAACCTCCACTCAAGCTTCTGCCTCCAGCAGCTGCTGGCTACCCTGGGACTGGCTGGCAGTGGCAGCTCCGAGAATGTAAGGCCATGTAGGGCCTTAATTGCTTGAAAAGGCCCTTGAACCATTTAGCAAGGCTCTTCATCTTCCCCATAGGAAAGCTGACCAGTCTGCCACTGTCTAGTCTGTGTGACCCTCCAATTAACTTCTATTCCCTTATCTGTCTACATCATGTATCTACCAGTGGAATGTAAGGTCCTGGAGGACGAGGTTTTTTTTTTTTGGTCTTTTGTCTTTGTATCTTAGCACTCTGCACATTGTGTTTGTTTAATTAAATGTGATTGAAACAAATATTATGACAAGGCATTGGGGTTTATACCATTCCTGAAATCTCATTCTCTTTACCTTGATTACAAGTATTTTCTGAACTAAGGCTTTCAGAAGTGGACCAACCCAACCCTTGAATTCTAAACAATAAAACTGACCTTTTGGCAACCTTCTTTTAACATCTAAACAACTTAGATGAGAGATTACTACTTGCCCAGGTCATTAGGATTTGCAGAGGTCTATTACAATTGCTATTATGGTAAAACGAGACATGTTCTAAGGCCCTTTCTGCTAGAGGCTGTATTAATGCCGTCAGCACCCTATACAGGTTCTATATTGGAATGAAAGGAGGATCTCACAAGTGACTGAACAGTAAACGAGGAAGTTTACTTTTCTCTAATGAAGCATATGGCAGCAAGGACATAGCAGCACCTCATCTCCAGGTGTGTGTGGTCAGAAGGGCAAGGCAGTATGGTGACTTGTGTGGTCTTCAGAAATCTACCAAAGTGGAAGGTCCTGTGGGGGGCAGTTTTTTATGCCCTCAGGTGACCAGCAAGCTGCCAAAGGAAATGGGCCAATAAAGTCCCAGGGTAACCTTTGTTGCCTTTTAGAGAAAACTAACTGAAATGAAAAGGGGAATCCTAGCAATTCATGATTAGTCCTGTCACTACTTCTGAACTCAGAATCCTGTGATTCCTTAAGATCCCAGGTTTAAAGCGGAAAGGGACCTCAGTGGTCATCTAGTCCAACCCCTTCATTTTGAGGATCTGGGTCCCTGTGAAGTTAAGTGACTAACCTGAGGTCACATAGGTAATTGGCAGCGCTAGGGCACAAACCCACATTTCCACTTTAAAGTAGAAACATCATTATCAGTTTAAATTGAAAAACACCCCTATTTTTTCCCTTCCACTCACCTTCTAAGCCCTTCCTGGGAGAGCATCCAAAGGAAGGTGAACAGGCTGGTGAAGGCACTCATGTAGCTAGAGCTAGAGCTATGCAGGTGCAATAAAGTAATTAGGTTTCCTCTACAGTATTCCATTATTTTGTTGTCATGAAGGAAGGGAGGATCCTGGATTAATCAATATGATTCCTTTACACTTTTCCAGGAAATCCCAGATAGTATTTGAAGTGGTAACAACTGCTGAGTTTGATGGTAGAAATTTATAACTGATAAAGTTCTTAATTGCTGCTCTTAGCAATGGGTGATTGTTAATGCAGATTGCTCAAGCCCTTAGGTCTGTATAGAGAACAGAGCACTTTGCCAAGTTTGCAAAAAATACAAAAGAAATAGAAGGCATGCGAGAATGCTAATCATTTTTGTGCATGTTGGTACTTAGCAAATGGATATGATCCAAACAGATGCAATTCTTAATCAGCATGGAGAGAGTTAGATATAAGGCACAGCCATAAAAAGTGTACAGAGCTTATTATTATAGCCTTCAGGTCTCTTTATCTACTCTATCCAACTCTGTTGAGTTCTAGAGTTGAGCCCTCTGCTAGCAAGCACTGCTAGGGATACCTAAGTACAAAACACAGTCTTTGCCGTTGTGAAGCTTACCATCTCTGAGGAGACAAAACATGCACGTGAACCAGATAACAGTATAAGGGAGACAAGATTTTGCAGTGGCAGTAGGAATGCTGATGGACTTACTGTCTGCCTGCATCTCATGGGCTTGGTAACGGCCTTTATTTATCCAATCGTTTTTCTCCTTTGTGGATTGTTAGCCTGACCTCCTTTGAGAGGCCATGGATATTTCTGGAAGGCTCTGTTGGGATCCTGGGCCCTTTATAAGCCACGATGACAGTGAATATGACAGAATTCACGAGGAATTCAGGTGGAACGCTGAATCGTATCTGGGAAACTGTGAGGTGCTTTCGATGATCTCAGGTTGCTTACTAACACCAATACCTATGATTTTAACACCGGTATTCTCCTAATGATGTTATATGGCTACTCATCTTGATAAACACTGGAGTCTCAGAAAAAAAGGCAATTGTGGATGACCTAAAGGGTGATGTAGAGACATAGGATTGGCTTAGGTACATTGAAGCAGCACGTTGCCATACTCTTATAAACTGGAAGTTGGGTAAAATACGTCTTCCAGAAGATATGTGATCAGCAAAGATGAGCCGATAGCCCACCTTTGCATGCTCTGCTTATGTGGTCGGGCAAAAGGAATTGCCTGACAACAGTGCCATCCTTCAAGTATGTCAAGGAGAATTCCCATGAGATGCTTAAAGAACAGCAAGAGTTTCAAAGGCAAGAAGCTGGTAAAGCAAGCACTCTAAGAGCCAGAAACAGCTCAGGCATGAAGTGGTATGCCATTAGTATGGATTATCCTCAGGTTGAGGACGGCAACAGAAATCTGATGATATGGTGGGGTATATCGGGGCTAAAATAAGATCCAAGCAGTCCCCCCTTTTCCCTGAAAAACAAGGGAGTTAGTCATGGTCAGAATCTGATACCAAATCAGCCCCTTCAAAGCAGGGGAGAGGGCACCACTGGGTGGTGACAAAGGAGATAGGTATCAGGCTTGAGTCCTAATAAGCTAATTAGGCAACCGTAAGGTGTGTGAGGAAAGGACAGGGAAAGAGTAAAGCTGGTATGACTGCCATATAGGGTGCCACAGAATTGGTAGGCCAAAGGTCACTAGAGTTGGCAATGTATCAAGCACAACAATTAATATAGATGGACAGCCCTAGTGCTGTGCTGCCAGTCACAAAATGGTGGTTACAAACCTCGAAGAGCTCTAATGTGTTGGATAGATCCTCTCTGAAGAATTTATGGTAGGATCTGGACAAAAATTACATAGAAGGAGAATATGTAGATTGACTGTGATCTTTATTATTAGAAGGTCTGACTCCAGCATTCTATTGGTTCTGATTTGTTTTTGGAACAAAGTGAGGCACTCAATAGTCCTTAAATGGTTATCAAAAAGAAGTTTATTTAGCTTTAACATAACAAGGTTATATAGTAGTACTTAGCTGGAGTAGACACAAACCCCCTCATATCCATTTGGAAACTCATCTTGTCAGGAGAGCAAGATGTAGTTACTTTGAGCATCCATCAAGTCTGAGAGGCACTGACCGTGGGTGATCAAAACCTTGTATGCCAGAAGTCGCCAGGGAGCTGCATCAAGAGAGTACGATTTAAGCCTCATCCCCACTCCTGGACCAGTCAAGTCCTGGCTTTGTCTCTTATTGAGAAAAATCTAGCCTAAAACATATGTGTATGAGGGGAGGGAAGCCTGGTAGATATTGGCCCTGTCACATAAGGGAGTACCCACATGAATTAAATAATAAATCCAGTGAAAAATTATAGCCCATATTTACATGGACTATATTTTTCAAACCAAAAATTAGAGCATATGGTTTGACAGAAGAACTCAGTTTACTTACCTGTCAAACAAGGGCCTTTCTAGACCTAGATGTATAATCCTACGATATTCTTTTTGCAAAGGCTAAATAAAAACACATACTTAATTTTCTTAAGATTGGAAATTAATTGGAAAATATAGGACTTAAGGTCAACTTATTTATAATAAAGTAGGATCATAATTTTCTTTCTGGCCCAGTTTTCTCTTCACCAAAAAAAAAAGTATTTGGAGAAGTCCTACCAAATAATTGTATATATTCTAGAAACTGAATTTCTGAAAACCGTTATCTTACTACCTAGGCAATTTGATAATTTTTCTTCACTTAATGTATTGATCTTTATTCTGAACCTAGATCTGGATAATACCAAATAAAAAGAGCATTTCCAGAGACATGGGTTTTAAAAAAAAAAGATTGTCTATGAAAATGTAAATTTCCATTACCTATTGCTTGTTCTTTTGAAATATATAATAAATTCAATATGTAACTAGTAAAGCTGTCTAACTTGTATATGTCTTTCTGGCCTTCCTTCTTTTCTCATCTGTGCATTATTTTATTTTGTTGTGAGGCAATCACATGCCCAGAGTCACACAGTTAGTAAGTGTGAAGTGTATGAGGCTGGATTTGAACTCAGGTTCCTCTTGACTCCAGGACTGGTGCTATATCCACTGCACCACCTAGCTGCCCTTGTGCATTATTTTAAAAGGTACTTCAATGATCTTTTTTTCTTTCTTTTCTTTTTTTGTCCTTTTTTGGAGGATTATCTCTAAACTCTTTTCCCGTCCATGCTGCTCTTGAGAAAAAAAAAATCCCTTGTAACAGATTATGCATAATCAAGCAAAACAAATTCTCACTTTGTCTCCAAAAAAGTATGCCTTATTTTGCACTTGAGTCTGTCACCTCCCTGTCAGAATTAATCATCAGCCTCTCGCCCAGACAATTGAAACTAGTTATATCAAAAGAGGCGACTGACTGAAACGTTCTTTAGGTCAGTAGCTTTAAGATTATAAGTTATAAGTTCAAACAGATTCTCCCAGGTATGAGTGAAAGGAGAAGTCAGAAAGAAGAGGTACTAAGTGGTTATCATTGAGTTCATTGACACAAGGATTTATTTGCTAAAGTAAAGCAGCATAGTCAAGAAGCCCTGGATTTTGGGTGGGGGACCAGGGCCCATACCCTGCTTCTGTTGCTTGGGCTACGTGTAACCTTGGTACTCTACCACTAATCTGGCATCTGCAGTTTGAGTTGAGTCGGATACTGTCCTCTCAGTAAGCGTGAGGGAGTACATGCAGATCTCTGTAATAACAATGTTACCAGCAGCTGCTGTGGGGGCGTAAGACCAACAACATCAGTGCACAGGAGGGCTACTAGCACAGGTTCTTGGATCTGCTTTTCTAAGGAAAACAACTTTAATTAAACATACATTTATCATTCACTTTAGTTCAGGGGAAAAAGTCAGCACCCTGAACTTCAGAGAAAAACACGAATAGAAATTACAAGCAGAAATTATATAAACAGAGCAAAATAACACAAATCAGCAGACAGGCTTCTAGTTGTCTGACCAAGACATTACATACATAGTTACCAGAGAGAGAAGCACCAACATCTGGGTTTTTCAAAGCCTCCAGCTTTGAAGCTGGAGCTCCAACTGCTCCCCAGGGTCTCATCTGGTCAAATCACACGACACTCTTCAGTGAGTGAGCCCCCAAAGCAAAACATCTCCTCCCACAGACTTCTCAATTCTCAATTCTGAGTTCAATGGCTATCCTCTGAGTATATATAGTCTTTTTCAGAGCCGGGCTTCACACCTCTTGTGACCTAATTAGCAAAAGGGTATGGACTTCCTACAAACAAAGGCAAGACTCAACCAAAAGCACTTGTCTGATTGCCTTAGTGCTGAGAAGCACTCCAAAAGAAAAAAACAGTAAAAAGTCCCACTTTGCTTGCCCTTACACTCTCATATGATCTTGATCCAAGATAGGCATTAAAAAGGAATGGGATGAGAGTAAAGGGAATGAATGAGGTGGGAGGGTAGAGGACTGGACTATAGATATGCATAGGCTTCTCCCTCACCCCAAGTGGCAAGTTCTCTCTACACGTTCCTTCATTCCAACATCTGGAATCAGACATAATGCATCTCAAATACATCCTCAAAAACAGAGTCAAAGTCTGACATAACATTCCAGCCTTCCTCACACTCCTATTGTGAAACTGTAGATTGTAGTTCTTTTCTTCCCCTCACTGTCTAGACTTTCCTAAGGCTTTTTTTCTCCTTGCATAGAAATCCCCATTTCCTAGCTCCTTTCCTTTCTATATCATTGTTATAAAAGACCAGTAAAAGCTGGACATAATTTTCACCTTGTCGAGTTCAAGCTAGCTCCGAGGAAATCAGTAGAAGCATGTTCACTTATACTGCCAAGGCAGCTAGGTGGCAAAGTACCTGGCCTAGAGTCAGGAAGACCCGAGTTCAAATCTGGCTTCATATACTGACTAGCTGTATGACTCTGGACAAGTCATTTCATCCTGTTTGCCTCAGTTTCCTCATCTGTAAAATGAGCTGGAGAAGGAAATGGCAAACCACTCCAGCATCTTTGCCAAGAAAGCCCTAAATGGGGCCACAATGAGTTGGACATGACTGAAATGAACAACAACAAAGGCAGGTGCCCACCACTTCTGGGAAATCCTCAGATTTCCATTTGCCCTCTTGCTCTGGTGTCCCCAAAAACTAAAGTGGAGGGGTGGGGGTGGGAAACTGGGCCAATTAATTGGTTCTATGAAAACTCACACTGTTTAACCCCAATTGAGCTGTCCTGGCTGGTAATCCATCATTTATTCTTCTCTAAATGACTTGCCTAGCATCACACAGCTAGTTAAGTGTCAAGCGTCTGAACAGAATCAGGAAAACATTTACATAGCAACAATATATATATCATATAATAACAGCAGTGCAGCGAAGACAACTTTGAAAGCTTCCAAAACTCTGATGAGATTAATGACCGTGGGCTCCAGAGGACTATGAGGGTAACACGCTCCCCACCTCCTGATAAAGAGGTAAAGGACCCTGGGGGCAGGACATATTTTTTTGGACATAGTCACTGTGGGAATTTGTTTTTTTGACTATACATGTTTGTGGCAGGATTTTGTTTTTCTTTCTCAATGGGGCACAAGGTAAGAGAGAAAAGGCAGATTTTTGCTAATTGAAAACAAATATTTTTTAAAGTAAGATTATACAGGGAAGTAGAGTATTGTATAATTTTCCTAAAATTCACACATATTATAGATTAAAAAGGAAAAGGAATGGATAATACTGGTAGTAGTAGTAGTAATAAGTTGTAGTAGCTGTGTGCTGGGCATTGTGCTAAACACTTTTTACGTATATTATCTCATTTAATCCTCACAACAACCCTAGAAGGCAGTTTCTAGTATTGTCTCCATTTTACAAATGAGGAAACTGAGGCAAATAACAGTTAAGTGACTTGACCGGCATCACACAGCTGATAAGTGTCTGAAGTTGGATTTGAATTCAGCTCCAAACTCTAAAGGCCAATACCTTCTACTGCCCCACCTAGAGAGTGGTAAGGAAAGTGTTGGAGACCTTCAGGACTTGAGAAGTCTTCTGATTTCAAGATCAGTGTTTTTACCGCTACACCACTTTTCATACCAAATCCTCAGAATATTGTTAAAAATAATGATTGCTAACATTTTTAGTAAGCATGAACATTTGCAAAGCTCTTTATGTATATTATCTCATATGATCCTCAGGACAATTATATAAAAATAATATTACATGTGTTATTATCCCTATTGTTGTTGCTGTGTTTGTCCTTCATTCTCAAAGAGAACCATGACATCAGGGAAATGATGATATGACTTGCAGTTGACTTAAATTGATTTGAGTGAGGAAGGGCTGTGCAAGGTCACCAGCCCCACTTTCTCCTCCAGAGCCAGAGGATAAATAGGGAAGAGGGAAGGCATTAGAATTAAGAAGGGTTGGGAAAAGGTTTCTGATGGAAGGTGGGATTTTAGCTGGGGTTTAAGGAAAGCCAGAGAAACCAGTAGGTGCAATGATCAGGGAGAACATTCCAGGCTTGGGAGATCAGCCAGTGAAAATGCCCCGAGCTGGAGATGGAATATCTTCTTTTAGCAACAGCAAAGATGCTAGTATCCCTGGATCACAGAGTACATCGGAGGGGGGTGAAGAAAGGTTAAGAGAGGTAGGGAAGGCTATGAAGGGTTTTGTACAGTAAATAGAGGATTTTATACTTGATCCTGGAGGTGTAAGAAGCCCCTGGAATTTTTTAGGAGGGGAAGGGGTGATGTGGTCAGACCTGGATTTGAGGAAGGGGGGCAGATCCACCAGAAGGCTATTGCAACAGTCCACTTGTGAAGTGATAAGGGCCCTCACCAGAGTGGTGACAGTATCAAAGGAATGAAGAGGACGTATTTGAGAAATGCTGCCAAGGTGAGATCTACAGGTGTTGGCATCAGATTGGATGTGGGGAGTTCAAGTGAGGAGTCAAAGATGACACCTAGATTGTCAGCCTGAGTGACAGGGAGTCTGGTGGCACCCTCAGAAGTAATAGGGTAGTTAGAATAGAGGTTTTGAGGAGGAAAATGAGTTTACTTTTGGACATGTTGATTTTCAGATGTCTATCATAATATATCCAGTCTAGTAGACAGCTGGATGAGCAGAGAGGTTAGGGCTGAATAAGTAGATTTGAGAATCATCAGCATAGAGATCCTAATTAAATCCAGGAGAAGTGATAAGATCAACAAATAAAATATAAGAGGGCCCAGGACAGAGTCCTATTTAGCAGGTGTGTTCTGGGTGAAGGTCCAGCCAAGGAGACCAAGATGGGGCTGGTCAGATAGGTAGGAGGAACCTACAGGAAAGAAGAGCATTATGACAACCACAGAGCTTAACTAAATAGTAGTTGACTGAAAAAATGCCCTTATCAGTGTCCGAACCTGTAATACTAATAGATTCTCCAATATAAATTGGCAAGATTGTGTTTCTGAAAGAAAAGTTCGAAAATTTCAGGGTTACATATAAGGAGCATACAAGATAATATATGCAAGCACTTTGTAAATCTTAAAGGGCTTTGTAAATGCTAGCTATTGTTACTATATAAAAATCATAGTATTTGGGCAGCTAGGTGGCGCACTGGGTAGAGCACGGGCCCTGGAGTCAGGAGGACCTGAGTTCAAATGTGACCTCAGGCCCTTGATACACTTACTAGCTGTGTGACCTTGGGCAAATCACTTAACCCCAATTACCCTGCCTTCCCCCTGCAAAAAAAAAAAAGGTAAAAAAAATTCACATTATTGATTTTGCTATCTTTTAAACACAAACAAAAAATCTATATACTCATAGAAATAATGAATTGCTAGGCTTTACTCAGTATTCTGTTGTCTATCCATCTGTCTGTCTATCCATCTATCTGTAATGCATATTTTTACATGATACATCTTATTTTAGAATACAAAAGATTTTCAAAGCTCAAGAATTCTGCTTTTCCCAGTACCCCTTCCTGGTCTAGTTTAATTCTATTGTTTCTTTTAAGAAATTATTTTTAAAATGTTGTTGACACGCTTTGTTTTTACACTACTTCAATTTTTCATTATGTTCCTCACCCTTATCCTCTTATAGAAACCTACCCGGAAACAAATAAGAAAAAAGAGGGGAAAAAACATTTCCACCGTACTTTTCTGCAATCCTCTGTACCCATACCATTGTTTCTCAGAGTCTAAGTCTGACCACATCACTGCCAGATCAAGAATCCTCAGTGGTTCCCTATTGCTTGAAGAATAAAATACAAATTCTTCAGCTTGGCACTTGAAGCCTTTCACAACATGACTCCAGCTACCATATGAGGCCTACCTTTCCAACTTATTGCACAGAATTAACCTTCTTTTACAAATCCTACACTGGAGCTAAATTGATCCACTCACCGATCCTGGAAGTCCATATTCTATCTCTATGTGTTCACCATAGGTTGTCTCCAATGCCTGGCAGAATGATGATGATGACGATGATGATGATTATAATAATATTTTTATAGTGCTTTCAAGGTTTCAAAATTTTTTGCAAATATTATCTGACTCCTACTATTACTGCCTCCATTTTTAAATGAGGAAGCTGTAGCTGAGAAAGGATTGAACTCCTGGTAGATCTTCAAGAGAACGTCTTAGAATCAGTCCCTAGCAGTAGAAGGACAAGGTGTTAGTTGATGCAAAAAGTTTATTTTGAAATAAAAATGTTCATCCTTTTATCTCTATTTTCTTTAATTTATGGATTTAAAAAATACACTCCTTCAATTGACTCAGCTTAGTCCAAAATTTAAGCTTTTTTTTTTCTTTTTAAACAATTGAGGTTAAGTGACTTGCTCAGGGTCACACAGCTAGCAAGTGTCTGAGGTCAAATTTGAATTCAGGTCCTCCTGACTCCAGAGCTGGGGCTCTATCCACTAGCTACCCTCTAAAAAGATATTCATCAATTACAGTGCTTCTAGTGCTTGCTTTCTTCAAGGCTCAACTCACCCACCCTTAAGGGAAGCAAACCTAGCTTAATCCCCAAGTTGTTAACAAATTCGCCTTCTCTGTCATTTATACATGAAGCTGTTTACAAGTTATACCCTTAAAAATGCTATCCACATCCAGAGAAAGAACTGACAGACTCTGAATGCAAATCAAAGTGTACTATTGTTACTTCCTTTATTTTTTTTTGTAGTTTTTTCCTTTTGTTCTGTTTCTTCTTTCACAACATGACTAATACCGAAATATGTTTTACCAGACTGCACAAACATAACCTATATCCAACTGTCTACTATCTTAGGGAGTGGGGAAAGGAGGGAAGGAGGGAAAAAATTTGGAACTCAAAATTTTATTTTAAAAAGAATGTTAAATATTGTCTTTACATGTAATTGGAAAAAAATAAAATACTATTTAAAAGGAAAAAAAAAAAAAACTAAGTCATGTCCTTATCCCGCCTCACCCCCAAGTGGAATGTAAACTCCTAGAAGGCAATGACAGTTTTTTGGTTTGGTTTGGTACTTGGATCCCAGCCCTAGCGTAATCTGGTGCACATAGTAGGTTTGTTAAACTGGAAGATCTGTTCTACTAATATTTAGCCAGCATCACCTTTACCCACACTACATCTGAGCCTATGCTGGAGGCAAGATTGCAGTTCGTGGAATGTGCTTTTCTTGTCCTTAGCCTATGGAAGGGATATTATTTCAGATCCATCTAGACAATTTCTAACATCATCCAATCTGACAGAATTCAAAGACCAACGAGATAAGATTCAGCATGATATTTTTTGTGGCAGTCCAATCCATTCTCACAGATATCTCTCTAGTTCAGACCTTTATTAACTCTCTCATGGACTGTTACAATGGCCTCCTCATCTCTGCTCTCCCTTTTTCAATTCTTCCTTCACAGGAAACCAATTTAATTCTACTTCTTCTTGTTCAGTAATGTCTTACTCGCTGTGATCCCTTTTGGGGTTCCCTTGGCAAAGATACTGGATTTGCCATTTCCTTCTCCAGCTCATTTTACAGATGAGGAAACTGAGGCAAATAGGGTTAAGCGACTTGCTCAGGGTCACACAGATAGTAAGTGCCTGAAGCTGGATTTGAACTCAGGTTTTCCTGACTCCAGGCCAGGAGCTCTACCCACTGTACCACCCAGCTGCCGCACGTGTAATCATACAGATCTGTCAGTGCTCTCAGCTCAAAGCCCTTCAAACCTTCAAGGGTGCTCCTTTTGCTTTGCAAAGGGTCAGTTAACAAATATTTATCAAGTTCTTACATGCACCATGCTGGGAATACAAAGATAAAAAAAAACAACCCAACAACGAAAAAACAGCCCCCTGTCCTCAAGGAGTTACCATTCTAATGGAGGCAACGGCACAGAGACAACCGTGGACAAACAAGATATATGGCAATCTGAAATAGGAAAGCACTAGCAGCTGGGGAGATCTGGGAAAACCCTCTTGTAGAAGGCAAAATTGGAGCTGAGTCTTGAAGGAACCAGGGAAACCAAAAGGCAAAGGGGCAGAGTATTCCAGCAAAGAGAGCCTGGGTAGGGGCAGAGATAACAACGATAATGATGATGATATCTGCAAAGAGATTTACATGTTATCTTACTTGATCGTCATAACCACCCTGCCAGGTAGATGCTACAATAATCCCCGTTTTACAGATGAAGAAACTAAGGCAGAGAGAGGTTGTGACTTTTCCAGGGTCATAGAGTTAGTAAGTGTCTGAGGCAGAATTTGAACTCACCTCTTCCTGATCCTCTATCCATCACCTAGCTGCCTCAGTCTGTAAAATAGAGTATCATTTTCAAGGAACTGAAAGCAAGCGAGACTCTTTAGCCCAATATTCAAGGCACCCACCCAAATACACACATGTACATACAATTTTACAACCTTATTTAATATTGTTCTAAATCCCCTTCCCCAAACACACAGTACAGTATGGATGAGTTATATTCCCCGGAAATGCCCTCCTCTTTCCCGTCTACCTGTCAAAATCCTGTCTATATTTCAATTCTCAGTTCAGATGTTGACTCCTACAACCAAGGAAACTCCTTTGTTCCTCCTTATTGGAAATTATTTTTCCTAAGAGCTTATCTTTTGTACATCTCTCAGACATATATTATGTTCTATTTAGTATAATATGTATTTATTGAGGCCTTTTGTTTTTGGATCTCCAGAACTCTCCACAGTTCCTGTACACAGTAAGGGCTTAACACCAGTTGCGTGTTTGTTGATTCTGTCTTGACTAGACAGTCAAGGTACAGAATAGCCCTTATCTTTGAATTTTCCACAGAGCTTGGCACCTAACAGCTGCTTAATATACCTCTGTTAACTTGAACCAATGAGATTGGGAGTAATGAGGTAACTTGGCTTTTGTTTCTTGGTCCCTTAACCGTGTCTCCCTCTGAAGTCAAGACAGCATTAGGGTGAGTGGGCAGTGGAAGCTGGCAAGGATGGCAAGGGAGGAAGCAACTTCTTCCTGGAAGACACGATAGCGCCTTCCACCCAGGACAGGCTCTCCTCCTGACCCTGCACACCAGGAACTCCCCAGTAGTGCCTGGCATTATTAAACATCTCCCGGCCAATGCTGAGAGGTCGTTTGAGGGGCCTGCTGAGATCTAAGACAGAACTGGAGCCTAAAACAGTATGACCTAGGCTCTCAAAGTAGAAAATAAAATCAGATTTTCAGTATGTGAGCAAATCATTACTTGGAAGTTATTGATGCCGTGAAGCAATCAGCAGTGCCCATAGCCTTTGGCACCAGGGACCAGGAGCAGTGGCTGTAACTTAAGCAATAGCCTCCATTGTGGTGGACAAGCCCTGGGGATAATTGACTGTGACAGGGGTTATGCAAGGGAGAAAGGCCATAGAATGGACATCAAAGGCAATTATAACACAACCAAGCTTGTCATGAAAGGAGGCAGTCATTCAGAATACAGTTTTAAAAATCATTTCCTTACACAGATTTTTGAATTTGGCCATCCTAGAGCTGATAGAAGGCCTCAAAGCTCTCAGTGAAAATGGCATTATACCAAAGAGCACCCTAGGAGTCTGCTTTCAGACCTTGGCTGTTTCTTGATATGCAGATTTGTGGTCTCCAAAGACCTAACATGTGGAGAAGTTATATTTTCAAAGCATTCACATCTGCTTTCCATTGAGCAGTGAAATGTATCTGATACTGAATCCTCACAACATAAAAAATAATTCTGGTTAACCAACTCCTTAATATAAAAATGTGACAATTGGCAATAGGGCATATTAATGCAAACCACAAAAGTCCTATTGGCTTTATCACAATCTCAATCAAAAAAGAAACAGTATTAGTAATAAAAATGAACATTTCCTGCAGATAGATTTATTTTGATATGTTGGTTCGTTTTGCTGAACTCTTTTTTTTTTTAATTTAACTCTTTGATACTTTGGGAAGGTCCCTCTGGAAGGAATACATTGGGAAATGTAGGTGATATTAAACCAAATGCGATCAATAAAAATTGGTTTAATAAAAAACAAATCACCATAAAAAGAAAATAAGATACATTTTAAACCTAGCATCTCCAGTACTTTAATGTTTGCAAAGCATTTCACATATTACCTCACTAAAACCTTTCAACAATCTCGGAGGAAGATACTACATTCATTCTCTCACCACCTTTCCCAGACCATTTTACAGATAAGCAAACTAAGACTCGAGTTTTAAGTTTCTGTTATCACCCCTCAGCTGGATTACAGAAATAGCCCCTAAATTGGACCCCCAGCTTCCAGCCCCCTCCCTCTCCATCCTCCATGTAAATGCCAAAATAATCGTTAGAGGAACACCTCTAAAGTTATTATTCCTCTACTTGACAATGTTCCTTATGACGTCTAGAGTAAAAGACGATCTCCTGAGTTTGTCACTGAAAGCCCTTTATCATATGACTCCAGCCTACCTTTCCAGGTGCATTGTCCCCTTCTCACACTCTACACCTCTGCCATCCTGCCTAGAATTCCATCTTCTACTTTCAGGCCTTACCCATACCTGGAATCCAAGTCCAAACCTCCTCAGGTTACCTTTCAGCTCCAACTTGCTGCTACCTCACATGGGAAAACAGTTCTCAGGTCCTGCTGGTTTTTAAAAGCTCTTTCTCCCCCTCCTCAAATTGTCATGCAAATACTTCATTTAGCTTAAGTATCTTCTCAGTAGAATCCTAGAAAACACTGCAGTTTTTGTGGTTGGGATTTATTTTAGTCGCTGTTGTTTTGGGTTTTTTGCATACCCAGAGGCTAGCACCTCTGCCAGGCACATAAGTACCAGTACTTAATGGATAACAATTGAGTTGGATTGCAAGTAACTGATGGAAACCAGGTTTTCCTGATGCCCAGTCCTTTAGTATTAACTTTGGGGCCATTAAAAAACAAAGTCCGTGGTCTGTTACCCATAAAATTCGAAGTTATTTTTAGAATCATATTTAGTTGGAGTTATTTCTAATAATTGCTATCTGTATCAGTGCCTAGATAGCTATGCCCATTTCTTTTTCTTTCACTGTTATTACATGTATAATTCTTATCATAGAATGTTGATGGAATTATAGATAGAAACTCAATATAGGGACTGGCCTTGTGATTCCATTGGTGCTGGGAACTCCAGGGAGAGGACACTTTAGCTTACCATTACAGGCAAGCACCTTCTCTGCAGCTTATAGTTTTAAAATTACCTTGAGCAAAGGAGTCAAAAATCAGGTTAAGTCCACAAGGCCTGAGAGCTGCAAGTGGCCCACAACACTTCCAAGTATGGCCAGAATCAGATTAAAATGTCATTGGGAAATATTAAAACAAAATAAACAGAACACATTTTAAAACTAAGTCAATATGCAGCCCGCAGGGATCCCCATGTACCTATTAGTGGCCTTCATTTCTCTTTGAGTTTGACAGCAGTGGCCTAGAGTAGAGAGGTTAAATGGCCTTCCCGGAACAGGCAGGATGTGTCACAAGTCAGAGCTTCCTGGCTCTGAGGTCAGGTCTCTATCCACAACATGCAATCTCTTATGCATACATATTACTAGTACTAAATATTTGATCCTTATTTCATTGCAATTATTAATAATGCCTTATGTTGGCATAGGCATCTTAACAATTTACCCATGTTATCAGAACCCTGAAAGGCTGTTTTATAAATGAAAAAAACCACACCAGGGACCAAGTAAATAGTCCAATATTTTATGGAGGTAGACAGTGGCTCAATAGATAGAGCTCCGGGCCTCCAGTCAGAAAGACCTCAGTTCAAATCTGGCCTTAGACACCAGCCGTGTGATCCTGGGCAAGTCACTTAACCTCTGTTTGCCTTAATCCACTGGAAGGGAAATGGCAAACCGGTCCAACATCTTTGCCAAGAAAACCCCATGGACAGCATTGATGCGCTATGGTCCACAGGGTCATGAAGAATTGGACACAGCTAAACAATGATGTATGTTATGTTCTACATGTGTCCTCACAACAACTCTGGGAGGTAGATACTGTTACTATCCCCATGTTATAGACAAGACATTGAAACAGAAAGAGGTTGTGATATACCCAGGATCATGCAGTAAGTATCTGGGGTAAAATTTGAACTCAAGTTTTTGTGACTCCAAATTCAGAGCACTTCCCCACCACCATCTAGCTGCCATTAAATGATACCCCAAGGTCAAGTGTCTAATAAATCCTAATCTAGAACCCAGGTCTTCTGACACCTAGTTCAATTATACTATTCTGCCCAAAATCTGGTTTTATGCTATTAATGCAATTAACACCATTACCATTTAAAAAATTTTGAACATCAGGCAATATTTATTAAAATAAGTTAAGACACATTATCTTGCTTTTCTTGACTTTTATTCTAGTCTGTAATAAAAGATACACTTTCGAGAACATAGAAACAACTTGACCTATATATGACAATTTCTTTAAAAAATGAAAAATGTTTTTATTAACATTATTTGTTGTTTCATATTCAAAAAATTAAGGCTAGATAGGTCAAGCACCAGATCTGGACAGAGAGAACAGTGAATTTGGAGTCAGGGTCTGGGTTTAAATTTTGACTGTCACTTAATTCAGTAGCTTTGGGGAAGTCACTTAATCCTTCTTGACCTTAATTTCCCCATCTGTAAAATGAAGGGGGCAAACTAGGTTACCTTTAAGTTCCCTTTCAGCTCTAACTCTAAGATACTTAAAAAAACCAAAAACAAACCAAACTATCCCAGAGTTATCAAGAATAATATCACTTCTTTGCGAGTCATCATCTTGAACAATCCTCTACTATTGACATGAAAAGAACGGAGGACACCTGCATGTACGCCAGAAGAATTTCTGACGCTCATTAAAGTCCTTTTTGCCAAATAACCATTAGATATTCACTGACCCCTATTGCAAGACTGTGAGAACATGCCCTTCTTTGTATATTGTTCCCAGCCCTTCTCTGAGTACAGACATTGTTGAAAAAATGGGTCCTCCAACCTCCAAGCGGCACAGAGCTGCAGTTGGTGCTTCTTAAGAATGAGTTTATAGATTTCTCTAGGCTAGAAACACAGAGAACTATACTCTTCCTTTGTCCCTCAAGTGGAACCAATAATGTGCAAAGTGTCATGCAAAGATCACAGGGAAGATGGAGCCCAATAGTCAAGAATTCCAGAGTACCCTGTGTGTTTTCTTTGGTGTTCTTAAAAGCTGTTTGCCTTGTTTTAGCCAGCAAGCTAGATATGATCTTAAAGAGACTGAGAAAAGGAGAGAAGGACGATCCCCTTGATGCTGCTGCATTTTATCATTATTATCACAGTTACCATTACTTCAAAAAGCTTTACAACATAACATGGGCTCTCCTGGTTTAGAGGCAGTGTTATTTGATAGTGAATCCAAATATCTAGCTGGGCTTGGAGTCAAGAACCTAAGTCTAGGTTCAAATAAAGTCTCTGACATTTATTAGCTTATGTGACCCTATGCAAGTCATTTAACCTGTAGATGTCTCAAGCAACTCCATAGGACTTTATCTTCTAAGTCACAGTCTGTGATATTGATGTTCATTAGTGGATGGAGTGAGTTCCCTACCCTAAATAATTATTAAGTAGCTACTATCTAGATATCCTTCCTGTATACTGTTTACAAGGCCTGGCATTTACAAAACTAACCTAATGAATGCTTTATTTATGTATCTAATTCTCTGTCTGTCTATCAACTTGTATAACAAGGCTGTGTCAAATAATTCCGTGGTCAGTCAATTTCACTAATGTTTTATCATCAAGTTATGAAAGTTCTCCGTCTAATGAGTGGCTGTGCCTGTATTAGAGCCCTAACCTTAGTTATAATCTTATCTTTTGCTGATAATCAAGGGTACCCTTAGCTATGAGGCAGTATGGTCTAGTGGACCAGGGTTGAAATGCCGGTTAATGTTTAATGGGAAAAATCATTTAACTTTGGTGAGCCTCAGTTTCCTCATCTGTAAAATAAAAGGGTTGGGCTAGATGATCTCTAAAGGTCCTTTCACCTCTAAATCATGAGATTTCCTTATTCTGTTGGTCAATCTCTTCCTCCCTGAGTCCCTACCATCTTGACTGGGGCCTGAGGAAGGACAAATTCTGTTTCTCTAGCTGGGCTCAGACCCCAAAACAGTCCCTTGGCTTCACATTTATATCCCATCCAGCAATCTTCTCAGGCCATGTTGCCATATGCTTTCCAAAGGTAAGTACTATCTTTTCTTTCCTCTATCCACCCTTCCACAATTCTCTGGGCACAGTAACCTAATCAGTAGCAGCATTACTTCAGGAAAGCACTTATCGATTTACTATCCCATAGATTGGCTTCTCATCTCTGTGACTACCAGATCTGCACAACTTGGCAGCAGGTAGGGACCAAAATTAAAACAAGCTAAACTTCTTTGGGCTGCAGATAGGTTTTTAGCAGCTCACTTTCCAAGTAAAAGTATAATTAATGGCTAAACTATTTTGCAAATAAACCCTATTTTAAAAAAGGGAAATTTCAACTACTATCCATTACGCTTTTTACGTAAGATTTTTTTTTTTAATCATGAAATCACTCCTCTCAGACTACAGACTGATGATGGTTGGCTGTCTCAGGTCATGTGACAGTCTGGAGTGAACATCTGCCAAGTTACCGGATCGAGGCACAATAGTGACTAGTAGAAGGCAAATTAAGTGGGACGTGGACAAAGTACTATACATCTTTACTTTCTTTTACATCCTCTACATTTTTCTCCGGCCACCCAAAACCCTTTGGCGGCCTGCACTGTATGTTGTGCAGGCCTGGACTAGACAGTCCCTTCCCTGGCTTTTCCCCCTATTAGAATTATAGAACTCCTTTTTATGGTGGCTAAGGTTTGGAAATTGAGGGGATCCCCATCAATTGGGGAATGGTTAAACCAGCTGTGGTATGCGATTGTAATAGAATATTATTGTGCTATAAGGAATGACAAGCAGGATCGTTTCAGAAAAACCTGGACTTACATGAACTGATGCATAGTGAAGCGAACAGAACTATGAGAACCTTGTACACAGTAACAGCAATATAATATAGTTTGACGAAGAACTGTGAATGACTTAGCTGTTTTCATCAATACAATGGTCCAAGACAATCCCAAAGGACCAGTGATGAAGTACTATCTGCCTCCAGAGAAAGCACTGATATTGTTTGTATAAAGACCGAAGCATGCTATTTTGCACTTTCTTTCATTTTTTTTTCTTTTATTCAAGTCTTCTTGTACAAAATTACTAACATGGAAATGTTTTACATAATTGCACATATATAACCTATATTAGATTGCTTACCATCTCAGGGAGGAGGGAGGGCAGAGGGGGAGGAAGAGATAGAATTTGGAAATCAAAATTTTAAATAAAAATGTTTAAAAAATTATAAAGCAACTTGAGAGCAGGGATTGGCTCATTTTTTTTTTTTTTTGTATTTGAATCCCAGTACTTAGCATGGTGCCTGTCATTGAGTAGGAGCTTAATAAATGCTTTTTCATCCATTCATTCTGAATCACAAAACCAGGGAAATATCCAAGAGAATGGACTCTTAGTATTTGCAAAGCTAAGAAAGAAATATGAAGAAGACCATCCTTTTTCATTTCAGGTCAGAATTTGAAGCCTGGAGGAGGCCAGTTGTGGGAAGCAGGGTTAGTGGATGGACCTGTAGTGCTTAAAGGTCCATCACAGATAGTTCTAATTTGAAGGCATGGGAATTATGAAGTGTGGGAAAGGGACAAAGGGCAGCACATGGGGGAGGGTAGGTTTGAGCATGATAATAAAAACTAGGGATCCAAACAATAGGAATACAGACTATAGCAATGTTGTAATGGGAATACAGAAATCTGGGATTTGAGTCTCATTTCAGTTTCTCAGTTTGACTCATCATTTCACCCAGGGTGAGTCAGACACTAAACCTTTCAAAGCTTCCTTTTCCACCCCTCCCCCTTCCTATTTGTATTTTATGCCTGTTTCCCTTGACAGAGCGAGAATTAATCTAGGCATACACTAGTAGTGAGCTTAGGGTAAAAGCATTTAAGGAGAGGGAGACTATGTCCTATATCTGTAGTCAATTAATGACATTGTTTCTAAAATTGACTATTTTCAGGAATGGACTATTATAAATGAGTTTTAAAGTGAAAGCTAGTGGAGAAAATAATTCACAATTTTATGTTTGTATTTATAGATTGTACAAACCATTTAGTTCAAAGAATTCCCAAAGTTTCAACAAACTGAAAACCACACTGTTCAGGAACTCTGCCATTCATGCTTTGTAGGGAAAAGAAATTTGAAGTGATTATGTAAAAGAGACATTTGTCTTTTTAACTGCTTTAAAAAACTGTCAAATGCTAGGACGTTAGCAATAGTTCCGGAAAAGGAGACTTGATTATAATACCAGAAAGAGTGCCACCGAGGGTGTGGATTTTCCAAGAGTGACACATTCAACATTGCAAAATTTATTTTTTAGGGTCTGAGATCCCTACCACACAGTTAGCAATTGAAATTTAAACACACACACACACACACACACACATATATATTTTTTACAATGTACTCATTTCATGAAAAAGAAATGACAGCTTTTGTTACACCGTTTTGCCAGTGTCGTAAATTTTATAATGCTAACCCCAAAGGACAATGAGGATAGGTTATTGTTTGAGAAATCCAATTCAAGATCAAAAAAGTTAATTAAGAGTTTGGTAGGTGGAGGTGAGAATGACTAAAAGGTACATTGTGTATTGGTAGAGAAGAGAATGTGGCTAGCTAGGGACACGGGAATAGTGGATAAAAGGACCTTGGGGCTGGAATAGGAACTAGGGACGAGTCCTAAGAAATGTGATGCATCTGCCTTTTTTTCTTAAAGAAACTTGGTTGATTGTGGGAAAGGGCCAGAGGGCAGTCCCTGGATATTTCCACCATCTCTGAGGACCACTAGCAACTCGACAAACCACAAACAGAGACCCTCATCTACAGCTAAAGCCTCCTGATTCCATTACCAACCCTCTGGTGTCTCAGGTCCCTGTGACAGGACTTGTAAAGAAACCAGCTGTCTGTGGGAACGATCAGGATCTGACCCCAGAGTTACTGACTGTGAAAGTCTGGCTGTTCTGACCACAGAATCACAGGAAAAAGAAACAGACAGATTAAAGGAACTGTTCCAAGAATAATTTTGGCACTTGATTTAAGAACTGGAAAATAATCTACCTCGCATTTGGGTAAAGAAAACAAATCAAGTACAGTAAAGGCCTGTAGAAAAGTCCAGCTGAGAGCCTAGGGATCTAGAACGCTCTTCCTCCTGGTCTTCATGAGAGCACATCTGTGTAATCCTGATGGAGGTTTTTTTGGGGTCATTTTTGTTTTCTTTTGTTTTATGCTGTTTATAGCAAGCAAGATACATATGTAAATAGGCAAACATTCATGTAAATATAGGTGCACATGTATACATGCATATGGACAAATGTATGTGTGTTCATGGGCGTATTTGCTTTCTTCTCCTCCCCCAAGATCACAGGAAGTAAGGGGCAGATGACAGAGGTAAAGTGTTACGTGCTTTATTTACAAAGAATGAAGACATTTCCCTAATGAGATTAGAAGGGAAGCTTACTGTTGGCCACCTGAAGATTGGCTGCACCCCCAGTGGCGTTTAGAATGCTAAAGCTTACCAGCCCTGAAGATTGCAGAGCTCAGGTAGAAAGCAGCTGTGACTTCTTGGCATCTATGAAAAAAAACAGAGTGAGAGGGGATTTCTCCCTACACACAAACACATCGGCTATGGGGCCTTGCCTACCCCAAAGGAGCCATCCACCTGGGATCAGGGAGAAAGAAAAGAGACAGAAGGGGCAGAAAGTAGCTTCAAGGAGCATAACAGCTGGCAGTAGAAAAGAGAGCCAACAGTGGATTCAGGAAGAATTAGCCCTGGCAGTTGGAAGCCGAGCTGCGGTCAGGAGCAGGTCCAGGAAGCCCAGCTCATTAACCCATCTAGCCAAGATTGTTCAGCCGGGGGAAGCAGCCAGAAGACCCTACAAGAAATCTTATACAGACTGCAGAGTGCCAGAGGCATGTCGTCTTGGCCATACATATTCCTTACCAGTGTGCCTCACTACCAGTATATTCACAGTTTGTGCCCACTGTTCTCACTGATGTTCTGTATATTTGTGGGACAGACTTGATAAACTCCAGGTTTATAGGGAGAATGTTGTGGGAGCCACTGTACTTACCATGGCACCTTTCTAACGTGCTTTAAAAACACACACACAATATACATATAGAAACACACACACACACACACATATATATATATACATACACATGTGTACATGCATATATATAAATTTCCCCAATTACATATTAAAACAACTTTTAAACATTTGATTGTTTTTTTTTAAGTTGACTTCCAAACTCTATTCCCTTCCCTCCCTGCTTCCTGAGACAGTAAGCAATCAGATATGTTATACACGTGCAGTCATGTAAAACATTTCTGTAACTAATGCACTTTTGTTTTGAACTGACGTTGGCCTACTGAATGATTAAAAAAAATTAAGTTCACTGGTGAGGTTCTCATGAACTCTGACTTTAGGAGTTATGACCCCCAGTGCCCCTTAAACCAGAGGTAGTAACTAGCCCCTGGTGCCTCAGTCTATGAGTTCAAGTTGTGAGGAGGGCTATATCCAGAGGGCACCCTACATAGGTATTCTTGAATTAAAAGAATGGTCTTTCTGTTACCATAGGAATCTATCATTACATAATTTCATGTGTGGAAAGGTATATTCATATGCATATGCATATTTGTTAATAAACATCATAGATAATCATGTCCATTTATCTCTATACTTGAGTGTGAAGTATTGGATAGAGAACTGACTTTGGAGGCTAGAAAATCTAGGTTTGACTCATCCTAGTGCTATGAACTTTCATGGTTCCAGGCTCCATTCCAGGGAACGAATGAAAAGGCATTTATTAAGCACTTATTATATGCCAAGGAGGGATATAAACACAAAAGCAGGCAGACAATCTCCGCCCTCCATGAGCATACATTTCTTCTCCTTTTTTTCTTCTGATGGCTGTTTAAATTTTTTTTGTAAATAGCATTTTATTTTTTCCAATTACATGTAAAGATGGTTTTAACATTCATTTTTAATAACATTTTGAGTTCCAATTTTTTTTTCTCCCTCTTTCCCATCCCCCTCCTCAAGATGGCAAGCAATCTGATATAGGTTATTCATGTGAATCATGTAAACATATTTTCACGTTAGTCATGTTGTAAAAGAAGAATCAGAACAAAAAGGAGAAGACACACAAAAAAAATAAAAATAGTCTGCTTCGACCTGCATTCAGACTCCATAGTTATTTCTTTCAATATGGAGAGCATTTTCCATCATGAGTCCTTTGGAATTGTCTTGGATCATTGTATCACTGAGAAGAGCTGAATCATTCATAGTTGACCATTGTACAATGTTGCTGACACTATGTACAATGTTCTCCTGGAGGTTCTGCATGAGCACACATTTTAATGAGAAAAAGAACACCTATAGGGGACAGTGGCCAAGGTGGTATATTTGGGCCTAAGTCACAGGGCTGGTGAGTACAGCTCCTGAGGAAGTCGACTGATATGCCTTTTCCAGAAGCAATGTTATTATAGTATATTGATTTGTTATGATGCCAGACAGAAAGGGGAAGAGGGAAAGAGGAGGGCAAGAAAGTTCTTGGCAGCCAGGGAATGGTGGCAAAAAAATGGCCTGGGTGGAATGTGAAGAATGTAAGTCCCAGAGCACCTGTATTGGAGGAGGAAATTTCTTCATTGGGTGTTCCCTACCCTATGAAATCACAGTCTTCATAAATCTTCATAAAGATATATGCGTGTGTATTTTAATGAACTCATATACATATACCTTATCTAGCTCTCTACATATATACATACCTCTGGCAACGAGGTATAGGAGAAAGAGCCCAGATTTATGCAATGAGTTATAGGAGAAAGAGCCCAGATTTTGGCAGTGAGGTATAGAAGAAAGAGCCCAGATTTTGGTATTATGTGAGGTAGTGAGAGAATAAAGTGTGAAGACTTCATAGGGAATATGTATATCTGTATTTATATCTAAAATGTTTGAGAATCAATATTTAGAGAAAAGAGAAATGGGATAAATTTGAGTCTGTGGGAATCTGATTATTTAGCCTTTAGGAATATCTTTCTCCCCCTTTTTCTTTAGATTTATAGATGTCACCTCAGCTGTGAATGGAATACAAGATTGTTTAAAGCTTCTCTATGAATAACTCATGCAAGGCAATATTCAAACAGAGATAGTACAAATTTAGTTAGAATGTGAACCTCACCAGGCCTAAGTTTCGTTTTCCTGTAAATCATATGATTTTGGGGAAACCAGATGATATTCCCCTCTCCCCCTCCCCTAGCCTACTTACAAATGGCCATCTTAGCATTAAAGTTTCTCTATAAGGTAATTCTGTAGTTTCTGTGCTTGTATTGGGTAAAAACTTATTCCTGGTTAGATTGTGAGGCTACTTATCTCGGCAAATGGGGATGGGAGTCCAGTCTCTGGGGTGGGATTTCTTAGAGAAATCCTTGTTTATACAAGGGTATATATCTCCCTGCTTGCCTTCCTCACTTTGCCTCTCTTCACTGCTCTCTCTGCCCTGGTAGTAAGAGATGCCCAATTCTTGAGACTTGATCAAATAAAGCTTCTGGGTTTTTTTCTACCTTGAGAAACCGAGATATCTCTGTTTTTTTGTTTTTTTGTTTTTTACTTGAGCCAGTGGTCTTTTGTCCCATACAGTATCATGAAACCAGGGTTTGCATCTGATTCCTGGCTCAGCTCCTCGGCACATATATGACAGAAGGACTCTAGGGGCTTTGGTTTCCCCATCTATAGTATTAAAGAGTTGAGCTAGATAATCTCAAAGACAAAGCAAAACTGATTTTAGGTCCCTGCTTCTCAAAACCTCTACGCAACATTTTGCTAGAGTCCATTTTGCTCATCCGCAAAATGAGATAATAAAAGCTATTCTTTGCCAACTTGATAGATATTAGGTGAATAAATGCAGACATACTAGTCAAAAGTTTTTTGTTTCAATAATGAATCTATGTAATGATGTATTATTTTATATGCAATCATATTTTTATTATACTATATTATAGAAATGCTTGTTTTATTCCACAAATTATAAATAAATAAATGATAAAAAAAATTCTGACTTATTAAAACCACCTTGTGATTTGTGACAGTGTGGCCTATAATCAAACTCATATCATAAAAAACAATTTAATTCATACTTTAGGAGCTTCTCTCCCACCCACACATATAGGAGAAGAGCCTTTCCTGGGGATCCCTACTCCTGATGCTGTGATATAATTTAAAAAAGTGTCAAATCCCTCCTGCTTTAACCATTAAGAAATTGACTACCTCCACATCTCAGGTTCCTTTGAGTAGTGGAACACAATATTTTGTAGAAGAGAAGTAGACAGGCAGGATTAGTGGCTTACATGATTATTTGTAATGTCTTTATCAGCTTTGCAAATGAGGGAAGGTTGATTATAATTAATATTTACATGGCTCTATGTGCACGCGCACATTTGGGGTATATACAAGCATCCATCAGGAAACCAAGACCAATCTAGCTATGTTGCCATTGGCTCCATCATTGTACCTATGCTTCCTATCACTTGGTACCTCTAGAGACTATTCTACCCCCATCCTATGACCCCGTTTCCTTAATGAGATAATCTATTCAGCTTTGGAATTATGTACGAGGGCTAAACTGTCTTGATTGGTAGATAAATTAGTACAAATCAAGCTAACCGATTATATCTAGTCAACTCCAGACCGTACTTCACATCTCATCCAGGCCACCACTGGGAACCAGAGGACTAACTGGGTAACTTGCCGTCTGCACTGACGACACTTCTATACATTCTCTTCCCTGCTGCTTCCTACATCGTTATCAGATCAATAATATTACTACCGCTAGGCAAGGGTATTAACAATTTCTGTGCATAATGATGTGTTATTAAAAGAACAGAAACACAACTGCTTGGCTGCCTGGCTGTAGGAGGGGGAGAGAAATCTGCTATTAATAAAATACAATGACTCTAATTTCCTCCCTCTTGCCTTGCTTGCGGAGTGGGCGTCTGGTAAGTGCTCTCTGCTCTATGCATTACTCTCCATTTTGCAGCTTATACCCTAACATTTCAGAGAATTTTAAGTACCTAAGTACTTTAGAGTGATTTTCTTGCCGACAGATAGATCTACTAAGGTAGAGTCAGAGCATTTTAGAGTTCTTCAACCTTAGAAATACTTTTTTGTAGATCATTTATTTTATAGATGAGGAAACTGAGGTCTTGAATGGGAAAATGACTTACCCAGGGCCACATTAGGAGATAGTGACAGAATTGGGACTAGACCCAAGTTATCCTAGTCCCTATTCTGATGCTTTTAAAAAAAAATCTCATTTAAAGAAGCATTGATTAAGTGATATAAGGAGTTCCATTTTTCTCCAAGTTTTATTAGTGCTTTTTAATTTTTGAATCACAGCTGTTTCCCCATATTCCCCTCCTTCCTCCTCCCCCACCCCCACTGGTCAAGAGCATTGTTTGTCATAAAGAAAAATAATTCATCCAAACCAATCAGCACCACGCCTGTCTGATAATGTAAGAGCTGGGAGCCCCCGTGATCCCCCATATTTCCACCAGGAGCAGGTGTTTCATCATTTTGTTGCCTTTCCCCCTACAGAAAGATGACATTTTTAATTGTTCAGCTTAGTAATATCTAAAACTTACTCAGAAATAGTATAATTCAACTTTCCTTTATTAACAGCCATCAATCGCGTCATTAACAAATATTGATTAATCATCTATTATATGCTAGGCATTGGATGCAAGACAAAAATAAGACAGTCCCTCCCTGCCCTTGAGGAGCTTACATTCTATTATAGGATTCTGCTGAGCAGACAGTAAGAAGGGAATACTGCCAGGCCTGGGGGCTAGCCAGGGCAAAGTACTCTGTGTAAGGAAAAGAGAGAAGGCTAGTTTAAAAGACCTCCATGGTCTTCACGGAGAGCAAGAAAAAGAGAGATGCGTAATGACGCTGGAGAGACAGATGGGGACAAGTTTGGAAGGGCTTTAAAAGCCAAATAGAAAATGTTATATTTTATTCCAAGGGCTATAGGAAGTCACTAGAGTTAATTGAGTAGGGAAATAACCTGGTCAGACCTGCGATTAAAGAAAATTGCTTTGTCAGCTAGGTGGAATATGAATGGGAGTTAGACAGACAACAGTTGAGACAGGAAGGCAAGGGTGTGCTGGAACTGGCTCTAAAATTTCCTTGTTAATGTTTTTTTTTTTAAATTTATTTTTAATATGTTTAGTTTTCAGCATTGATTTTCACATGTGTTTGAATTACAGATTTTCTCCCCATTTCC
>CM053623.1:365191391-365207290 GCA_028646595.1 Phalanger gymnotis
TTGCTGAACCTCTCAGGCTGAACCTCTGCCCCTGGAGGTTACATCTTTCCTGGGTGTGTTGGTAAACAAAGTGTGCTCTTAGCACCTAGTTCAACCAAGTGCCCTTGAAGAGTTTGGCCTTTGTTGCCTTGATTAGATTGAGAGTCCTTGGTGACCTCCTTGCCTCAGGGGACGGCCTAGTTTACACATGAGTTTGAGTGACATGTTTGGGACATCAGAGGCTTTTAGACCACGTGGGTTTAAGTCGCCTCTTTGTGATGATTTTAGGTCACGTGGGTGAGTTGCAAGTATGACTCACCCTTGACCATGAAAAAGATATAAAACCAGGGGCTGGCTTTCTCTTTTTTGGAGCTCTTACCCACAGCCATGGTGGCACATGTGACTCTGGGCCAGCCCTTGTTATGAGCTCCGGGGCTGAACCTAGATGTTAGTAACTGAATTGTATTTGGTCTGTCTGTCGATGTTTGTAATTTGTTTGTATTTGCTCTGAAGTTCAGGGTGCTAGCTTTTTCCAAAGAACTGAGTGAATGGTATTTGTATGTTGAATTAAAGTAAGTTTGTTAACCCCTTAATGTTGCTTTCCTTAGTAAAACAGATCAAAAGAACCTGGGCTTTGGCAGCATTCTTGTTGTTGGGCTTGTGTTGGTCTTTCACCCCCACGACAGCTGCTAGCCAGATTGTTGAAACACTGGGGTTGTCTTTTTTTTTTTGGCAGGGCAGTTGAGGTTAAGTGACTTGCCCAAGGTAACACAGCTAGTACATGTGTCAAGTGTCTGAGGCTGAATTTGAATGCAGGTCCTCCTGACTCCAGGGCCGGTGCTGTACTCATTGTGCCACCTAGCTGCCCCTCTGGGGTTGTCTTAGGAGAACAGCTGCTTTACCCAGACTTTTGTTTATTTCTACTGCTCTACATTCTCCCTGAGGCAAAGTTCTGTCTTTTTCTGGAGAGGAAATCTGGAGAGCTGAAAGTTTTCTAATCTCTGCCGTGTTCCCAGAATCCTCTCCCCCGCCAAGCCTTTTCAGTATGTATCTCGTCTGAGGGGAATGATTCAACAAGAGGGGAAAGACTGAGAGAAGTGATGAAGTAATGGAGCAAGGCTATAGAGGAGACTGAAACAGGTTAGCTTCCTTCAGAGTGACCAACTCTTTCTCTGAGACTGGAGGGAAGGAAAGAGGATTAGAGAAATGGAATTGAGAGAGTTCATTGCCAATGACCTCAATCTTTTGTCAGATATAAACTCCTTACCCTAGCATTTAAGGTTCTCCAGAATCTGGCACCAACCTACCTGTACAGGCTTGTCTTAAATAAATCTCTTCAATACATCCTACAATCTCATCAGACTGGACTGCCCTGTGTTTCCCAGTTTTATCCTTACCTCTCTAGTCTCTGTGCTATTGCTCATGCCTGGAAGAGATCCTACCACTTCCTTCCTTCAAGGCCCACCTCAGATTTCTTCTCCTTCATGAAGTCTTCTCTGACCAAACCTTTCCTTTGAAAGTGGTCTTTCTCCTTAAATTTCCCATAGCATTTTGCCTGGATCTTCCCTTTGCCCTGGTATTACTTTCTTGTAAATTACACTTATTTTTACACTTGACCTTCCATCTCTCCCATTAGGTTTCTTTTTTTTTTAATTTCATTTTCAATGAATAAACATTTAGTTTTTCTTCCTCCTGCTTTGCCTACTCTCTCCCTTTGATTAAAAAAAAATCTTTGTGAGAAATATACATAGTCATTTAAAACAAATTTCTTCTTTGTCCATGTCCAAATTGTATGTCTCATTCTACATCTTGAGTTCATTACCTCTCTCTCCATCCTCCTCTCTGGAATTGTGCTTGGTTGTTGTATTGATGAAAATTCTTAAAATATTTCAAAGTGGTTTTCACAGTGTTGTTGTTACTGTAAAAATTGTCATCCTGGTTCTGTTCATTTCACTCTGCATTAGTTCATAAAAATCTTCCCAGGTTTCACGGAAAGCATTCTTTCGTTATTTGTTATGGCACAATAGTATACTGTTACATTTATATAATGTGATTTGACCAGCTATTCCATGATGGATGGACAGCCCATTAGCTTCCAGTTTTTTCTCATAAAAATAGCTGCTATAAACATTTTTGTGCCTTGTTGCCTGCATTGTAGTTGTGTTGGGGCCCTGCAAATGTGGAGGGTGGGGAGCTTGGGTACCCATAGGAGTACTGAGTTGTGCCTTTTCCTCTTTTTAAAAAATTGTTTTGGGATGTAGACCTAGTAGAGGTTTCATGTGGGTTAAAGAGTACATACAGTTTGATGATTTGGAGGGCCTAATTTCAAATTGCTTCCTAGAATAGCTGTACCAATTTGCAGCTCCACCAATACTGTATAGGTGTGCCTTTGTTCCCATTTCTCTAATCATCAGTCATTTGGAACATTTTGCAATGGCTGTTGTTGATTTGGATTTCTTCCTTTGAAAACTGCCTGTTCGTATCCTTTGACCATCATTTCCCTCCATTAAATTTCAAGCTTTTTGAGAGCTAGCACTATTTCATATTTATCTTTGTATTCCTAGTGGATAGCACAGAACTTTACACATAGACATCCTTTCAAATATTTGTTGCATTGAAGTAAATGGATGATCATTTTTGAAACTTTCTTAATTTTGTAAACAGATTTGTCTCTTGAAACATACATGTTAATATGAACTATGTGCCAGTGTCAGAAAGATATTATCAAACACAAGATCAATAAATAAATTTGGGGATTTACAATTCTGTTCACCCATCTGCTGTCAACCTTCATCATTTATATTCTATCTTGATTAATGCCATCAGTGCTCATGAAAAAATAAAAGTATATATGAATTTCAACAAGTATGTTTTAATTTTAAAGATTTTTGTCTTCCTTAAGTGCTTGAAACCTTCGGTTAACAAATACGGTCTCATTTAAGATCATTTATTGCCCTTCAAAACAGAAGTATAATCAGAATCTTAGTTCATTAATTATAATGACTTTTTTTTAGCTTTGGACACTGATGGTTGTCAATAGATGTCTTTGCAGTGTCTAAAAGGCCTATTCTCTAAAACAAAGAGGAAAAATTATATAGCCAAGAAAATTATCATATAAAAAGGCAGTGGGTAAAAATTTTAGTCATGGTTACTTTTTTCTACTTTCATTGGCTATTTTCTGAACTATGAGAATTCTGCATTTAAAGTTGAAAAAAAGTTTTATAACTATATTAACATGATACAGATGCTCTTTCACAAGTCAACACGTGGCTAAAAACTCACAGAAATGAGATCTTCTCATCCTATTATTTTCAGCCTTCTTACAGTTATGGAATTTGGATATGTCTAACCAGAAATGCAGTCACCTTAAAGAAACGGGAAAATTAAGAAAATCACCATCTACCTATAAGGTTCACCTGCCTTTTCTTTAGCTCGATTAGTAGCCGGTTTGACAGAAATTGTGTTTCCTTCTGTGTTTTGTAGCATTCTAGGTTTCTTTAAAGATATCATTTCTTAGTATTGATAGTGACATTGGTCTTATTCAACCTCTACTGGAAGCATGGCATCTCTTGACATCAATTAAAGAAACCATCTTGAAGAAGTAACAATGTACCCTAAGGAAGTAAAAGTCCTGATGATGAAGCTTTTAGAGTTGCCTGGGGTCTCCCAAGGAAAATAATAAGTCTTAGAAAATCCATCTTCACAAATAATAAGGTGGTAGAACTAACAATAGCTTATTATGGCAAAGATATAAATATATAGGGTTTAAATTAGGTTTCTGAAATATTCCAGATGCATCTGATATTTATCTGATGGAATTTGTGGATTTCAGTCTTAAAGGGGGTGGGTGGGTAGGGAGAGAATCATTTCTATGTGCTAGGTTCTTTGCAAATACTCACTTGATTACCCTGACGAAACTGTGATACTTACTGTCATTATCCTGTTTTACAGACTGTAAGTGTCTTGCCCATTGTCATACAGCTATTAAGGGTCCGAGGCCAGATTTGAACTAAGGTCTCACTGACTCTAAGCTCAGCACTTCATTCGCTGTGCCACCCGGATGCCTCAAAGCTGCCACATTACAAAGGGATTGCAATTGGAGACAGAAGGAGTTCTGTTAATTCTTATTAGAGCTTTAGGAGCAAAACCACAATCTATTTATAGGCATTAAATGATGTCATACTAGTGCCTTTCTTCTTAATAACTGAAGAGACAGGCATGACCTAACCTTTACCCAGAAAGTACCTCTGTCTATTGTCTGGTCTCCTAATCCTCACTTCTGGTCTAGATTCTTATTTATTCTATGCATTTTTTAAAAAAAAAATAGAACCTGCATAGGAATTCTTGTATGTAGTAGTAAAAGCAGATAATGAACAAGAACAAACACTTCTTTCTTTTCACTCAAGACTGGAATCTACTTTCTACATCAGATTGCTTCAGCTTTTGACTCTTCTCGCTCAAAGAAAAACTTTCCCTATGTTGTTACTTAAAATTACTATGTTAACTCTGGGCTAAGAGCATTGTCCTGAGCAGGTACATATGACAAGGAGGAAAAACATCATGGGACTATTAAGGAGAAATGTAGGACAGTGCAGAAATTACAGCACGTTATAATTATAAGAATAGAACTTAAGTGGTTGAATTAGAATTTTGTTTTTCCTACTTCCTTTGTAAAACAGGACCTCTTTATTTATAGAATGTTATTTAAGGTAAATGGCTGTTATTCCTGTTAGTAGTATACTCACGTAAAAATGCAATAAAAACATTATTCAAAGTTACCATCTGAGTTTTAAATCACATTCCTCAAATTGTAACAAATGAATGGGGAAAAAAATCAATGTTATCTTAACAACAAAATCATTGGATGCAATTTGTGATGCAATTTCCTGCTACAAGGAAAATGTGATGGTTTGGGGGGGGCAGGGCAATTGGGGTTAAGCGACTTGCCCATGGTCACACAGCTAGTACATGTGTAAAGTGTCTGAGGCCGGATTTGAACTCAGGTCCTCCTGACTCCAGGGCCAGTGCTGTACTCGCTGCGCCACCTAGCTGCCCTGACGGGTTTTTTTTTTTAAATAATATTACCTGGATGATGACTTGTTATTTTATCTGCCAGTTATCTTATAAAGGTTGCATAATTATTATAAAGTATATAATTCATTGTTGGTGAAACTGTGAACTAATCAACCATTTTGGAGAGCAATCTGGAATTATGCCAAAACAGTTATTAAACCCCTTATACCCTTTGACCCAGCAATACCACTACTTGGCCTATTTCCAAAGATAATTAGGGAAAAAGGAAAGGAACCTATATGTTATAAAATGTTTATAGCAGCTCTTTTTGTGGTAGCAAAGAACTGGAAATTGTAGGGATTCTGATCAATTGGGGGATGGCTGAACAAGCTGTATTATACCATTGTGATGGAATACTACTGTGATATAAGAAATGATGAAAAAAATAATGAAGAGTGAAATGAGCAGAACCAAGAGAACATGGCATGCAGTAACAGCAATATTGTTTTAAAAATGACTTGGAGTGAATAAGTTATTTTGACTATTATAAATACCCAAATTAACTATAAAGGACATATCTGGGACAGGTAGGTGAGACAGTGGATAGAGCACTTGCCTTGGTATCAGGAGGACCTGACTTCAAATCTGGCCTCACATACTTGACATTTACTAGCTTATGTGACCCTGGGCAAGTCACATAACTACAATTGCAAAAAAAAAAACAAAACAAAAAACCCAGCAACCCCAAAACAAGCCACTATCTGCATCCAAAGAAAGAACTGATAAATAGATGTATGTGTAGAATAATTTTACGTATACGTATACCTATTTGTGTCTAATGGTAGCCGTCTCAAGGGTGGGGTGGGGCCAGGTGAGGCAGGGAGAGACAGAAGAAAAAAAAAGAAATTTACATGATCATTTTGTTTGAAAGGAATGTTTGAAAGGAATAGCAAATTGTATGTAGCAGATTTACAGTTTCATATGCAATTATCTTTTTTATTGCACTACATTATAGAAATGCTTATTTTATTCCAAAAAATAAATAAAAATAAATTTTTAAATGTTACCATAATTTTTAAACTAACATTTTCCTTTCCCTTTTTCTTTTGCAGCTTGTTATTCCACTGCAAAAACAGAGACAAGGTAAGGCCACAAATGTAATGACGAGTCTTACTGATCCAATGTGATAGGCTTCTCTAGACTGCTGAGATGAGGCAAGGAAATAGGAGAACTTAGTTCAAGCCAGGGCATTTGGAACAGTCGAGTTAGTGGACACTGGGAATTTTATCTTAGAATATGTCAGAAAAATGAAGAGAATGACCAATGAGTTTCTGAGACAGATCACAGACTGGTTCAGAGGTCATCAGTCAATAAGCATTTATTAAGTACTTACTCTCTGTGCCAGGCACTGTGCTGTGTGTAGGAATACAAAGAGAGGGAAAGATAGTCCCCACCCCCAAAGAACTCCCAGAGATACCTGGTAAATAACCCAGTACCTACAATACAGAGTAGATGGAACTTCATCATCTCTGGGAAGAAGGCACTAGCAATGGGGGGACCTGGAAAAGCCTCCCAAAAGAGATGATGTTGAGTCTTGAAGGTAGTCAGGGAGACTGAGGCACATGTAAGAAAGGGAAGCGTTCCAGGCGATGAGGGCAGCCTGAGCAAAGGCACCCAGTTAGGAGATAAAGTATCTTGTGTAAGAAACAGTAAGTAGCTGGATCATAGAATGTGTGGAGGGAAACAAAGTGTAAGAAACCTTAGAGGTAAGAAGGGGCCTTTTGGTAATGAGGAGAGACTAACTGCCCAGACATCTTTGAGAAATTTCACTAGTTAAAGCAAAGCATCCGATGAGTGCTTGACTTAATTCAGCAAGGCATTCGACAAAAGTCCTTCCGATATTCCTGTGGGTGATAGTGCTATTAGTTGGTTTCATAACTGGGAGAACAGATAAATCCAGAGAATACTGATTAATGAATTGATGTCAAAACTCAAAGAGGGGTCCTTAGTGACATGCCACAGGACTCTGTTCAAACCTTCTTCTGCCCAGTGTTTATCAGTGATTTGGAGAAGGACATACATGGCATGCTTATCCAATTTTGGGATGATATAAAACTCAAAGGTATAGCTAATTATTTTGTTGGAAGTATCCAAAAAGAAAAAAAAATAAAACCCAAAGTGTAAGAGACTAGAACAGTGGGCTGAATCTACCAGGATAGAAATTAATAGATACAATTGTAAATTCCTGCTCCTGGGTTTAAAAAGTCAGTTGTACATCATTGGAGACAGGTAGGTGGTGCTGTGAGTAGAACACCCAGCCTCGAGTCAGGAATTTCAAATCTGGCCTCAGACATTTACCAGCTGTGTGACCCTGGGCAAGTCACTTAACCTGTCTGCCTCAGTTTCCTCATCTGCAAAGTGAGCCGGAGAAGGAAGTGACCAGCCACTCCAGTATTTTGGCCAAAAAAAAAAAAACCCAAATGGAGTCATGAAGAGTTGGACAGGACTGAAGAACAACACAACAATAGCAGAATTTCATTGGATGGGAGAATTAACAGAACTCCTTCTGTCTCCGTTTGCAATCCCTTTGTAATGTGACCTTGGGTAATTTAACTTTTCTAGGCCTCAGTTTCATTATCTGTAAGAGGAGGTGGCTGGCCTTGGTGATCTTTCAGGTCTCTTCCAGGTCTATATGCTAGGACTGCTTTGGTTGAAAGAAAACAAAGATTTATTAATACCAATTATGTGCCAGGTACTGTGCTAAATACTTTAAAATATGGTTTTGTTTCATCCTCACAATAGCCCTGTGTGGTAGATGCTATCATTATCCTCATTTTACAGTTGAGAAAACTAAGGCAGATAAAAGTTAAGTGACTTGCCCAGGGTCACACAGCTGGTAAGTGTCCGAGGCCAAATTTGAACTCAGGCCTTCCTGACTCCAGGCCTGGTGCTCTATTCACTCTACCACATAGCTGCCCCATGGTGGTGATAGAGGCTGGTGAAAACTTTATGATTTGCCATCTGGGTGACTTCAATGTATCAACATTGTCATGTGGCTGCCAAAAATTCAATGCTTTCTAAATAGTTACTGTTTACTTGTTTGCATTGAATTTGATGTTGTTTTTAATAAAACATTAGAGTTTTTAAAAGACACACTAGTAAATTTTATTAATAGGAGTATATTCTAGACAATGAACATAGTAACTTCACTGTACTATATAGCAATCAAACAACTTCTGGAATGTTCTATTCTGTTCTTGGTGCCAAATTATGAAAGGGACATCGATGGGTAGGTTTTGGCCCAACATAAAGGGAGAATTCCTAACAATTAGAGCCGAATAAGCTACTTAATGAGCAACTCTTGTCTGGTATCTACTAGAGTGTCCCCACGTCTGCCCCCTTCCCTTCTACCGTTACAGAGATCACTTTTCCCTAAAGCTGTCTTGCCTCCCAGGCAAGACGAGACAAAGCTGTGTCAGAGACCTGCCTGGCCTCTTTGTCCCTTCATACAGCTTTCTGGCCGCCTAAGGGCATAAAAAGTCCCACTCATGTGGAATCTTGGCCTCTCAGACTTGTTGGTGCCCTAAGACCATACAAACCCTGCTCATTTCCATAAGGAGATGAAGGAGTCCACATCTACCAAAGCTGAAGTTTCATACTAGTGTATCATTGCTGCTAACCTTTCTACATAAATTATAGGTGTAAATATGTTTTGTTAACTATTCAATGACATATGAATGTTTCATTTAGTCCCAACATTAAACCTGGATTAACAGAGTGTTATTAGGCCTGGTGGTTAGGAACTGGGCCTTGTTGCTCACATTGTATTTGAGTTGGGGCACTGAAGATATGGAGAGTGGGGAACTTGGATAGCTGTATGCCTCACAGTGGCACCTGGTTGCTAGAGCACATCTGATTATGTACAGAATGGAACAAAGAATAGGGTCCTTCTAACAGAGAGCTCAGTGGGTGCTGGAGGCTCATGGGGAGCATATATCAGCTCCAACATTTCTTTGCTATTATTAACCATCCTGCAGATATTGGAAAGTAAAAAAAAAATCATAAAAAGTTTCCCACCATAATAAGACTAAAAGCAAATTGGCCCAAAGTATTCAGCAAATAGAGATAGAGTTTTTATCTTTTAAGTCCTGTGCAAGAGAAGGGAACCCTCCTAATAGGTCTGGGGACTTTAGGCTACAGCCAAGAATCACAGGCCTAGGGATGGAAATAAGGCCTCTGACCCAGAGGAATCAGAGCTATAAGACAGGAGAATGGGAGTGTCAGTGAGAAAGAGATTTGGGAATTCATATCAGTGTTAAGGCATCCCTGGGGCTTACCACTATTACTGCATCCCAGATTGTGGTTTACTCTCTGAGGCAGCAAGGGGAAGGTCAGCTTTTACCCCAAGGAACTTTCGAGGTTACGAGAAAAGTTAAAACAGTAACCTGATGAGTCACTGGAGCAATGCGAGGGCATGCCCTAATGGAGCCACTCTGAGTCTCTCTCTGGCAGCAGAGTACCATAGGCCTGAGAAACTCTCTGAGGACTTAATTCTACGGAATCAGCTAACTTGGAAGTTCCAGACCGGGGCCACCTTTTGTCCTTTTGTGGGGGGTGCCCAAGATGGATAGTTATTTGTACCTAGCTCCATAAAGATGAATTCCTTTTTGCAGCCAGCTCCTTAATGGGGGATCCTCGAGGAAGGGAGTGAAATTCCCAAAGACAGTGGGTTTAACAGTGAGGTTGACAAATAATGGTCCTTGGGCCAAATCTGGCCAATTGCTTGTTTTCACATGACCCTCTAGCTAAGGATAGGTTTTTACATTTTTAAATAAAATATATTTTAAAATAAATGTGGCAGGTCAGATTTGGTCCATAGGCTGGCTATAGTTTGTCAACACCTCTTGGTTTCATAGATTGGATTTATGTGGTCCCTCCATAGCCTGTCACGCTCTGACCAACCTTCTTCTGGGAAAACTAGATGCCACCATCTCAATGGAGCCCTAACCAAATGGTGACAGTCTTTAGCTGTGACCACCTAGTTAAAAGGATGTCATGAAGAAGACTAAAGCATTAGGTTATGGGCTAGAGAGTATACTTACTAACTGTGTGACCTTGGCTAAGTCACTTAACCCCTAAGGGTCTCAGTTTTAGGATTTACCTAAACCACATAATTTATAATACCTTCAAAGGTACTTTTGACCTCTAAATCCTATGATCCTACTTGTCTTTTAAGGTCCTTGACAACTCTAAGATTCTGTTATTCTTTCCTCTGCCCACAGAATATCCTCTCCCTTAAGAAGATGGGAGTAGGGAGCAAAAAAGTAAAGAAAGCAAGGGAAGGAAAAGGAAGGATAAAGGGGAAGAAAAGAAGTTAGGGACATAGCGGGGCTCTCTTGACAGTATTTCCTGACACATCAGCCTGCATGGACTTTGTATGTGCTCCTCTCTGCTCACTGTGTACCTGGAGGCCCAACTTTGGGGGCAGTCCAGACTCCAACCAGATGCTCTCAGTGGCTGATTCCATTCGTCTCCTGCACCATAGACTCCTAGAAGAAGTAATAGTAGCACCCACAGTGTTTGTGGCTTCTTTCTAGCTAAGATTCCAGAAACATTCTGCATGCTCTGGATTTAACAGTGCTATTCAATTAAGGATATGGTTGAAGGGGTAGCAACAGTCTTTGGAACGACAGGTACTGAGCAAAACAAGGAGCCAGACATCTTTGGGCTGCCAGGGGAGCACCTCACTGCCGCCAAGTTTTTCCCCCTATTCCTCTCAGGAAATCGTGGGTTGGTGACTAGGGGTCAGGGTTGGAAGTTAACACTTTCTTGTCTTCCTTCTTTTCTTTTTTTTCTGACTTTTTTTGTTGTTATAGTAAATTTTTCTTCCAAATAGCTGCTTACCTACTGTCAAGATGTAAGTCGTGGCTAATTCTGGGTGCACTGTAAAATCAGGTTAATAACTGATGCTAGATGAGTAATAACCACCTGGTTACTTTGTGGTGGTGGTCGTTGTTGTTCAGTCATTTCAGACTCTTCATTACCTGATTTGGGGTTTTCTTGGCAAAGATATTGGATTGATTGCCATTTCCTTCTCCAGCTCATTTTATAGATGAGGAAACTGAGGCAAATAGGGTTAAGTGAGTTACCAGGGTTATGCAGCTAGTTAATGTCTGAATCTGGAGTTGAACTCAGGTCTTTCTGACTCCAGGCCTGGCACACTATTCACTGCACCACATAGCTGCCTCATGGTGGTGACAGAGGCTGGTGGTAACTTTTTATGATTTTTTTTTTTACTTTCCAAACTCAGACATTTTTCTCTACTTTATGATCTAAACTGATTGTTTCTTAATAATTAGAACTGTCTTAAAATAGAATAGGCTGCTTCACTGAGGGTTTTCAAGTGGAGGATAGATGACCATTAGTTGTAGGGATTTTGTAGTGGGGATTTCTGTTCAGTTATTGGTTGGATGATATGACTTATAAAATCCCTTTCAACTTGGAGATACTGTGATTCTGTCTAGATCTGATTTTGTGAGAAACAGCTCAGTCTTCCCATTTCCTACCTCCCAAGAGCCTTGCTCTGGCCTATACATGTTCAGTGTACCAAAACGTTGTGAAAAAATAATGTAAGTACTGAGGGGCTGGTAAATGAGGAAGAACATTCTGACTGAATGAGAGAATTACTTAGATTTTGACCCACCCCTTTGAACCTGGAAATAGCCTCAAGTGCTGCTGCTGTATAACATGCCATCATTAGTCTGTAGCAAGGCCAAGATTTCAGAAATTTTTCCAGCTTAGATAAATAATAAAAGGCTAAGCTTCTTTGAAAGCTCAGGGTCATGTATTTGTAATTTCATAATCTGTGCACAAGAAAAAAAAACCTTCAGTAGGCTGTTGTCATCCTCCCCCCCATGATGGATAAATTAAAAAAAAAAAAGCCTTGTGAGGTAATGCAATTACTAGGAGAAAGCAAGCAAGCAAACAAATGTTCCAGCCGATTATCTTTATTATACCCAGCCCGAAGATGTAGCTGGGCTGACATAATGCATGATCAGTGAGTGTGGAGAGGAAAGACATTAATTAAGCCTCCACAAAAAAGCTAAACAGACATTAATGAGATGACTTCAAATTAAAATAACTTAGTTTAAGCATTTTTGTGATAAATTACGAGACTGTATAAAACTACGTTTTATGTCATATATTTTTAAAAGGTACCCTTTTTACTTCAAAATTAAAAAAAATTCTGATACATTAATAAAAATCACCTGGGGGAGGAACTTTGACTAGATGGTAAAAACTTCAAATCATAAGCAAACCTCACTGAAAAGATTAAAATGGCTTTTTATAGCTTATGTGGGAATTTTTTTTGCTGGACCATGCATATTAATTATGAGTTTTCTTTTTCTTTTTTGTTGTTCAATTTGGGGGGGCCATATTAGAGGGAGAGATAAAAAATGCTCGTAAAATGAATAATTTTTTAAAATAAAAAATTGGTATGTAGCCCAATTTGTTTTTTCATAAACTAGTTTCTTACCTGATCCTCCCCAAGCTACTCTCTTTAGAGAGCAATATGATCCCAATATGCATGAGACATGGGGACTGGCGCAGTGGTATTATATGCAGGTATATTCAGCCAGGGGGCCTAATGAATAGAGCTGTGGCCCTAGAGTCACAAAGACCTGAGTTCAAATCCAGCCTCAGATCCTGATAACCTCAAACAGCTGTGTGATGCTGAGCAAAGAGCTTGACTCCTGTTTGCTTCATCCATAAAATGGGGATAATAATAGCACCTACCTCTTGAGATTGTTGTGAAGGTAAGTGAGATAATATTTATAAAGCACTTTGCGAACCTTAAAGCTCTGTATAAGTCCTAGTAATCATTACCATCATCTCCCTGCATTGAGATGCAGGAATATTCTTAAGAGAGTCAAGTGCTTCCACTGCCCCCTCTCATTCGTGCATGTGTTTTTTTGCATGTGTAAGCTCGCACGCGCACACACACTCACACACACTCCTCAATTGAAGAATTGGACCATTTCCAATACATATATTATGAACAAGTTAATCCAAGGTAAAACTGGAAAAGATTTATTCTCTTCCTCCCTTTTGATATGCCTCCTCTCTGTAATATCTCCTTAGTTCAATTCCCTTATGTTTCTTCTCTCTAGAATTTAATGTTATGAAGTAAGACTGTTCTTAGGCATTAATGGAGTAAGTGATCATTTACAAGGTGTGACTTGAAAGTACCCTAGAATGTTACTCAGACCAAAAGTGTTACTGTTCAGTTGTTTCAGTTGTGTCTGACTTTTTGTGACCCCATTTGGAGTTTTCTTGACAAAGATACAGGAGTGGGTTTGCCATTTCCTTCTCCAGCTCATTTTACAGATGAGGAAACTGAGGCAAATAGGGTTAAGTAACTTGCCCAGGGTCACACAGTTGCCAAGTGTCTGAGGCCAAATTTGAACTTAGGAAGACACCATTAGCTGGTCACAGTTCTAAAGTCCCTACTTTAAAACTGTATTATCTGAGAAGTGGGCTCCAGCTGACTGTGGGGAAACAGGAAAGAAGCAGGCTCCTAGTAGCAAAATGAGGCCAAAAGGCAGTGAGGGTATATGGGGGGACAAGGAGAGAATGGCGCTGCTCAGAGGAAGCTTGAGAGTCTTCGAAGAAACTCTTCTTACATAAGAAGGAGATGGATGTGGGACAGCGGAGAGTAGAAGTTTCACATACAGAGGATCTGCTGCTGATAGGTCACCTGTGTGACCTCTGGCCAGTCCTTTGACCCTCCTGGACCTTGGTTCCTCATCTGTAAAATGAAGAGCTTGAACTAAATGACCTCTCAGAATCTCAATCTGCGATTCTGCCACACTTTCGAGTTTTGCTGAGTCATCCATGTTGCCCTGCTCTGGCTGTGGTGAAATGTAACTGTCCTGCAGTCATTCCCTTAATATCCAAGATGTGGTCTATCTAATTTGTGAACAAATCTACCTTATTATGCTCACAAGAAAGGCTAAAATGTTGCATTTTAACTGGGGCCTTCAGGAGACAACACCCCTGCTTTGTTGTTAAATCAATAGAATGCTTTATTAGTAGAACTCAGGCCCATACTAGCAAGACTATTTCTGAATGGTCAGGGTTTGTTGGAGTCTTTTGCTATTAGGACGAGTGGACTATGACTCATCCACCGCAATTAAGTGTTTATAAGTAGTCTCCATAAACTACCCAGTTTATTTACAGTTCTTTTTGTGGTGGCAAAGAACTGGAAACTGAGGAGGGACCACTTAAATAGAGAATGGTTGGACAAATGAATGGTGTATGAATGTAAATGAATACTCTTATGTTATATGAAATGATGAAAAGAATGGTTTCAAAGAAACCTAGACAGATGTGTATGAACTGATGCATAGTGAAGGGAGCAATCAGGACAACCGTTTATACAGTAACAACAATATTGTAAAGACAAACAGCCTTAAAGGACTTAAGAATCCTCTTCAGTGTAATGCCCAAACATTATTCCAGAAGATAAAACTGCTACTCGTCTCCTGAGAAGAGAGGACTCAGGGTGCAGAATGAGACAGACAGACACACACACACACATATATATATATATATATTTTGCTTTCCTATGTATATTTGTTATGAAGGTTTTTGTTTTTCTTTCTCCCTTTTTTATTTGGAGGGGGGAGTTGGGAGGGATAAAAAATAGATTTTCATGATTTGAAAAAATAGAATTAATTTATATGTAAACGTATATGTATATGTACATTAGTTAATTGGCTTTTTTTCTTTTAATTTTCCAGGTGCCCAACAAGAGATCTTTCTAGACCTAAAAAAGTATGGAGGGCGCCAGATAGGTAAGGCTATATAGTCTTGTTCATGACATTTGTTTCTACTGATTGTAAAAGACAAATCCTTTCTCACTGGCCCTTTAACTTCTGTATCACCAATGCACTATCCATCCAACTCCTTTCTTACTTGACTTTTCTGAACTTAAATTGGTACCTTCATTCAGTCTATGAAACTCACCCATATTCAACCCATGCATTCACCCTCTGGGACTTTCACCACCCACCTCTATTGGATTTTGTACCTTGGATTTTGGTCTGTGCCTATGCGTCTTGGCTCTGTGTTGTTAGAAACATGTACTTCGACATGGCCGCACTTGTGTCTCTAATTAGCCTCTATAATCCTAACTCAGTAGATGTGCCCTTTTCCCTTTGTAAATTATCAGTAAGCCTTGGAATTTTTCAATGATATCTTTTGTCTTTGCATAATCTCCATTTTCTAATATATTTCTTTTTCCTCCTGCTTCCAGAGAGCCATCCTATACAACAAAGAATTAAAAAAAGAGAAAAAAAACAAATTAACAAAAATAACTTACACCTCATTGAAGTCCAACATTATTTTATGTTAGTATTCCACACCCATTATCTTCCACTTTTGCAGAGAGGGGAGGGAGATATATTCTCATCCCTCATAATTGAAGCCAAGTTCAGCTTTAAGATTTCATAGTGCTTAAGTTTGTTTGTTTTGTTGTTGTACTTTACATGTACATGGTTGTGATCATTGTGTATATTGTTTTTCTGGTTCTACTTACTTCGCTTTCCTCAGTTTATAGGTCTTCCCATTCTTCTCTGTATTTATCATATTCAGAGCTTCATGCAGCACAGTAATGTTCATTTAACTCTGTGTACCACAGCTTATTTAATTATTTCCCAACTTTATGGGTATCTACTTTGTTTACGATTTTTTGCTACTACAAAAAGGAGCCTGGATTTTAAAATAGAACATTTGAAGATGATTTGCCTACTCTCTAGGTAACTCTCTTTGTAGAGATGGCAAAAGTATTACTTTTATTCTCATATTTAAAATATTTTCTCTTTTGACATATATGGGAGAGAGGT
>CM053623.1:365214865-365231802 GCA_028646595.1 Phalanger gymnotis
CCTCCAAATCTTTGTTGCATTGGCTTTTTTATACAAAACTTTTCAACTTAACATAATCAAAATTATCCATTTTGCATTTTGCAATGCTCTCTATCTCTTGTGTCATGAATTCTTTGCTTACATTGATAGATTTGATGGGACTTAGAGACTAACAAGATTATGTGGTAGGAGAGTGAGAAGAGTCAAAGATAATGCTGAGGTTATTAACTCATGTGTTTGAGTGGTATCAGTAGAATTAGTAAAGGTAGGTAGAGGGGGGTGTGTTTGGGGGAAAGATGAGTCTGATTGTAAAGTCTGAGGTGCTGGTGGAACACTGAATTGTAAATATCCAGCAGGCATTTGGAAATATGGTATTAGAAGCCTGAGGGAGACATTGGAATAGAGATATAGATTTGGAAGACATCCAAGATATCAGGTTGATAATTGAAGCCATGATAATGAATGACCTCAAGTGGGAGAGTCTAAAAAAAGAAAGGGAATAGTTCAAGGACAGAACCTTAGTAGATGCCAAAGTTTAAGGGCTGGGAATAGAATGAGTAGCCATATAAGAAAATAGAGAAGGAATGGTGAGAGAAAAGAGGAATGAAAATTTTGTGCCCTGGAAGATCAGGAAGGCTTGGCTTACCTAGATGTCTAGCCACAAACACCACACCCCCCTTCCAGCGGCTTATCCAAATCCTACCTCATCCTTCAATACATAGCTCAAATCCTATCACCTTTTTGAAGACTTCTTTACTGAAATAAATGAGATTTATCTTTCCCTTGAATTCTTATCAACATGCTTAAATATTAGACAAAGCATTCTTTATTCATCATGATCACTGACACTTATATAGTGTTTTTATAGATGCAAAGTGCTTTAAATATGTGACCTCATTTGATTGTTGTATCTCTTACATCACCTAGGATAATGTCTTGCTCTTAGTGGGTGTTCAATAAATAGAGTTCGATTATTTCAACTTGTATTCATTTGACTTCCAAATGCACAGTCTCAGGCCTGATTTCTTCCATTTTATCTGTAGGTCAATATCTCCACTTGCTTGTAAGATACTTTCATTTAAGTGTGTCGGTAATTCCTGAAAAATATATGAAATGTGGCCTTTAGTTACTTAACTAGCCAGCTATTGATCGATCTCTAAAGTTTTGTCTAGCTCTCTGAATCTGAGATTTTGTAATATTAATGGTGTTATCTTATTTGCAGATCTCTTGGCTTGAAAATTCTGGATGATTATTTTTGGGTCCTCAGATACAATCTATTACCAAGTCCTGCAAACCCCTTATCAGTATCTCTTGGATCTGGCCTTTCCCTCCTATTTTAGTAAACATCACTATAGTCCAGGCACTCCTCACCTTGTATTAGAACTACCATAGTAGCCCCATAATTGACCTCTCTGCCTTCTCACTTCCCCAATCTACCTTGTTACTAATTGGCATTATTATCTTCACCAACCATCTTTTTAAAATTTAATATAATTTATTTTTTGTTACATTTTAAGTTTCAAACTCTCTCCTTCTCTCCCTCCCCACCCTGTACTAGAGAAAGACACCATTTGACACAAATATACACATTATATATACATATATACACACATATATGTACAATATATTATGCATACTTCTATTTATCAATTCTTTCTCTGGAGGTAGATAGCATCTTTGTTCATAGGTCATTTGTAGTTGATTTGAATATAATACTCAGAATAGCTTAGTTGTTCACAGTTATTCTTCAAACAGTATTGCTATGCCTTTATGCAATATTCTGTTGGTTCTGCTCATTTCACTCTTCATTATTTCATGCAGGTTTTTCCATGGTTTTCTAAAATCAACTTGCTCATAATTTCTTTTTTTAAAAAATTAATTAATTAATTTTTAGTTTTCAACAGTCACTTCCCTAAGATTTTGAGTTCTAAATTTTCTCTCCCTTCCCTCTTCTCTTTTCTTCCCAAGACAGTATGCATCATTCTTATTAAACATATTTAGTCATGTTGTAAAGAAGGATTTGAACCCATAGGAAGAACCACAAGAAAGAAGAAACAAACAAAAAAAGAAAGCAAGTAGTATGCTTTCATCTGCATTCCGACTCCATAGTTCTTTTTCTGCATGTGGATAGCATTTTCCATTGTGAATCTTTTGGAGTTGTCTTAGATTCTTGCATTGCTGAGAAGAGAAGTCTATCAAAGTTAGTCATTGCACAATGTGGCTGTTACTATGTACAATGTTCTCCTGATTCTGCTCACTTCATTCAGCATCAGTTCATGTAAGTTTTTCCATGTTTTTCTGAGTATGCCTGCTTAATTGTTTTTTATGGAACAATAGTATTCCATTACATTCATATACCACACAACTTGTTCAGCCGTTCCTCAATTGATGGGAACTCCCTCAATGTCCAATTCTTGGCCACCACAAAAAGAGCTGCTATAAATATTTTTGCACACGTAGGTCCTTTTCCTATTTTTATGATCTCTTCGGGATACAGACATAGATGTGGTATTGCTGGGTCGAAAGGGTATGCACAGTTTTATAGTCCTTTGGGCATTGTTCCAATTTGCTCTCAAGAATGGGTAGATCAGTTCACAACTCTACCAACAACGCATTTAGTGTTCCAATTTTCCCATATCTTCTCCAACATTTATCATTTTCCTGTTTTGTTATGTTAGCCAACCTAATGAGTGTGGTATGATATCTCAGAGTTGCTTTCATTTGCATTTCTCTAATCATGATTTAACTGCTCATCATTTCTTATGGCACAGTAGTATTCCATCACAATCATAGACCACAACTTGTTCAGCCATTCCCCAATTGATGGGCATCCCCTCAATGCCTGCTTCTTTGCCCCCACAAATAGAGCTGCTATAAATATTTTAGAACATATAGGTTCTTTTTCTTTTTTCCTGATCACTTTGGGAAACAGACCTAATAGTGGTATTGCTGGATCAAAGAATATATACAGTTTTGTAACCCTTTAACCATTTTTTTTCATTAACTCACTACCTGATCCTGATAATGCCACATAAATGAAGCATTGCTATGTTACCAAACTCATGCACTTCTGACAGACCTTCAAGATCTTCTCAGCTTAGCACACCTAGAGGCAGAACGGGACAGTGGAAAGCACACAGGCTTCATATAAGAGGTCCTGGGTTCATATTCTGTCTGTTACTACCTGTACGATTTTAGGCAAGTTAGTTAATCTCTATTTGAGCTTCTGTTTCCTTATCTAGGTGGCCTCAGGGGTTCCTTCCAGCTCTAAATCTGGGATCATATAATCCCTTATGACATTCAGTTACATTCCTATATGACTTTCTATCCCAATGAAAAAAATAAAGGCTGCCCTCCTGCTTTTGTCTAATAAAAGATTATTCTTATGCCTCATTCCCTTTCTTGTCCGTTCCTCGCTTCTTTAAAACCTGGCTTGAAACTTACTTGTCCCAGGAAGTTTTCCTTGGTTAAGCCCAAACCAGTTGTTCCTTCATCAACTTACTACCTCTTTCATTATTCATTTGCAGTCATTTGACTGTTGCTTTTTGTGTTTTCTTCATGAATGTATGTTATGAATTCTGAGTTAGATTATATACCTTCTAAAGGCAGAGACTGTGGTTTTGTTTTGTTTTGTTTTTTTACTATTTTACATTCACTTCTAGTTTCTTTTTTTATTCTAATTTTTTTAAATGATTATTTATTTTTATTATCCTTTTTTAAATTTTGAGTTGCAAATTCTCTCCCTCCCTCCCATCACCTCCCCCACCCACTGAGAAGGCAAGCAATATATCAATTACACATGTGAAATCATGCAGAATATATTTCCATATTAGCCATATTTTTAAAAAAACAGGAAAAATGAAGTGAGAAAATTATACTTCAATTTGCATTGAGAGTTCATTAATTCTTTCTCTGGTCACCTCTAGTTTCTATCATTGTTGCAAATCTATGATGTAATTCTTACCTCGAGTTGGAAGTGACCTTGAAGATCATCTAATCTAACCATGTTCAACATGGTTCAGGGTTCTTCACATTTATTAAAACCCAGTAATTGTTGTTGACATAAAAGTCTGTCTGTATTCTTGGTTTGAGCCTGAGTTGTAAATTATCCTTTTAAAAAGTATATGATGACAAAAACATAGTTATTCTAAGTAGCTATTTTTGGCTAAAATGTGGATTAAATACATACTTAACTCATCTTTACAAATGTCATCTTTCTCAACAACTGTACTCATAAAATGCTTATATGTAGACTTTTTAAAGAAAAGGAAAAATCAGTAAACATGGAGATGTTCAGGTGTAATTTTTAAGGTATGGGCATTTACTTCATAGTGGATAATGTATCCTTTTGTTTTTCTCCTTTTAATAGAAAATTGGTTTGGGGAAATCAAGATACTATCAAACCTTTATCTTTGAACGCTTTGAATGCGAAGCTAACTAAAAGATTGGAGCGACTTGCAGACCCCAAGAAGATCTCCAAACTACATATACCCAACAGGTTTGGCTTATGTACTGTTTGTTTGTTTCATTACAAGACCACAGGGTGCATGAATAGAGAAATCTTTCTCTAAAACCCACCTGTGGACAGCGTCACTAGTCTTAATGGCCTAAGGAGGAGGGTGGCACCTTGTCTACAGTGTTGAGCTACAATCCAACCTCTTTACAACCAGACCTGATACATTGCCTTCTACATGGTACAGGAAATGCTTGTAAATATTTTTTGGGTAAACAAAAAAGCGGATAAAACATACTGTCAGTTATTTCAGTTTTTCATTTGGGCAGTTGTTATGTTTTGGGAGCCATAATTAGGTATGTAACATACATAAATCTCTTTTTTGTGTAAATTTGACCCTCATCAACAAGCACAGACTAAGATAACAATGAACATGGAAATGATTGTATTTAAAAAAACTCCAAAATTCTCTTTTGTACAGTTTTTTAAAAGAAATATTAAGTTTAAGAAGGTAGTAAGAAAATTGTTTTACTTGTGTCCCCTCCTGTACTTTTTTTCTGTGTATTTGAAATGTTTTATTGATGTTCTTTTAAGATTTCTATCATGCCCATTAACCTACCTCCCCTTCCACTAATTGATGGAATAAAAATGTATTTATTACACATTGACTATGACCAAAGCACTGTGCTAAGTGGGGGATACAAATAGTTGGGAATACAAATAGGAAAGTCAGGTAGTCCCCATTCTGAAGGAGCTCACATTCTAATGAGAGAGATAACACACATGGAAGTTTCAGCCACAAGTCAGATAGGAAAGGCCTTGGTCCTTAGGGTGTTGTGGTGAAGCAGATGATAATGCCTCTTCTTTAAACATCATTTCCACTGATAAAATCAGAATAGTTTCTGATGTTGAACAGTTTGACAAGGGAAAACTTGGACAAAACTTTGGTGACTAGAACCTTCTCTTCTCTGAGTTTTCAGTAAATGTGACTCTAATACTCGAAGGAGCAGTAGCCAAGTTGTATCTAGGCATTGCTTCCCAGGATGCTGTCTGTAGGCAGTGGGATGGAAACTTGGCTGTTCCTAAGGATTTGGGGATTTAAGGTACTGAACTGTCTCCATTGTGATCTGAGGGGAGACAGCAATCAAGGTGGTGGGAGGTGATGGTTTAACTTACCTGGCACATTCTGCTTCCTGTCTCTCCCTCAGGGTGCCTTGCTGCTTCAATTAGATTACTCAGCCTTAATCACTGAATGGGCATTGCCGCAGACAAACAGAAACCTGAGAGAGACCTTAGCTTAAAAAGGCCAAGATCTCCCACTGCATCTGGGGCTATCTCCGGTTGTCTTAATTTATATCTTGCCACTGGACCCAGATTGCTCTGGAGGAGAAAATGAGGTTGTGGTGACTTTGCACAGCCCTGCCTCACTTAAATCCAAATTCTCTTGCAAGTCATGGCATCACCTTCTTAATGCCATGGTCCTCTTTGAGAATGAAGGACAAACAACAATGACGCTGGCCTGCATCCCCTGTGAGTGGTAGTTGATGGACACCTGTTTTGTTTTCAATTCTTTCTAAAGCTGAGAGTGTTTCATAAGTATTTTCGTACGAATAAGTTCTTTCCAACTCTTTCCTTGGATTTTCTTGGGGCACAAATTTAAAAGCTTCATTGTATCAAAGGGTATGTGCAATTTAGTGAATCGTTGGGCAGAATTTTAAATTGTTTTCCAGAATAGTTTCAATTCACAGTTCTGTCAACAGTGAATTAGTATGTTTTTCTTCCCATGACACTTCCAAAAATCACTATTGTATTCTGTTGTTGTCTTTGCCGTCTGATAGGTATGAACTAGAAACTGAGAGTTGTTTTTACTAGTTTTATTGCATTTCTCTTATTTTTAGTAATTTGGAGCATTTTTTCACCTAGTTCTGGACCTTGCATTTCTTCATTTGAGAAATGCCTGTTCATGAGCATTTATCTGTTGGAGGAAAGACCCTTAGTCTTATATGTTTGCGTTCATACTTTGTATATCTTGACAATTAGACTTTTATCAGAGAATTGTGTCATGAATATTTTTCCAATTAATTATTTTCCTTTTGATTCTAAATGCATTTCCCTGTACAGAAGCTTTTCTTCAATTTTACATAGATGAAATTCTCCGTTTTAGCTTCCATGATCATCTCTAGCCTTTACATAAATAAAAATTCTTCTCTTATTGATAGTTGTGAATGGTAGCTTCTCTTTGTCCTCTAACTTTTTTATTATATGACCCTTTATATTTAGATAATGTATCCATTTGGAGTTTATTTTAGTATATGATATAAGATGTTGGTCTAAAGCTAATTTCTAGAGACTTCCTTCTAATATTTCTGGTATTTTTGTCAGGGAGTTATCCCCCCATAAGTTGGTGTTCTTGAGTTAATTGACCACTATAATACTATGTTTGATTGTTTCTGGGGTTTAACTAATCTGCTCTGCTGAGCAACTTTTCTCCTTTCAAACCAGTATCAAATTGTTTTTGTACTTTTTTGGCTTTGTAGTATAACTTGAGATCTGGCAGTGTTAGATTCCCTTCATACCCACTTACTTAAATTATAGCCCTTGAAATTCTTCATCTTTTATTACTCTAGATAAATTTTGTTCTTGCTTTTTCTAGATCCATAAACTACCCTGTCAACAGTTTGATTGGTATGGTACTAAATCTATACCCAAATATCTATAACAAAATGAAATTGTTATAAAGGGCTCCCTCTATAATTAAAGGGCACTTGGGTGGAGACAGGAAGATTCATCTTCCAAGTTCAAACCCAGCCTCAGATAGTTACTAGTTGTGTGACCCTGGACAAATGATCTTGTTGGCTTCAGTTTCCTCCCCTGTAAAATGAGCCGGAGAAGGAAATGGCAAACCAATCAAGTATCTTTGCCAAGAAAATCCCAAATAGGGTCACGAAAAATCAGGCTGAAAAATGACTGAACAACAACAAAGGTAGAGTTGGATGATGACTTACTACTCAACTCCAGAGACTTGAGATCAGAACACAGTGACTCGCTATTGTATGCTGATGAAAGGTTTAGAATGGGCCGTGCAAGATGGTGTGTGTGTGTGTGTGTGTGAAAGAGAGAGAGAGAGACAGAGACAGAGTGACTGAGAAAGAGAGACTCATTTTGAATGTTTTAAAGTGTAATTATTTTGTTCATTAGCACATATTCTTTGGAGAGGGCCTTCTTTTGAAAGAGATTTCTGTTTCTGCTAATACTTTTTACTCCTTAAGTGCCTGCCTGGTTTGGGGGTCAGCTGTATTCTGCAAATCCTCTGAGAAAGAATGAAATTCAAGTCATAACATCTGCTTTATTTTTGCTTCTGAGACTTAATCTCAATGTATAATTGTGGAGAGAGGACTGTTTCTCTTTAAGGTATATGCATGTTAAAATATACATTGATCATTTTCAGTGACCGCATTAGTTTTCTCCACTTTAGAAAAAACAAGTGGAGGTTGCAAATTTTTCTAGATCTGGGGCTATTATTTGTTTTTTCCCCAAACAGTATATGTTGAATTCTTGAGCCAATTTCTTTGTAAAATGCTGTGTAAATTTCAAAGTGCTGTGTAAATGTGAACTATTATTCACGTTACTTCAATGCTGAGTCTTATGAGTGGAAAAATTTGTAAATTAAGAGAGAGAATAAGATCTTTTCTTGCCTTACTTTGGATGCCTAAAATTTTTCTTTTCCATTTGCTATGAGTCAGAATTTTGATGGAAACTGGATAGGTGTAAATCAATCCCTACCCCTCTCATACCCTCCCCCCTTCCCCTGACACACACATAATCCTACCATACCACCCTGGGTCTTTTACGAAAGAAAACCTGCGTCCTCAGACGTCAACGGCAAGGTGACAAAGGGCAGGAAGTTCTACGGGATTGGTACAGAGAGCCTCGGGGAGCCTTGGCGAAATGGGGCCACGGGCCACACCCAGAGAAACCAACCGCAGGATACCGAATGGAGGATGAGGGGCAGTCAAAGGGAAAAGAGCAGGGAAGCAAGGACTTGAAGGCACCCAAAGGAGGGGAGGGTCAGAAAAGTGGAAAGCAATTCCAGAAAGACCCAGGAAACCAATTTCTGGGCAGAACTGGTGTCAGAAAGTGAAGCTGGTCTGGTGTGAGAGGAAGATGTAAGGCCTTTGGGGACAGCAGGAGATGAGGTCTTGAGGGGAAAAACATACGTTTGAAGAGAAATTTTGGAGAAATGCTTTTGAAGATACAAAGGGAGTACATACGCTAAAGTGTGCTGATAAATGTTTAACAACTTGCTATATATATGTGTGTGTGTGGTGTGTGTATGTACATATATTTTGGAGGACACACTTCTAAATTTAATCTACACTATTATCATTTTCTCCACCGTTTTCTTAAACCTTAGAGGATCAACAAAACAGTAAATCAAAGCCCTGATTTTGCAGCATTTGCCAATTTTCAAGGTGTAATGTTTGCACTGAAAATTTCACTATTGACTGAGCTGTCTCTGTCATAACATTTCGAGTGGGAGAGACAGAAGACAACAGAGATCGAATTAGAAGTAAATGTAATATGGCAATTTCTGTAAACTGAATAGGTATGGAGCCAGGCTGTGTGGTATATTGGGAAAAGCACATTTCTTTAGTGAAATAAGTTATACTCAAGCCTTTCTCTCTCTCTCTCTCTCTCTCTCTCTCTCTCTCTCTCTCTCTCTCTCTCTCTCTCTTTCTCTTATACGGGGTCAGAGCAGAGAACATGGATATTTTACTCTGAAACATGTTGATTTTCTCTTGCCTAAGAACCACAGCTCAAAGCGAAGACTGTAGGAGCTAAAAGAAGAAATCATTTTCATCAATGATAGTAACAGAGATAAGCAAATCCTTATTATAATAAAAATTTGCTCTTGAAATTTAAGTATTTGTTGGATAGTTTTGAAAAAAAAAAAAGAGTACTCAGTAAAAATCAGTGCAAAGTCCTTAAATTTTTCTCTAATCCAGAAATACAATGTCAAGATAGATGAAAAATTTAGAACTAGGGATAAGTTTTCTAAGTAATATCATTGATGTTTCCCAATTTTAAATATACTTTCCAATACACGATATAGAATATACCTACTTATTAATTACTTGACCAGTTTACAGAAGCAATTTTCATTTTATTTTTAAATCTAGATATTTCTAAATATGAATGGATAATAAACCTATTTGCTGTTGCCACATATGATACATTTGTTATTACTCTATTAGAAGTTAGAATAATTAATAGATTTATTTTGTGATGGTACATCAAAACAAGCCTTTAAACCTGAACATGTTTCAGCTATGAGTAAATAAAGAATTCTCTGGTTAACTCTCCCTCCTCCCATATAAATTTTACTGTTATTTGTGATATCTTATATGTGTGAAAGTGGGTTTTCCACTGTAGCTGTTATAAAATATCAATGAATTAGTGGTTGAAATGGAATTATGAGTAGTAGTATCTTCAAGGAAACCATACTTTGAGACACTGTGCTAAAGAAGCCTATGAATAATGAATAATATACTTATATGCTTATTATTTTAATTTTGTAAATATAAAAATTATAAAAAACAAGTATCTGTATTTTGCATGTTTACTAGTTATTTGTTACAAAATTCTAAATAAATAATTTAAGTTGAAAAAACTATGAGCTAAAAAAGTATTTGTATGAACTTTTTTTTTTTGAAAAGTATAAAGGAGAGGGTTAGTATCTGGTAACCTGAAAATAAAAATTACTTGGGGAAGAGATCAATACTTAAAAAGAACTGCTGGGTAAATTGGAAAATAATTTGGAAGAAATTAGATGTAAATCAACATCTTTTGCCACAATAAGCTCAAAATGGATAAATAATTTTAAAGGTCATATCAGTTACCTTTCACAGTTGTGGTTTTATGGATGGTGCTGGATTAGGTGCCATTGAGGTCCTTTCCAACTCCAAAATTCTGTGAATACAATAGAATATTGCTTTGCCATAAGAAACAATGAATATGAAGAATTCAGTGATGCCTAGGAAGACTTCTTTGAACTAACGCAGAGTGAAGTCAACAGGATCAGGAAAATAATATACACAGTGACTATACTAGAGGAGACTGAGGAGAGGAATACGTTCTGAAATCAAAGTGATTTATAAAAAAGATATTAACATTAATTAAAAGGAAAGAAAATAAGTCTGAAAACCAGAAAAAGTATGGTTTTTTTAAAAGAGAGTATACATGAAGTTTGAAAATCACTGGTGTGATATACCATTTTGGGATGTTATTTAGTTTGCCATACATGTGCCATGTTTTCCTAATGAGATTTCATGCTCCTTAGGGAAGGAGATTGAATCTTATGCTTTCTTTGCATTCTCTGTGGTATATAATAGAGTTCTTGGCGTGAGAGACAATGCCTTGGAGTAGAAAGAGGCTTGAAATCTGAATAATTGCTTTGAGTTTTTCCTGTTCACTAGCCATGTGATTGTAGGCAATTTAGTTAAATTCTCTGTATCTTAATTTCCTCATCTATAAAATGGGGATAATAAGTCATGCTTACTTCCTTATGGTGAAATTATGAGGAATGTACTTTGTAAGTTGTACTTCTCTAACCCAGTATTCTAGTATATCTCCAATTTTATTGATGCAGGTAAGTTGATTGCAATTCATTCATGCCTGCCCAGCCTTTTCGGTGCTCATCTATGGCCTCACATAAGTTAGTCACAGGCAGCTGTCCTTGAATTCTGTGTTGGAGGCATTCCTCAAGTTCTGACAATGTCAGGATTATAATGGAGTATATGAGTTCTCTTTTGTTTTTTTCCTTGCTTTTCCTAAATGTTCAGATTATCATCTTTTTTTAAAATCACGCATTTACTTGATATAAGATCCTTTACATAATTTGTCATTCATCAAGCTTTCTTCTGTAAGCCTGTAGAACTTTAAATGAAAAAATGGTTTCACAAAGTGGTAGTTTAAGTTCCCCCAATGTGGATAGTGCTAGATTTTGCTTTATTCTGAGAAATACTGCATTCTAATCCATGTACCTATGACTGGCTTTCCATAATGCTTATAGTTCAGTTGTGCCTGACAACATGAAGAGGCTGCCAAAATGTCAGATGTATACATTGTGCCCAGCTGGTGCCAGCTTCCATTCTATAGAGACTTATACTTAATGCAGATTATTTGTGACACTGCCTCCCTGCCCCCTTTAAGCAGTCTATGCGTACGGCATACAGATACATATGTCTCTCTTGAAAGTGACATGGAACATCATATCTATTCAATTTCATCATGTCTTGATGGGCTTAAGAACAGGATTCCACCCACCAGGGGGAATTGTTTGAAGACTAGCAAAGGGTCTGGGGTCATTAAAAGAACTTTATAATTCCCCAAAGGCAATCTTGTCCACTTTTCCCTCTTCATTCAATGCTTTTTTTCCTGTTCAATCCTAATTGTAAAGTACTATAAAAATGTAAACTATTATACTCAGCTTTGCAGACTAAGTTATTCTTGGTTGTACACCTTTATCTATTGCCTTTGGAATATTGTATTTACAAGAGCACTTCTCATTTATAATTGAAAGTGCCAGATCTTGGGTGATCCTGATTGTAGTTCGTTGATGCTTGACTGTTTCTATCCAGATGCTTGCAGTATTTTTCTTTGACGTGGGAGCTCTGTGTCTTTATGCTCACCATAGGGCTTTCTTGGGGAGGGAGAGGGCCTCTGCCCTTGGTGCCTCTGGACGCAGAGCCTTATAGGCTATGTGTTTTCCATGGCTTGTCTCTGGTTATGCTGAGAGGCTGCCCTGTACTGGGGCCAGCTTTGCTGGTGCCCCTTTACTATTGCCCTGGGGCTTCTGGTTGACCTCTTGTGCAGTTCTAGGGTAAAAGAAGTCACTTAAAGTAGTTACTTATTTGGTTTCTTGATCGTTATTCCATCTGGTACAAACTTCAGGCATTTGCTATTGTAGGTTTGTGGGAGTTTGGTTTACCCTTCTGTTCAGGAAGTCATTTGGGCCTGAAGTCTTCAGATTTTTTTTTGAAGCCACTTCTTTAGTTTTATATAAATTTTCCACATTTGAAGCATTTCCTGTTTCATAGTTTCATAGTTTAGAATATTCAAAATGAAGATGGAAGTGTGGAGGTTTGAGGTTTTAATTTACCTATTTTACGTATAAATTCATCCTCCTCTTGCCACTTTCGAGTTCAACGAACTTGCTGCTTTCATGAAGCATTTCTCTCCAACTCATTTATATGAAGCTGATTTGAGATGGCATACTGAAGCTGCTGAGATTCAGACATCGGTATTCCTACAACTTATAACAGAAAATTGCCCAGGTATACAATCGATGGTGAAAGTCTAGCAGCAGCTCTATGGCTTGTAATAATCTCGGAAAGAGCCACATTTCTGCTTATGTAGGAATAATATTGTAAAAAATGAATTGTTAAGACTTAGTGATCAGTAAAGAAGCAATATGGTATATCAGAGAGTGGGCTTGGAGTCAGGACGACCTGGGTTAAAGTCCAACCTCTGACACACACTGGCTCTATCACCCTGGGCACATCTGTCATACTCTCAGTGCCCCAAGGCAGCTCTGTAGGACTTGCAGTTTACAGAAGAATTGTCAATATTAAATCAGTGGAAGGATCTCCACAGCTAGACTTCCATACCCTTATGAAATCACAGATCTCTACTAAAGTGAAAACAGTTTTTAAAAAAATGATGGGTAAACCATTCTCCTGGTTCCACAGGCCTAGGTACAACAGCCTAGGTTAATGTAAGAACTATGAATTTGAATGTTTGCATTAACGAAAATCAAATGCTTACTTTACATCTTTTGTGCTCTCCTAAAATCTGTAGGCCTGAATACCATAATAGTTGGGGTCGAGGATCTATAATCTGGAAGCTTCCTACAAAGTCATTTTTTACCTATCCATCTCGCAGGATTGAAAGTCTTGCAGAACCAAAGCAGTTACAGGAAGAATACCTACGAAAAAGGTAGAAAGCCTATGGTAATATCCCAAAGCCATAATCCATTTTTGTTAAATGTCTAAATATCTTCATTTTAGTTTATGTGTGTGTGTATGTGTATGTGTGTGTGCACGCATGCACACATGCGTGTGATGTTTTCATTATCTTTGAGGTATCATAAAAGGAAATACAAGCATTACCACAGTTGTTACAAATCCATCCACCCGAACAGTTTATACTGCTATGTTCAGCTTTAGAACTGTGGTGAAGCCAAAATTCCTTAGAACCCAGGAGGGACTTTTCTAGACTGAGACATTATCATCAGTCCCATGGAAAAACACAAATGAGTCAACAAATTTGTTGTGGTTGTTGTTGAGAAAGAGGAAAACGAAAGCATCACTATGATTCTGTTCTTGAATCTAAACTTGTTCCTATTTCTAAGCAAAATTCAGTCTAACGTCTAGGTCCTTTAGCAGATTGATGGTAACCTAAATAGCTGCGGACTAACAGCAACGAAAATGGATATTTAAGGGGCAGCTAGGTGGCACAGTGAATAGAGCACTGGCCCTGGAGTCAGGAGGACCAGAGTTCAAATCCAGCCTTAGACACTTGACACACTTAGTAGCTGTGTGACCTTAGGCAAGAATTGCCTTGCCTTCCCCCCTCAAAAAAAGTCAAAAATGAACATTTATACCATGTTGTAAGATCACATTGCCTTACATATATTATTTCATTTGATCAGGGCCAGTGAACAGAGATATAAATTCTCTGAGATAAGACTCCCACATTGGCTATTTTCTGTCCCCAAAGTAGTTTTTTGGGGTTTTTTCTGTTGTTTTTTTCACTTGAGTGAGGTTATTCCATGTACTCTTGTGTTATTGAATTTTTTTTTAACATCACTGTTACTTCGTAAATTGTGCTCACCTCCCCCTGTAGAACCCACCCCATAACAAATAAGTATAGTCAGGCAGATCAGATCAATACAATGGCCATGTCTAAAAGCATATCCCTTATTCCATCCCTGTCTGCCAAAAGTGGAGGCGTACTTCACTTTCAGTCCTATGACATCACCTTAGGTCCTCACATAGATAGATTTTTCAAGTCCTTCCACTGGTGTTTTCCTTTACATTATTTTGATATCATGTAAATAATTCTCCTTAGTCATTTTATTTACACAAAATAGTCTTATGAAATGAATCTGGCCACTCCTCATAGTACGAAGATCAAAAGAAAAACTATAGTGAAAGAAATGTGACCTGGGTCAGTGTACAGTTAGGTAAATTCAAGGCTGGTTGAATGACCATACCCAATCGATGCCATCCCGAAGGGAGGTCTCAACCCCTCAGTAGGGATCTTTACTAGACCAACAACTTCAATGGATAAATAGAAGAAAGGTAGGATTATCAGATTTCAGGTAATATAAAGCTGGGAGAGATAGCTAATGTGGGGGATGACAGAATCGAGATTCAGAAAGATCTCAAGTAAGTTATAACTATGAGCTAAAATCTATGAGATTAAATACATATCTACAGTTTACATTTTTTTTTGGATCTAAAACCTGATATAACAACAATTTATGTGAAAAGTACAATCAAGTAATCATGGCCCCAAGTATAATGTAAACTCAACAGTATGGCACAGCTGCTAAGAAAACTAGAGTAGTCACAGTCTGGATTAGGAGTTAGCATTATTGCATACAGACCAAGGGAAAAGGTCATCTCACTGAACTCTGCACTGCTCAGACAATTGCTCAAGCATTGTAGACAGTCCTGGGAATGACCCTTGGCAGAGGTGGTGATGAACTAGAGAATATCTAGAAGAGGGTGAACAGGGTGAGAGGTCTAAAAGCTAGATTACAGAAAGACTGACTGAGGAAACTAGAGAGGGTTGGCCTAGAGGAGAGAAGGCTTGAGGGGAGGAAGACACGATCATTGTAAGCAAATATTTAAAGTAAACATTGCCATATGGAAGAGGGATTAGATTTCATTTAGGCAGTCCTAAAGGGAAGAATGAGGAATAATAGATGGAAATTTCATGGAAGCAGATTTTGGCCCAATATAAGAAAGAAAAGCTAATTTTCTTCCTTCTTCCTTCTCCTTCTTTCCTTCCCTTCCTTTCTTCCCTTCCCTCTAGTCTCTTCCTTTTCTCGCTCCCTTCCTTTCCTTCCTTCTCTCCCCTCCTTCCTTCCCTTGTTCCCTTTCTTCCTTCCTTTCCTCCTTTCCTTCCCTTCCATTTCCTTCCTTCTTTCCTTCTTTTGTAAAAATAGTTGTCCAACATTTCAATGTACTGTTTGCATGCTGAATACTTCCTAGAACTGTAGCTATTCAAATGGAATGACCACCTTGTCAGGAATATTGTGGAAGAGATTTCTTTATTTGGAGGAAAATTGGACTAGATGACCTTCAAAGTCCCTTCCATATGTAAAATTCTATGATTTTTGGCGGAGCCAAGATGGTGGCTAGAAAGCAGGGACTTGCGTGAGCTCCCCCACAGGTCCCTCCAAAAACCTACAAAAATGGCTCTGGACACATTCTAGAACTGCAGAATCCACAAAATAGCAGAGGGAAGCAGGGCTCCAGCCCAGGACAGCCTGCATGGTCGCTGGGTAAGGTCTATCATGCATGGAGCTGGGAGCGGAGGGGAGCAGAGTCCAGCGTGGGCAGTGGGGACCAACCAGACTGGGAGCTGGGCCGAACAGGCCCTAGCACCCTGAATCAGTGATCTGTGGCAGTTACCAGACTTCTCAACCAACAAATAAACCAAAGACAACAGAGAAGGTTACTGGCAAAAGCTGCAGGGACAGAGTGATAGAAGTTCTCAGTTGGGCCACTGCCCTGGGGCAGCAGGGGTGGTGCAGCTGCAAAACTACAGCTGCAGTTACTTCCCGCCCCAGGCCCACCTGGTGGGAGGAATTAAGTGGTGGGTCAGAGCAGGAGTATTAGACCTGAGTCAGGTCCGGGTTGGCACTTCCGGGAGGCAGAGGAGCGCTGGTGTGGCAGAGCTGGCTGCATAGAAATAGCTCTGAAAACAACAGCACGGCCCCTCAAGCTTGGAACAAAGTACTCTCTACTCTACAAGCAGTCATACTCTGACAAAAAACTCAAGGGTCAAGTAGTTGGCTGAGAACATGGCCAGGCAGCGAAAACAGACTCAGATTCAGTCTCAGACTTTGGAATCTTTCTTTGGTGACAAAGAAGACCAAAACATACAGCCAGAAGAAGTCAACAAAGTCAAAGAGCCTACATCAAAAGCCTACAAGAAAAACATGAACAGGTCTCAGGCCATGGAAGGGCTCAAAAAGGATTTGGAAAAGCAAGTTAGAGAAGTAGGAGAAAAATTGGGAAGAGAAATGAGAATGATGTGAGAAAACCATGAAAAACAAGTCAATGACTTGCTAAAAGAGACCCCAAAAATACTGAAGAAAAGAACACTTAAAAATAGACTAACTCAAATGGCAAAAGAGCTCCAAAAAGCCAATGAGGAGAAGAATGCCTTGAAAGGCAGAATTAGCCAAATGGAAAAGGAGGTCCAAGAG
>CM053623.1:365232302-365263043 GCA_028646595.1 Phalanger gymnotis
TAAAAAAATCAAATTAAGGGATGAGAGAGGAATATATTGAGAGAGGGAAAAAGGGAGAGGTAGAATGAGGTAAATTATCTCTCATAAAAGTGGCAAGAAAAAACAGTTCTGTAGGACGGGAAGAGGGGGCAGGTGAGGAGGAATGAGTGAATCTTGCTCTCATCAGATTTGACCTGAGGAGGGAATAACACACACACTCATTTGGGTATCTTATCCCACAGGAAAGAAGGAGGAAGAAGATAAAAAAGGGAGGACAATAGAAGGGAGGGCAGATGGAGGAGGTAATCAAAAACAAACACTTTTGAAAAGGGACAGGGTCAAGAGAGAAAATTGAATAAAGCAGGATAGGTTAAGAAGGAGCAAAATATAGTTAGTCTTTCACAATATGAGTATTGTGGAAGGGTTTTACATAATGATACACATGTGGCCTATGTTGAATTGTTTGCCTTCTTAGGGAGAAGGGTGGGGAGAGAAGAGGGGAGAGAATTTGGAACTCAAAGTTTTAAAAGCAGATGTTAAAAAAAAAGTTTTTGCACGCAACTGGGAAGTAGGATGCACAAGCAATCGGGCATAGAAATTTATCTTGCCCTACAAGAAAGTAAGGGAAAAGGGGATGGGAGGGGAGTGGGGTAATAGAAGGGAGGGCTGACTGGGGAATGGGGTAACCAGAATATATGCCATCTTGGAGTGGGTGGGAGGGTAGAAATGGGGAAAAATTTGTAATTCAAACTCTTGTGAAAATCAGTGCTGAAAACTAAATATATTAAATAAATTTTAAAAATAATTGGAAAAAAATCTATGATTTTTCTTCTGGTAAATATTTACATATGGATCTGGCAATTATATATTTATATATTGTTTTGGTAAATGTTTATATTTGTAAAAAAATAACATTTCATTTATCTAGCATCACTGGAGAAAGAATCTAAGATAACTGTGAATTTTCTAGACAATTGAGGCTTATCCCTGTAATGTGTCAAATCTTGCTTTAAAATTTTGATCTTATTCTATTTTTAGATCTGATCTTATTCAAATTTTAGGGTAGAAGAAACCAGAAGAGGTTGGTAGGTGGAGGAGAAGAAGCTAATGGAGAGGAAGAAATTGAAAGCAGAGGACTGGTGGAACAAGATGGGAGGGGATTTCATTTAAGTCATTTCAGCTAGCTCTCATTATAACTGATGACTGTGTGCCAGACATGGGAGCAAAATATACAAACTTAGGAGATTTTCCTTGGAAAGAAACTAAGACATTTCTTCCTCTGAGAAAGGAAAGAAGGTGGGGAAGACAGGCTAAGGTACAGAAAAATTTGGAGGTGAAGAAGAGGGACACTGAGGGAGCTCGTGTCCATGTAATTCTCTTATGAAGCAGGAGGTGGCTAATCTGGTAAGATTAAGGGGGAGGAGGACAGAAGGTGTCTAATTTAACTATGAAGGAAACTATGAGCAATGGAAAGAAAGGAAAGAATCTCAATGGAAAGGCAGGGAAGGGAATAGAGTTGTAAGAGCCAGTTACCACCAGACTACAGGACATCACTTTAAAGATTAAGTTCCTATTATGAAAACTGAATAATCTGAATATGCTACACATTTCCCTGTCTTCTAGAACAAAGGATGCTAAATATATTGCCCCCCCTTTTTAAGTAAAGACTCAGGGCCATCATTGTGAACATCAATTATTATATATACAGTGCTATACTGTAGTGATATCCTAAGGAACTGTTGAGGTGGATAGGAATATTTTCCCCTGTCCGGAATGAACCCAGACTACTATGCTTTTGAGTTCTCCTATTTGCTTTTTCTAACTCTCTGTCTCCTCTTTCTCTTGATGCCTGACTTCCGTTATCACTTGCTGCTACCAATGTGCCTACTGGAAGTAGCCTTACTTCCCTTCTAATTAATTATCTGTGTGCTGTTGAGGCAGTAACCAGATCATCAAGCTTGTTAGAACCATGTCAGTGAATCAATCAACATTTATTAAGCGCCTACGATTGGTCATAAAACCAAAGTAAAAAGGCTCTCATTGAGGAGCTGAGGGGCTCTCTCTCCCTAGTAAAGTACTCGTATCTTAGGAACATCATTACATCTATTTTTGTTTCTTAGAAACCTTTCCTTGTTGATTTCTAGGTACTCTGCTATCGTCCACTTAATGAAGGGTTCTGGATAAGGGATAGTCTGAGATGTGAGCTATTACTGTATGTATTTATAGGTAGACATTTATCAAACTACTTTCATAATTTTGTTGTTGTTGGGTTGATCTTTCTACTGAGAGGCCTGATCCATTGCACAAGAATCTTATATTTTGCTCTTAGGAGACTAAACTCAATAAATACCAAGGAGCTGGATCGTTGCAGCATTTCGAGAACTCTGAATTTTACGGCTGCTTCTGGTGCCAGGCCAATTAATCTGTGGCCCTATGACCATTTTCTCGATTTCCCCCCTTACTGTCACACATGTGCACATTCACACCCGTGCACACACATACACATACATTCTACCTTTCTTCAGAAACAATATGTCACATATTTTCGGCTATACCAGCTAGTTTTTGGTCTGTGGAGATTATTTTAAAATACAGGAACTGACTAAGGTAGTACTGTCATATCCAAAGGGTGTTTGGGGAACCATAGCAACTGTTCTAACAAGATCATGAGGCAAATAATGTAAAAGGTGCATTTAAATTCAGAGAAAAGCTTATTCCAACACACTTGAACCATAGTGGATAAGATCTTTTATTAGCTTCTAATGATTACTCTGATGCCTTTTCCATCTCACCTATGAGAATTAGGTTGAGGGGTAGAGCCAAGAAAGCAGAGTAAAGGCAAGGACTCGCTTGAGCTGTCCCCCAAAATCTCCAAATACCTTTCAAAATGACTCTAAACAAATTCTAGAGCAGGAGAACCCACATAAAGATGGAATGATACAAATTTCCAGCCCAAGACAACTTGGAAGATTGGCAGGAAAGGTCTGTTGCAGCAGGGTGAGAGAGGAGCACAGTCCAGTGCATGCTGTGCTAGTGCAGATGGGGCCCCAGCAAACCCAGAGCAGGCCTCAGGGGACAGAATCACTGGCAGTAGTGATGATTTCCAGACCTCTCAGCCCACAGATGCTCAAGATACATTAGAAGGTTGGCAGGAAAGGTCTGTTGCACCTGGGTGAGAGTAGAATGCAGTCCAGCATAGGCCACACCAGCACAGCCCCAACCCTACCAAACCAGGAGCAGGCCTTGGGAGTGATTGAATCAGCAGCGATAGTGACAGCAATAGCTGGACATCTCAGCCCGCAGACAGTAAGCAGGTGGAACAACTGGTCAGGAGATTTCAGGGGTCTTTTCGCTAGCACTGAGGCAGGACTCTGTTGCTTTGCCCATACTCAGATCTGAGTCCTTGGTGGCAGTCCCAGGGTGAGAAAGAACACTAGCATGGCACAGCTTGTAGCCACAGTAGAGGGGGGACTCTCCTCATAGTTCCAGGACAGAACAGGGTGCTTGTGGTCACTCATAGACAAGAGCACAGGCCAGGAGAATAGTAAGCACTTCTCTTTAGATCATACCACTTGGAAGAACTGAAAACTTAGAGATCCCTAGAAGTGTCTCTGAAAAGAGCTGCTCAAAACCCTTAAATCTTGGAACGGTGTGTCCTCCACCCTGGAAACAGAGCCCTACTTTAACAAACAGTTAGAAGTCAAGTAATAAGCTGGGAAAATGAGCCAAACAACAGAAAAGAAATCTGACTATAGAAAGTTATTATGGTGACAAGGAAGATCAAAACACATTCAGAAAAAGACAACAAAGTTAAAGTTCCTACACCCAAAGCCTGCAAGAAAAGAAGGAATTGGTTCCAGGCCATGGAAGACCTCAAAAAGGATTTTGAAAATCAAGTAAGACAGGGAAGAGAAATGAGAGTGATGCAAGAAAATCATGAAAAACAAGTCAATAGCTTGGTAAAGGAGACACAAAAAATATTGAAGAAGGCAACCCCTTAAAAAACAGACTAGGCCAAATGGTAAAAGATGTCCAGAAAGCCAATGAGGAGAAGACTGCCTTGAAAAGCAGAGCTGACCAAATGGAAAAGGGGGTCTAAAAGCTCGCTGAAGAAAATAATTCCTTAAAAATTAGAATGGAGCAAATGGAAGCTAATGACTTGGCGAGAAATCAAGAAACAATAAAACAAAACCAAAAGAATGACAAAAATAGAAGACAATGAAATATCTCATTGAAGAAACAACTTACCTGGAAAATAGATCCAGGAGAGATAATTTTAAAATTATTGGACTACCTGAAAGCCATGATTAAAAAAAAGAGCCTAGACATCATCTTTCAAGAACTTATCAAGGGAAACTGCTATAATATTCTAGAACCAGAGGGTAAAATAGAATTTGAAAGACTCCACTGATCACCTCCTGAAAGAGATCCCCAAATGAAAATTGCCAGGAATATTAAGGCCAAATTCCAGAGTTCCCAGTTCAAGGAGAAAACAAGCGTCAGAAAGAAACAATTCAAGTATGGTGGAGCCACAGTCAGGATAACACAAGATCTAGCAGCTCCTACATTAAAGAATTGGAGGGCTTGGAATATGATATTCCAGATGTCAAAGGAACTAGGATTACAACCAAGCATCACCTACCCAGCAAAACTAAGTGTGATCCTTCAGGGGAAAAAGTGGATATTCAGTGAGATAGAGGACTTTCAAATATTCTTGATGAAAAGACCAGAGTATTAGGGTAGTTAGAAGGAGTTATATATAGACAGAGGGCACAGGTGTGAGTTGAATAAGAAGGGATGGTATCTAAAAATAAAATTAAGGTTTGAGAGAGAAATGTATTGGGAGAATAAGAAAGAGAGAGGTAGAATAGAGTAACTTATCTCACATAAAAGAGGCAAGAAAAAGTTTTTACAGTGAAAGGGAAGAGGGGGAGGTAAAGGGGAAGTGAGGGAATCTTACTCTCATCAGGATTGGCTCAAAGAGGAATTAACATATACATGCAATTGGGTATAGAAATCTATCTTATCCTACAGGAAAGTAGGAGGGGAAAGAGATAAGAGAAGGGAGAGGGTGATAGAAGCAAAGGCATATTGGGAAAGGGAATAGTCAGAAGCAAAGCACTTTTGAGGAGGGACAGGGTGAAAGGAGAGAGAAAATAGAATAAATGGGGGGAATAGGATGGAGGGAAATACAATTCTTGTGATTTTTCCCTTTTGTTCTGATTCTTCCTACACAACATGACTAATGTGGAAATATGTCCAATAGGATTGTACATGCATAGTCTATATCAGATTACATGCCATCTCGGGGAGGGGAGATGGGGAGGAGGGAGAAAAAATTTGGAACTCAAAATCTTATAAAAGTGAATATTGAAAACTATCTTTACATGTAATTGGAAAAAATAAAATACTATTAAGTGGGGAAAAAAGTTAGGTTGACCTTTTTTTTCCCCATTGTTTTTTCCCCAATGTTTCCCCATTGTTCCTCATTTAGCTTTCTGCAGAAACTTGTGGATTCTTCTGTCCTATGCCCCTATATTTTCTGTCTTTCCAGCCACAAGATTTGTAACCAAAAAAAATATTGGTGGGCATAATTTCTTTTAACCCAGTTCTTAATAAAAATACTAATTATTTGAAATTCATACATGACATCATAATGCATCTGGTCATTTGCTTGAGGGATAAATACCTCCCTCATATTTATTATCGTTGTCATTTTATGAGGGGCAGGAAAGTGCAAGGAGGGAACTTCAATGGCCTACTATGCCTTCAGTCATTAATATGTGACAAGTTACTCAATGGTCAGTATCATAGGAATTGCCTTAGACTGTTTGGGAGAGGTAATTCAACCCTGGGCAACAGTGTCTGCTTGAAAATAAATTCCTAGGACAGGGATTATGAGTACAAGTGAATTGTAATTATGGGTCACATGCCTATCAACTGTAACGTTTCAAGTCCCTGTTTGCCCGCAGGCCGTATAGCTCCCCTGAATGGCATGTGAAAGATCCTTCGCTCATCCCCGAGGCTTCTGTCCGGATAGTTCAACTCTCTGTGGCTAAACCAACACATCCAGATTTTGTTGCTCCCAAACAGGTAAAAGGGCCTGTGTCCAAGAAAATGTGTCTGACCGTGTGGGAACCTGACCTTTACAGTGACCTCCTGCAGTCTGGTTGTAGCTGGCTCTTACAACCCCATTCCCTTCCCGCCTTTCTTTCCATTGCTTATGGTTTCCTTCATTGTTAAATTAGACTCCTTCTGTCCTCCTCCCCCTTAATCTTACCAGATTAGCCACCTCCTACCTCATGAAAGAATCACATGGACACAAGGTCCCTCAATGTCCCTCTTCTTTACCTCCACATTCTTCTGTAGCTTGGCCTGTCCTCCCCACCTTCCTTCCTGTCTCAGAGGAAGAAGTGTCCTATCTCTTTTCCAAGGAAAACCCCCTAAACTTGTATCTTTGCTCCCATGCCTGGCACACAGTGGTCACTTAATAAGTTGCTGATTCCCCTCCAACTACCAACCTAAAAAAGTCTCCTTCAACACTCCATCAAATTACTATTGTCTCATCCCCTTTCTTCAATGGATCTCCAAATTCTAAAACAAGTCAGTGTAGTCAGTGTAGACACTTCTTTGCCATTTACTCCTTGACCTCTTGCAATCTGATTTCTACCCTACCTACACAGCCATGTTCTCAAAGGTCAATAATGAATTTTGGGGGGACCAGATCTGTTTCTTCAGTCTAGGAAGCTCTTGATGAAGGATTCCCTGTGCCAATGCAGCTAAACCCCTCTGCTGCAGTTTATAGTCTCTGAGAGCTAGCTGGGGCATTGACAAGAAAGCAAGTTGCTCACAATATGTGACCACATGTGAACCAGTATGCATTAGAGGCAGGACTAGAATTCAGGTCTTGCTGACTCAGAGGCCACTTCTTTATCCACTACATCATATTGTCTTTCTCAATATGACTTTCAAATCAAAAGTCCAAAGTCTTTTTTTCAGTTCTCATCCTTCTTGATTTTTCTGCAATATTTGATACTGCTGACCAAAGCTTCTCCTTGGCTTCCAGGATACCATACTATCCTGATTTTCTGAAGTCTGTCTGACTACTTCTCAAGGGACTTCAGATCAGCAAGCAATTATTAAGTGCCTCAGGGATAGTCTGTTTCTTTTCTCCCTCCTGTAGTTTAAATGCATATTCCCTGTATACCTCATATCTGCCTATTACAATGGGAGCCATTTGAGAGTGGAGACAATGCTGCTTTTCTCTTTGTATCCACACTACTTAGCACAGTGCTGTGGACATAGTAAGCTCTTAAAAATGCCTTTTCATTTATTTATTCAGTTCTCTTCTCACCTCTTCATATGCTGTTTTTCTTAGTGATCATATCCACAGCTATGGTTTCAGTGACTACCACTATACAGATGATTCCCACACATGTATTCCCAATCCTAGCATTTTTCTAGAGCTTTTTTCTTACATATCAAACTGCCATTTTTGATTGGTTCTGTGGACACCTCAATTTCAACATGTCCAAGAATGAACTAATTACCGTTAGCTCCTCCTACTTAATTCACTAACTTGTTTTAATGACACTATTATTTTACTTATCAAGACTCCAAACCTCAATCATCTTTAACTCTTTTCTCTCTCTCTCTCAGCTCTCAAATCCACTCAGTCCTCAAGTCTTACAGTATCTTTGTGGCAGTCTCCACCTTTTAATTCTCAAATCCACTACCTTACTTCAATCTTTCACCACCTTTTACATGGACACTTTAATATCCTCCTAACTAGTCTCTTAGTCTCCACTTCCAGCCACCTTTAATCCACCCTACATATTGAAGCAAAGCTCTGATTATGTAACTCCCCTGCTCAAAACTTATTAACGATGGCATTTGAGGCTCTTCAGAATCTTATCCTGGTCTCTTTTTCTCTTGGCATAAAAACATGGAATTTGGAATCAGAAGACTTGGGTTCAAATACTGCCTCTTAACAGGTATTGGCTTTGTGATTCTGGGAAAGTCATTTAGCCTCTCTCATCCTGTTTTATCACTTGTAAAATATGAATAATGATACTTGCTCTTATCTTACAGAGTTGTTTTGAAGAAAGTGCTTTGTAGATTTTAAAGCATTGTAGAAATGTGAGTTGTATTCAAAATCTAAGTGAAACTGAACTTTTTGCCATTATGCCAGTGTGCACTACATTTTTCCACCCCTATGCATTTGCCCATCCTCTCTACCTGTGCCTTTTAACGATATATCCATTCTTTAAGGCTCAAATCAAAGACTACCTTCTCCAGGAATCCTCCTCTGTTTCCTCTTTTCCTTCAGTCAGAAGAGATGTTTAAAATTCTGTTGTATTTTGCTGGTACCTCTCTTATAGCACTTACAAAATTCTGTGTATTGTAATTATTAATGTAATTATTTGTTTATTTATTGGAGTTTAAGCTTCTTTCAGGCAGCCACTGTGTTGGTTTCATCTTTGTGTGTTTCATATTGTTGATTGGCTATGATTCTTTTGGTCTCCTTATGGCAATTGATTTACCTTGGTTAAGCTTCTTTATGAAATTATTATAATTGATGTCAATGTCATTTTTGTTGTCTGTTGCCTAGTTTTATTGTCAGTTATTCTTGTTTATTAAGATTGACTTGTTTCAGTTGTATACCTTATCTAATTATTCTTTCTTCTAACTTTTTACTAATTTTTTGATCTTTGCTCTGACAAGTTGATGATCTGATTATATAATAAAGACCACTGATTTATGGGTGACTCTCACATCAATAATGTCTTTTAAAATATAATTAATTTTATTTTTGTGAGATTATTTTGGTGTGTCCTATGACTGGCATCTATCAATTCTTTTCTCAAAGGAAATAATCATGATAGATAAGGGTAAGACTTATGCACATTGCTTGATTTCTTTCATCCTTTCTTTGTGACCCATGTTTTCTGATTTATTTCTCACCTATTCTCACATATTCCTAAAGTCAGTAATTATCAAAGTGTACATTGATTTAATTGGTAGGATCTTAGAGTTTTTTGTAGAATTTTTCTGCTTCTTGATCCTCTGCAACTGATATTGATACATAAGTTGCAATTGTTTTCACAGTGATATTTTTGCAAATATCTGTCATGAGTATTTCAATATGAAATGACCAAATAGCTAAGGAAATGATGGTTCTTGTTACCATCGAATGTATGATAAAATCAATTCTGCCAGCTTCTTTCTTTGTCCCTCCAAGGTGTACCTTTGAGTGATACTTCCACTTAGCTGCAGCTCCCACCTTTCATCTGATTATTTATAGTGAGAATATCAGGATTAATATGATTTTGCTCCTACAGCAGCATGTCTACTTGTTGGTATAGCCATAAAAAATTATAGATGATCTAAAAATGCTATGATTCTTAGCACCTTTTACCCCTTTTCTATCATTTTGTCATGGTTACTGCAGAAATGGAAGGGGACTACATAGGACTAGGACTCATTTTATTTAAATTTTTGTTTCACAGGTTGCCACAGCCAAGGAATTAATCATAAAGTGGCCAGCCTGTTGGTGATGAACTTCACTGTACTTAACTAGACTGGTTCTTGGAAAGCAGATTTGGTCTGTTGCCTGAGTCTTACTCAAAGCCTTTCCAGTATAGTTGAAGTTACCAGGGCTGACATTCAGCTGGCATAGGCTTTGAGGACCCAAGGTCACCTCTGTGTCCTGAGGAGGCATCAGAGTAGGACTTTGCCAGGCAGAGAGATACTGTGTCCTTAGGCAACATCAGTTCTGAATCTAAACTTGTTTATAGAATCTTGAAAAGGAAGATGATGGATAATTTTGAGCAATATGGCCGCATAAAGTAAAGAGAAATAGTGGAAAATAAAGCCAGTTTAAAGACATTTGGCAAGAGATCCAACTAAGTAGTCATCTCAAGAGTATTTAAGGATAAAAATGGAAGGAGGACAACAAACAGAAGAAAAATAGAAAAAATCTGCAATGATTTTTTTATAACAAATTCTTTTCAACATCAAAGAAAACAAAGCTACCACACTTGAACTCTTAATGCCGACATCCTGCATATACTCATAGCACAAGTATGCATAATGCATGAATCAGATGTACCAATGCACCAAATCTATACTCAATGTATGCCTTTGACTTAAGGAGAAGACACAAGACATAATGGGGAAAATTGCACCTTGTTAATATTAAAGAAAGGTGAGGAATAGAACTTCAACAAATAACCTATATGCCTACCTTCCCATCTATATAAAATCTTTCTGACTCATCTATACATTGAAGTCATCCTAAGTGGGAACATTAGTGGGTAACAAGCAGTCTTTTGCAATCCATATTCTAAATTGGACTTTTCATAAATGGCTGAAAGATGTATTGTAGATAAGATCTCATTGTGCCTATTATTTGCTGATTATTAAAAACTATTTTATTTTGTAGAATGAAATGCTTCCTTAAGTGATTTCTGCCAACAAGATGTTTTTCATTCACACATCAGAATCATTTAAGAATCTTTGAAAGATATAATGATAGCAATAACTCTCTTCAAATATCTTTTGATCATAAATATTAGACGAAGCATCAGACAAGGGGATCATCAAAGGGGTTCACCACTGGGATGGAGGAGATCCAGCACAGAGTTCAAGTTGAAGAAGTCACTCCACATGTTCCAGCTAGTGGATGACATTGTTTTGGGTTTTTCAGGCTCTGAAATATTGCAGAACTTCCTGGAAGAGATCCATAACTACTCAGAAGAGTGTGACCTGACCATCTGCACAGCAAAGACCAAGTGGATGAAGTGTTGATTGCCCGTGACTGACATGAATTGTAGGGATAACCCACACCACTTGCCCTTTGGAACATATACTTGGGACAGATGGTGGTGCAGTGTTTTGGGTCTAGAATTAAACAAGAAGAAGGAGGAAAATGGTCTGGATTGCCTTCAAAAGGCCAAAAAGCTCTTTTAATAACCTCAGGATTCTTTCAGAATCAAATACTATGAACAATATAACATCGTTATATAATTAGAAGACATAGAACACACTAGTCTCTGAGGGTGTGAAGATATATATGACGCGTAGGGAAATGGAGAAGTTCATGATGGTTCTGAACAGGCTGCAAAAAATATAACTAGGGAGTTTCTGAAGAACAAGAATAGATAAGGTCATCATGGAAATGCATGATTGGAAAAGAAGATAGCCTGGTTGGTTGGTTAGATGGTGAGGGTGAGGAATGAGAGGTAGACAGCCTTAGTACTCTAATAACATCCTCATGACGTCAAGAGAAAGAGAGGCAGGCCTCAAAGGTGTTGGGTGATCCTTTTGTTAGGCTCTCTTTATGGGAAGACATCAGGATGAGTAGGCACGGATAAGTTGTGATATACGTTATAGAGGGCACATCCAAATTAATGAGATCACAAATCCATTGCAGTATGCTTCATAATACTTGGCACACATAGGAAGTACTCAATAAATATTCTTGAATTGAAATAATGATCAATCGCTCCCTTAGATTGCATAATTCTGGAGAACACAAGCTGTCTTTATTCCTTTGTATTTTCCCAACACTTAAGTGTAGTGCTTTGTACTCTGGAATCTCATCAGGTTGATTGGCGAACTCATGAAACCGATGAGGTAATCATTCTCCTGACTGATCCCTATTATATTCAGCATTTCTTATAGCACACTAATATTCGCAGCATATTCCAGAATCATAATTTCTTTTGGCCCTCCCTAATCAGTGAATGGATAGCTGTTTTGTTTCTGTTTTCTGGCTACTATGACAATTGTTGCTCTGAATATTTTGAAATATTTGGGACCTTTCCCCATCTATCCAATCACTTACTAATTCTTGTCAGTTTTACAGCTACAATATTTCTCACATCAGTGCCCTTTTCTCTACTCACACAGCCACTGCCCTGGTTTAGATCTATACAATAGCCTTTAGATTGGTCCTGCACTATGTGTCTCCCCCTTCTATTCCATATTCCAGACAGCTGCTAAAGTGATCTTCCTAAATCATAGGCCTGACCATGTTACTTTCTTCCTCAAGAAGCTCCAGTAGCTTCCTGTTCCTTCTAGTATGCAAACTCCTCTGTCATATAAGCCCCCGTTAATCTCATGCCAGACTACCTTTCCAGATACATTACTATCTTTAGCACGCTATTCGTTCCAGCCACACTAACTTACTTGCTATTCCTAACACGTGGCACCCGGTCTCCTATCTTTGTGTCTTGGCAACAGGGGCTGTCCCCATTTGCCTGGAATGCTTTCCCTTTATGTATCTGGCCTCTTTAGAGAGAATCCCTAACATCCTTCAAAGTTCAACCAGTGTCCCCTCCTGTTGAGGGTCTTTCCTGATTCCCTCAATTGTAGTGCCTCCCACCCAAATAATTCATATTTGCCTTTTATGTATTTTGTATCTATGTGTGTGTGTATATGTTTGTGTGCATGTGTATGTGTGTGCATGTGCGTGTGTGTTGCTTCCTCTTATAGAATGTAAGGGATGGTGTTGATTTTTTATCCTTGTAACCCCAGGGAGTCATGGTGGTTGGCACGTAGTAAATGCTTAGTAAATGCTCATGGATTGATCGTCATATTTGACCTGATTGAGGAAATTAGGATCACTGAGTCAAAGGGTATGAACAACTTTGTGACTTTTGTCAGTATTTTCCAGAATAGTTGGACCAATTTATAGATTCACAAGCAGTTTGTGTGTGTCTTTCTGTCTGTCTTCCCACAACCCCTACAACATTGACTATTTCCACCTTTTATCATCTTTGAACCATTGAAAAGAATGAGGTGAAACCTCTGAGTTGTTTTTATTTGTATTTCTCATATTATTAGTAACTTTCAACAATCTTTTATATGGTTACTGATAGTTTTTAACTTTTCTTTCAAATGCTGTTTGTTCATATCCTTTGACTTGCTAGCCATTGAGGAATTTCTCTTAGTCTTAAAAAATTGTGTCCATCTCAGCATATCTTAGATATCAGACTTTTATCAGAGATATTTGATGCAAAGATATTTTCCCATCTGTAATTTCTCATCTTATTCTAGCTACATTGGTTTTGTTCAAGCAAAATAGATTTTATCTTTTTTTCTTTGAAAGCTATCCAAATGACATTTCACATGATTACGTATTTTCCTTCTGATTTTTAGTTTTACAATGAAGTTTCTAAAAAGAAAAAAAAGCTAGTTGAAATTGGTACACACAATTATCCTCTTAGTACACAGTTTTCCTTTCTGCTAACTCTGCTAAGAAATGTGGTTCACTGATCGGGCCAAAAAATGTAATATTCATCTGATTCATGCCTTTTGTAAGTTGTCAATGTGTACTGTTTTGTTTTCTTTATACAGGTTGGCACACAGATTACACCTGCTGCTCTGCATGCAAATCCCTCATTAAGAGTGATCTCTCTTTCAGAACCAAAGGTCAAAACAGAAACATTATATTTTGAAAGAGGAAGAAATGATTTGCCAATTCGCCCTGTAAGATACCACTTTTTTTCCCTATTATCTGGAGCAAGAACTGACTTTTGGCTGGTTCCTTAATGTTAGAACAATGGACCAGATAGAAAAAAGCTGAAATTTAGTAAGATTAACTGAAAAGTTCTACACTTGAATAAAAGAAAGCAACTTTGCAAGTATTGGATGGAGGGGGAAACATAGTAAGATGGAAGTTTTTATGAAAAATAAAATTCAGGAACTTTAGTCAATTAGAAAATCAATATGAATCAGTAGTGTGATATGGCCAGCAGAACAGCTAATGGGACTTTAAGCTTCATTGAGAAGCATCGTATCCAGAAAAAGGACCTAGCTCTGCCAGATGCGGCTCTGGCCAGAACATATATGGAAAACTGTGTTCAGGCTTGGCCACATATCTTAGGAAAGATTTAGTTAAGCTGGAACATTTCCATTAGAAGGTAAGAAGGATGATGAAAGGACTGGAGACTGTACCATGGCAGGGAAGGTCAGCAGAAGAAACTGGCAATGTTTAGCTTGGAGAGGAGACTGAGAGAGACTATGATATTTTCTTCAGATATTTGTGGGGCTAATGTGTGAAAGAGAGTTTAGATTTTTTTTTTCTGCTTGGTCTCAGAGCAATAGGTGGAAGTTAGAGAGAGGAATTTAGGCTTGCGTAACAGCAAGCACCCTGGCCTGTTAGCACAGGTTCTTTGATCTGCTTTTCTAGGAAAGACTGTTCAGAAAGGGTTACCAATCTTCTTTAATTACATTCATTAGTTCAGGGGAAAAGTCAGCACCCTGAATGTCAAAGAAAATACAAACAGAGAAAATAGAAGCAGAGAAATTAGCATAAAGACCAACAGACAGGGCTCTAACTGCCTGATCAAAGCAATATTGCTATCCACTTTACATATGTCAGTGGATCGAGAGAGCCTTTACATATGAGTAGTTGGGGAGCTCTGAACATACAACTACTCAGAGTCATGACCAAGAAATCAAAAGATCTTTCTCATAAGCAAACCCCCAAAGTGAAATACCAACCTCAGAATATACATACATATATATATATATATATATATATATATATATATATATACACATACACTTTTGGCTAATAGGCTCAGAGCCAGAATCATCACTGTCTTGGCCTTCCCCAAGCAAACTTCTCTTAATGGGCTCCATGTGAGGCCTATTAATGGGTGGGGAAGATCTTATATCCCATTAACGTTACAGCTTGATAAAAGAAGACTTCATAACAACGAGAACTTTACAAAAATAGAATAAGCTTCCTCCTCTAACTCCTACTTTGGAAGTTTTCAAGAAGAGGCTATGTGACTTCTTATTGGGAGTATCATAAAAGGAAAGAGAGCACTGGATTTGGTTGAGGGAGGATCTGGGTTCAAATCCTGGCTCTGCCTCTTCCTATGACATCAGGCAAATCACCTAATCTCTCTCAGTCTCAGGTTTTTCATGTGTATAATGAGGGATTTGGACCAGATCATCTCTTTTACCTCTAGCTCTAGGTTTATGATTTATGACCTATGGGCTCCAGGTTGGACTGGGTGGTCTCTGAATTCTCTTGCAACTCTGTCATTCTATAAATTCTAGCCCTACTCCCCTAGGGCATCTTAGAAGAGTATCCTATGGAGAGAAGGGATACCTGGGCATACAATCTAGAGTTGTTGTGCACAGTTGGGCACTCATTAAATACCAGCAGATCATGCTTCATGCTGGGCAGTGTTAAAGGATCTTGAAGAGTGCTTTGAATTTAACCTCAGGAATTTAATGTGGGAGTCAATCAGGCAGTGTGACTAGTAAAAAGAGCATAATGATTGAAGGCAGGATTCCTGGATTACAGTCTTGGGTAAATCAAATCTCTTGGTTCTTCAATCTTCCCCTTTGTAAAATGCAGTAAGATTTACCATCCCCTATACATTTACCACTGAGTTTCTCCTTCCTTATTTGTAAAATGAAAGGGTCAGATGACATGAACTCTTAAGGTATATTCTATCTCCTTAGATTCTTAAATAGTTATAGAAGGCAGTATAGATGAAAAACATTATTTCACATAATCTCATCATAAAACACAAGTTAAATATGTAATAATGAAATATAGATACAAATGTATATATGTGTCTCTCTGTGTGTATATATATGTATATTACATATACATATATATAAATTTTCAGGACTCAAGGGCTATTTTCTGATGTGAAATTCATTCATTTTTAAAATAAAGATTTAAAAAATGTAGTGATATTGACTAAAATGTCAACCTTGCTATATCAATGACATGCAAATTCATTAGTGTTGGGGCTCCCTTCACACAGGTAGATTGCAATCTGTCTAGCACTAAATGTCTTAGAGAGCTGCCTTAGACTTAGGAAGAATTAGTGACTTGACCATAGTTAAACAGCTGGTGACCTCCTACACCATGGCACCTCTCATCTTGACATTGATAGTTTATAATAAAAGTAATATGGAGAAATGTAAAATGGCAGATGCATTCCAAAATTAAGGTCAGCAGGTTTGATGAATTTGTTTTTGTTTTTTTGTTTTCCTTCAAAGGTATCCACTGCTGCCATGGCAGCTCAGCCAAGTCCTCGTACACTATTTCTAGCCAAAGCCAAAACCGTGCATGGTGATTATCTCCCAATGCGTCCACTTAAGCAGCCAGTATCACGTGCCGCCCTAAACTATGTCCCATCACCAAGGATTGAAGCACTAGCTACCCCCAATTTGAGGTATGCTTGTACCAAGAGAAAAAGAGGAGAAATGAGCTGGGAAGGGAGGTATTAATAAGGAGAACGGTTCAAGAAATGAAATATTTTCAAAGAAATCTTACTTGTTACATTCACCTAGGCAAATCATTAGCCCTTTGAGGATAAAACACTGAGCTTTTGTTTAAGGTTCAGGGGACCCAGGGTTGGCTTGAAGTCAAAAAATTTGGTTCTTATTCAGACTGTGGAGTTTGTTTTCTGTCTGACTTCTTAAACAAGTTACTACATTTTAGATTTTATTTCTTTTATCTATAAAACAAGAGCAACCACACTAAATCTGTGTCCATCTAGTAAGAACAGTAAGAGGGCTCATATGATTAATACCTGAAAATGGAATAGGTGATTTGAGTTCTAGAAAAAGAAGATTTAAGTTTCTCTTCTATATAATGTTCATTCTGGCCAATGGTAAATTAAATGAAAGGCACTTTCTTTAGAGAGAAGGTAAGAAGGAATGATTCAAGTGAGTGACTCAGATTCACCCTTCATGTTGTGTGCTGAGTCATGAGGTTGACCAGAGGACTGGCAGAGTAGGAGGGCAGATTGGGTTCCAAGTGCATAGATAGAGAGTTCCAAGTGCATAGATAGTGCATAGTTGCATAGTAGTGAAGAGGAAGCTAACTTTGGAGTCAGGATGATGTAGGTTCAAATTCTACTCCTGACACATACGAGCTCCATGACTCTGGAAAACGCCTTTCAATCCTCCACACCCCCAGGTAACAGCGTAAGACTATAAATTGCAGATTGTACTGGTCAAAAAATCACAAGCCAAAATTATTCTTCAAAATAATCAAGTAATTTTTTTCCCCAGAAGACACATGGGAGCTGGCAGTAGCTCAGGATACGATTTAGGACAGATATTGTAACAGTATCCTGGCATAAGCCAACTACTTTTAAGTGCGTATTACCTTTGTAGGGCTTTGCTTATTCATGATTTCAGTGAGTATGAGCCCCTGTGTTATTCCTCAATAATAAAGGAGAACTAAATTTTAACTATTTTAGGTCACTTAGTTTGTTGTAACAAGTGCTATACCACTGAGAAATTTCCAGAGTTTTCTTTCTAAAATGTTAAATTTATTTTCTTTTGATTTTTCCCTTTGCTTTGTTTCAGAACTCCTTTGAATGTGAATGCGATTAACCTAGATGTCTTTAAAGTTAAGGATGCTGCAAAAGTAGCAGTGTGTTCACCGAGAATAGTGAAATTGGCAGAGCCTATCAAACGTTGAATGTGCAGAACAGAATACCTCCAGCATCAGTTATGTGTCTTGGTATCCTCTCAAGATGTCCGGCTCTCCTTTTCTGTGAGAACACACTCTGAGACCTCTGGGAGAATCACTGTAATGATTAAACGGCAATTGCTTCTTCTGAGAACTCTTGAGTGTGTATTTCTAGTCTCCAACGTTCTCCTCCACTCCCACCAAAAATCGAAAAATTAGCATAATGGCATGTCTCATCGTCATCCTTTTAAGTGAATGAGAACATGCCATTGTTATTAATAAGCCTGAATTGTGAGATCTTTTTGTATTTTCTTGTGTGTTTTATGTATCTTCTTTTTCTAATAAGGTCAGTGTTTCTACAATTTGCTAATATTTCTATCCCTTTCTCTTCATAGTACACACATGTGACCTTATCCTTCTTAGAACAGGTAATTTTGCTCCTATGCCAGTTACTTTTAATTAGCTAGATATTGCTTTATTATTAACAATTATACATTGATAAGAAAGGCCAAGCTCTCTTGGACAACTTGAAATATCATTTTGTTCTGGATGTAATATAAGAGATGAGTTATCCCGAAGTGTCACATTTTCACCAACCTTTATCTGTCTATATATGCTCAGTGTCACATAAAATAAGTTCTTTGGTCAAGATGGGTGTCATAGAACTGCTTGAAAACAGCAGAAAGTTTTGACAAAGATCGCTGCAGAAATTTCATCAATGGCACATCTGTGTAGGCTTTACATTTTCAAGATTTCAAGGCACATGTAAATTTTACTTTAGATAAAACCACACAAGTGAAAAAGAGACAAAAGCAAAGTAGTAAGTAACTCTTGGAAAATCACATCTAATGTAATTTAATTCTACCTCTCAACTCTTCATGTTGAAAGGATACTAATTTTATGTTATGTAGGTATAAGGTTTATAAAAAAATCTTGTTGAAAATAGGGATAAAGAGCTGACTAAATGTTAAGAGCTTGATACAGATGGTTGGTTGGGAAAGGAGGGAAGGTAACAAGATTTTTACTGAAGCCTTTATCTCTGGGACTCTTAATCATACGTAAAGTTGATAAGGGTAAACTTTCAGGCAATTGGCATATATTAATGCAGCCTAGGCTATCCTAGAAAAACTTTATGATCACATGAGAAATTCAAATTAACTCAACTTGTGATTGACCCTATGATGCAATGATTTCATATTGTAGTCAATTCTGTATCTATCTAAGTTACCTTTCTATGTACTTTAGCTAAGCTTTTCCCTCTGAAACAGTTTAAAATTCAGCCTGTCCATGAGTCACTATAATTAATGGGAAAAGACTTTTTATATACCATGCCTATAGCTCCTGTGGAAATTCCAGGACCTGTTTGTTATCTGCAAAGGCCTACAAGCTGATCTGATATGTTTCCACGAGATGCATTGTCTATCCTTGCCTATCCTTCTACAATTAAGGAGAGTCTTATCTCTCTAACAAACCTTTCTAGGTACCAGGGAGTTTGTTAACTCAGGTCCACTATCAAGGTCTGCATTACGCAGATAGATCTCTTAAATCAATCAAGCATTCCTTAATGTCAGAGAGGGGTGGTTACTAGCCCCACTCTCCTAGATATAACCAATCATGTTATCCCTACTCCCATGATGCTGTCTACCCTGTAACAATTACATGGTCTTCCCAACCTACCCAACTTGGTTCTTTGTTCTGTGCTTCCTTCAAAATTCTAAAAAGTGTTGTTAACCCCATAACTGGGTCTTTGCTTTGCTGGGGAAGCTAAAAACCTATTTATTGATAAATTTGTGCTTTATCAATAAGTTGAATTTGCTTGGAACTTTGTGCCTCAGTTTCTCAAATTTCAAACACAACACATTCATTCACCAGTACCAGGTTGTCACTCCCCTACTCCCTTTTTCTCTCCTGTCCCCACATAAATGTGCTAAGTAGCTACAGTCAACAACATATCCAGTAGAGACAAAGCACAGGACCTGTGCAGAGATTTTTAGCTCACATCCCAAACACTCGTTTACTGGAAGAGAGAGAGAGAAAATCCTATTTCAGTAATGGCCCCAAGAGGTCTAAAACAAAACAGTCTTACCCTTCCCAAACCCAGGAAGCTTACTTGGATCTGAATTGTTCTCCACAAACAACGGAATCTGTCCCAAGGCTCCCCAGTAATGACCAGTCTATTATTATTAACAGAAGACTCCATTCCTCTTCCTCCTTAATTCACTTAAGCACCTTATGTTCATGGTGGAATAATATAGCTAAGCTGGAGTGACTCCATCTTTGCAGCTTATTCTGACCATGTTGTTAACATTCTCTGCAACCCTTCTCCCTCTCGTTCTCTGGTGAAGATTGCCCATGCCTCTGATGAAAATCTCTAACTAGGGAGGAGGAATATACAGTTTTGACAGATATTCTCTCACGTAGCCCTCTGGCCCGTAGCCTTTGTATCATCACAGCCCCTACTGTTGACAACCATGCAAACTATGCTTATCTTATACTTTTGATCCTACCCACATAGAGATGGTTGGTTCCACGTGAAATAGGGGAAATACATTGGTTTGGAGTATGAAATACAAAAGACTGGGTGAATCTTTTAAGTCCATGGTCGTCCTAGATCATTTGTTTAGTCACTGAGGGAATTACGCTGAATATCTGTTGTCTAAAGCTCAGCTAAGAGGGTCTTCCTACTGGGGGAGTTATAATCTAGTCGGACTGAATATCCAGGTTCCCATATTAGAGCCTTTGTTCTTTACTTATATCTCTGTTACTTTATTTGCTCCTGTATCTTTGTTTGATGACTTAAGTTCCCCTTTGTAATAATAGCTAACACTAGCTAACATTTATTTAGCACTTATTGTGTGCCAGGCACTGTGCTAAGTGCTAAGATACAACTAGTATCTCACTGGATTCTCACAATGACCCTGAGAAGCAGGTGCTATTATTATCCTCGTTTTTCTTTACACATGAAGGAACTTAGGTAAGCAGAAGTGAAGTGACTTACCCAGAGTCACACAGCTAGTAAGTGTCTGAGTCTGAATTAGAACTCAGGTCCTACCATTGATTGTATTTTCCCCCAATTGCATGTAAAAACAATTTTTAGCATCTTTTTAAAAAATTTTGAGTTCCAAATTCTCTTGCTCCCTGCTCTCCCCCCTCATTAAGAAGGCAAGCAGTTTATATATGTGCTATCATGCAAAACATTTCCATATTAGTCATGTCATGTTATGACCAAAAATAATTAAAAACAAGGAAAATAGAGTAAAAAAGTAAGCTTCAATCAATGTCAAATTTTTGGACAAAGTATAATGCTCAATTAAAACAAAACAAAATAAAACCCTCCACAGAACATGGGCATCCGAGGATATTTTTTCATGTGATACAAAGTATCTAAAGCTGAAAGGTAGTATTATATGCAACGGGAAAACCACTAAAATCTTTCCCAGTGACTAGGGGGAAAGAGCAAAGATTCCGGTTTACCCTGCTATTATTTGATTTTCTAGAAATGCTAGCAATAGCAAGGACAAGAGAAAGAAATAAAAGAAAAAATCTAGACGGAAGAAAAAAAAACTCCCCGTTATCTAATGACATCGAGTTTTACATACAAAATCCTAGAGAATCGGCAAAGGAATTAATTGCATTCGGATCAGTAGTTTCAGTAAGGTAGCATGCTACAAAATAAACCCACAAAAAAGTACATTTTTCTAACATGTAAACAATAACAAAATCCAGGAAAGAATAATAGAAAAGGAAGTTCCATTGAAAATAACTATAAAATGTATAAAATGGCAGTCAGTCTACCAAATCTGACTCAGTATTTGTCTAGATAAAATTATAAAATGTTTCTGAATGAAATAATGAACAGTACAATAGTCAGATATTTAGTAGTTAGGGTGGAGCCATAAGCCAATATGCCAATTTAATAAAAATAATATTAATACAATAAAAATGAAAGATTTTACCAGCCAAACTGGTATAGTCAAACAGTCAAATAATCTATAGGGCTAGACAAAAAATAAAAAATTTGGAGGGAAAAAAATCTAGAATATAATGGGGGGAAAAAACAAAGAATGTAGCGGGGAATAGCATTTCCAGGCCTCTAACTAAATTACAAAGCAATAATCACCAAAACTATTAAGTCTTGGTTAAAAAAAAAAGTAGAAAAATATTTCAGTGAAATAGATTAGAAAAGAATGGAGTGGGGCATGGAGGGGTGAGAAGGAAAGTGTAGAGGTGGAATCAGGTGTGTTACCTAGGTGGGGGCGTATTAAGCTCAGTGCGGCCCCTGGGATCCAGCTGCCTATTGCTCTCGCTCCTGTGTGCTGCTATCTATAGAGATGCCTCCTTACACCATCACCTACTTCGGTGTTCCAGGATAATGCGAGGCCATCCGGATGCTCCTGGCTGACCAGGGCCAGGATTGGCATGATGACTGACTGAATGAAGACATGTGCACGTGTGCAAAGGGGGAACTCAAGACCAGCTGTGTCTACAATTGGTTCCCCAGATTCACTGATGAAGACTTCACCTTTTACCAGAGCAATGCCATTCTGAGATACGTGGGGCACAAATATGAACTCTATAGGAAGGATGATTGAGAAAAGGCTCTCTTGGATATGGCCAATGATGGGGCGGAGGACCTCAGGCTCAAGTACCTTGACCTCATCTACCACCATTTTGAGGAGGGCAAGGACGAGTATGTGAAAAATCTGCCCACCCAGCTGGAGCATTTTGAGACCCTGCTGAATCAGAACCAGCAAAGCAAGGCCTTTATCATGAGGGACAAGATCTCTTTTGTGGATTACAACCTGCTGGACCTGCTGTTGGTTCACCAGACATTGGCCCCCCGAGTGCCTGGACAACTTTCCCTTACTGCCTACCTTTGTAACTGGGCTCTCCTCCCGGCCAAGATCAGGAACTTCTTGGTCTCGCCCAGGCACAAGAATCTCTTCCATCAACTGCAATGGTAAACAATGAGGGCTCAGGCCTGATCCTTGTCTTGCAATAAAGGTTTTCAAAGAAAAAAAAAGAAAAGAATCAGAGATAATCAAAATCAACCTACTGGTCAATAAAACTGAAAGAATGTCTGGGAAAACTGGAAGTCAGTCTGGCAGAAATTGGATTTAAATCTGTATCTTACACCATATATCAAATTCAAAATGGACATGTGTCCTGAATCATGCCAAAAAAAATGGAAGAGAACTATATCCTGTAACTTTCATAGCTATGGCAAGGGGGTGAATTCCTAACCAAACAAAGGATCAAAGTGATTTCTAAAAATAAAGTAGATATCAATTTCAAGAAGCTGAAAAGCTTTTACAAAAACAGAATTAATGCAACTGGGATAAGAAGGGAAGTAGGTGACTTTGGGAAAGGATATGAATAATTCTCAAAAGAATTGCAAATTATTAGCAATCTTCCAAAAGAATACTCTATGTCACTAATTAAAATCCAAACAACTCTGAGATTTCACCTCACCCAGGAAATTGGCAAAAATGACCAAAAATAGAAATAGTCATTGGTGGAACTGTGGAGAGATGGACGCACTGATACACGGTTGTGGAGCTATGAATTGATCCAACCATTCTGGAAAGCAGTTTGGAATTATGAGAAAAACAGTGACCAACGTGTTCATGAGATGTCCCAGAGATTCCATTGCTACTTATATACCCCATGGAGGCCAATGACAGAGTGAAAGTTTCCCATCAGTTTTTGCAGTAGCAAAGAATTGAAGATCAATCAGCAACCATTATTGTTAAGCTCTTACTATGTGCCAGGCACTGTGCTAAGCACTGGGAAACAGAGTCAATACTTGTCAATTGCTAAACAAATTGTGGTACATGAATGTAATGGAATATTACTTTGTCTTAAGAGATAATGACTGTGATTAATTCAGAGAAGCACAGCAAGACTTATATGAACTGATGCAAAGTAGAGTAAGCAAAACCTGGAAAAACCTACAGAATGACTATAATAGTATAAATAAAAAGAACAACAAAAATAAAAACAATGACATGAAATTATGATAACCAAGCTTAGCCCCGCAAAGGAGATACAGGAGAAGATATTTCTCCCTGCTGTTATTCAGGTAATAGACTATGGATGTGGAACACTAAATATAATGTCAGATGTTTTCCAATATGTCGATTTTGATGAGCTTCCCAACTCCTCCTCTCTTTTAATTATAAGGGATGCTTCCTGGAAGGGGGAAAGGGTTTATTTTGGGTAGTATGAGTAATGTAAAAGCAAAAGATATTAATAAGAATTATATTTTTAAAAATATGCCTTCTAAAGGTTATCTTGCAGCTTAAAATGTGGGATTATGTGACATTCTCAAGAAATGATTCACTGGCAGTGTTCTGCAAAGATGATTAATTATAAATTTGATTCCTATTCCACAAGGTGGCAAAGGGGCAAAAGGTTGTTCCTAACAGCTGTAAGATTGGGTCGTTTGTGTGTTAGGGCTAATCATGGCATTCTGCATCTTGTTGGACTCTGTGTACATGGTTAGGATGCAATAATGAATGCTTCTAAATTAAATTTGGGGATCACACTTCTCCTGAATGTTTGCTTTATAGGATGTCATTGATAATGAGCCTGTAGGATCTTCTCTAGTGATGTGGCCTGGATGAATCACAATGAGGACTCATCCTCCTCTATTACATTTGCTGCACATTCTCCAGACATGAATGATGGTTTCATCCTGCTTTCATCCTCTCAGGCTTCAAAACTTTTCAATAGCACGTTGGCCAAAGTGATTGTCATTCCAGGCATTTGAATCATCAGGAGGAATGATTGTGAAAAGAATTATGCTCAACATGCATGAAAAACTAACAAAACCCTCTTAAGCCTCAACTATCCAAGAATGCACCATCAGTAACAGTTTGTTATCCCTAATTAATGTTGCAAATCTTAACTTACGCAACAAGAAACCAGTGCTGAATACGGGTATATAGTTAGTTGGTTCCATTTTTCATGCCTCCAAGAATAAAATCCTAGAAAAATTATCTGTCTGTAGGAATACACATTTCTTTGGTTTATATTATGAGTCACGTCATCTAAGTAGGCCAGGTCATACTGAACACACTTCCTTAATCACAGGCTGTAATATGAAGGGCATAACCAAATATTCATAAAATCTGGTGTGCTCTAAAAGGTATATTCCATTTATCCATAGCCTCACCAAAAATCCATCTTAATACAGAATTCTAACCAAAATATCTGAGAACAACAGGAGGTGGTTACAGAGGGATTTCAGAGGATATAGAATCTCATCTGTTATATTCAACAACTATGTGCCCTTAGGCAAGTTATTTAATTTTCTTGGGACCCAGTTTCCTAATGTGTAAAATAAGGTCATTGGCTTCAGACTCTGAGGTCCTTTCCAGTTCCAGATCTGTGATACTATGGAGTCAATTAACCTTCCTTTGCCTCAGTTTCTTTATCTATAAAATGAAGGATTTGTACCAGATGACCTCAAAAATGGACGACAGAGCCGAGATGAGAAAACATGTAGTATTCTCATGGCAGAGTAATCAGATACAGGGATCTCTGATCTAACTTAGGCTTCCATTTCATCCTCTTCTATGTTTATTAATAGTTCAAAATTCAAAGACTATGTAGCAAGATAGGAGGTCCTGGGGTGTTCCTAGCTCAACTGATGGCACTTGAATTGGACAAAGAAAGATTTTTCCCTGGATTTAGTTTTCACCTTGAAAATTAGTATTCCACTCAGACTTTCAAAGGCTAGGATCCTATGTAGTTTAGATGGTAGTTATGAATGTATTCAGGTTTTTTTGTTTGAAGCTGGGATGAATGTTTCAATATATATTAAATTTGTTTGGGGTGGGGAGTCCAGTTTAACAGGTTTACATCTCTTGGGTTATGGTCAGATTACTAGACTGGTAAAATCATTGTTAGAAATGTTTCGGTCATTTGACCTCAAAGATGGAGCTGACTATCCTCTGGAATAGAAGACTGGATTTGGTCCTGTGGTGGAGGCACACTCTATGGTCCCTTCTTTTCTTGAAAGGCACTGTGGCAGTGTAATATAAAGAAGCTTGCAGTAAAAATCAAGGGATTTGGGTTTTAGGACATTTTCTGCCACTAAATGACTTTTATCAAGTCACACTGGTCTCAATTTCCTCATGTGTAAAATGAGAGGATTTTAAGTTCCCTTTTTATTCTTTTTTAAAAGTTCATTATTTATTTATTTTTAGCATTCTTTTAAAAAAAAATTGAGCTCCAAATTCTCTCCCTCCTTGTAATCCCTCCCTCTTTATTGAAAAGGCAAGCAATATGATGTCAACTATACATGTGAAATCATGCAAAGAGTATTTCCATATTAACCATGTCACCAAAAAAACCCACAAGAAAAATAAGTAAAGTGAAAAATTATACTTTAATTTGCACTCAGAGTTTATCGGTTCTCTCTCTGTAGGTGGATAGCGTTTTTTCATCGTGGGCCCTTTGGAGTTGTCTTGGATAATTGCATTGCTCACAGTAGCTAAGTGTTTTCACAGTTGATCATCATTACGATATTGCCGTTACTGTGTACAATGATCTGCTGGTTCTGCTCACTTCACTTTGCATCAGTTCATTTCTTCTTTCCTTATGCTTCCACTGCTCCCTTATTTTTCTTCAACAGCCCCCAATTGCACCTGAGGCTACTACTGCCTCTTGGATTGTTCCAGCATCCTCCAGGGCACAGTATTGCCCACTTTGGGAACCTATGAAAAAGATAGTATTGAAAGAGGCAAGCACATGGAGTATGTTTCTATAGTGTCTGATTTCTGTCTGGAAACATTAGATAGCATTAATCAAGCTATCAGCAGTATGAGCTTTTTAAGCAACAGTCTTTAAAATATTTATAGAGGCACAGAGTTGACTGTCTAACCTCTGCCACCCAGGATTTAGTGACCACTAGAACTGATCCATCCTTAGAATGAAATAGTAGTTTAGAGCATGCATTCTTGAAGACCTAACATCTCTGCGCCCGGCTGTGTCTTGTCATTCTAGCACCTCCCTTAGATGCCAATATACTAGCTCTTAGGCAGTGGACAGCATATAGAAATGCAACTCCGGAATCTCCCTATATCAACAAGATTCCAAACATCGAATAATATAATCTGCCCATCTACTACTCAAGAATGATGGTTGGAAGCTCCTTTTTATCCATTGAGGCCTCTCACCACCATGTTTTATTCCATGCTAAAGTAATTGATAACTGTAAAAGATACTCCTATGTAGAAAGACATTGGGAACCAGAGGCGTTCTACAAGTGCCAAGACTGAGAACTTATTGTTAAATCTTTACTGTTAGCATTTATGCCTTAGAAATGGACAAATACTACAAATTAGGACTTAATTTATTGTTTCATTGATTGTCTAGACTTAAGAAAGTAATGGAGAAAATATTAATAATGCAAATAAAACTTAAAGGTATGTCACGTGTAGATCTCTTTTCTGGAGAGCACTCCCTAGCTGGGAACCTCCCTATACTGTCTCTCCAGTGATTGATCAACATTTGGAGAAATGGGTTTCCATCCCCATCCCTTGGTATTCCTCCTTGTACCTCATGGTCTACCTCAGTTCCCAAAAGGTTTCTGTTATCTTCAAGGATAATAAGAATGTGTTGTACTACAAACCAGCAACAAACAAACACAATTTATGAAGACTGAACCAGAAACACAGGCAGATTAGGCCTCCTCTCCCAGTTGAATTTCTACCACTGAATTAGAGCTCCTCAAATAAGAGTATTCAGGATGTTTTGCATTGTAGGAGGCAGAGTTGGCAAAGATGGGGGAAGTGATGCACTTTGGGCTTAGATATGTTTTCTCGTGAGGAGATAGAATAGTCTAACTGAGGAAAACAATATAAGGAAGCCTTTAGCCTGGAGGCAGAACATTTTGCAAATTGCAAAAAATCAATTTGCTGCTTTCCCTAGGCATATGATCATGTGCTTGGTGTTGAATTGCCCAGGGAGCAGGCATGGGCTTCTCCTTTAAAATAGATGGTCTAACCCTTCTAATTCAACATCTATCAAACCAGGCATAAACTTTGGCAACTAGTGAATTACTAGCAATCCTTTATAGCAACATAGAGGAGAATGCTCACACCTTACCAACACACTCCGTTTTTCCTGCTCCTACTTCTGAGGGAATTTGCTCCACAGAGCCTACTCAAGAAAGTCCTGGCTCATATTTACATCAGTCTCATGTGACATTCCAAATTGAGGCATGAACATGAAGGTATCTAGATAGCAATCTTTATGTTTTTTTCCACATAAGGAGGGAATTCTAGATGAGAAAATCTTTCCCCATCTATCACTGGGGTTCACTTTCCTGCCTTCCCTCTGATGCCAAAGTAGCCTGCTAGAACATGACTGATATCCTAATGTCAGCTTGGCCATCTGGATGTGAGAGAATGGAACAGCTAGGAGGTATAGGGGGCAGAGGCTAGGAAGGAGCTGCACTATAGGCATATTTATCAAGGAGTGTTCAATAAATACCCATTATATTCAAGGCAATTGTCTCTCAGGTGTCCAATCAGATGGTATGTTCTCAGTCTTAATCCTGTTAGAGTAGACCAACCAGCTTCATTTGACCCTGTTTAGCACCCACTCTGGGGCAGGTAGGTGGTGCAGTGGATAGAGTGCCAGGTCAGGAGTCAGGAATATTCCTCTTCTGAGTTCAAATCTGTCCTCAGACATTTACCAGTTGTGTGACCCTGAGCAAGTCACTTAACCCTGTGTGCCGCAGTTTCCTTAGCTGTAAAATGAGCTGGAGAAGGAAATGGCGAACCGGTCCAGTATCTTTGCCAAGAAAACCCCTAATGGGTCATGAAGAATCAGACATAATTGAGCAACAACAAAAAACTACCCTCTTCTCCTGGATATTCTTTTCTCTTTGAGTTTTCATGACATGGCTCTCTTCTGGTCCTCCTCCTACCTGTCTGACCACTCTTTCTAGCTTCCTTTGCTGGCTCATCATCCATATCATACTCTCTAACTCTGGGTATTCCCCAAGCTTCTGTCCTACGCTCTCTCCTCTCTATCTTTCCATGTTCTCTCAGGAACCTTATCTGCTTCCATGGGGTTTAACTATCATCTCTGTGTACTAAGTCCCAGATCAAGTGCCACCCTCTCTTTGGAACCTCAGTCTTGCATCACCATTTGACTATTGAACATTTCAAGTTGAATGTCATGGGGATACCTTAAACTCAACATGTCATGAACTGAACTCATCTTTCCCCCTAAATATTTGCCTTTTTCAAACTTCTCTATTTTGTCAAAGACACTACCATCCTTCTTGTCTCCCAGGTTTATATCCTCAGTATTATTCTGGTGTTTTTTGTTTGTTTTTTGGCAGGGCACTTGGGGTTAAGTGACTTGCCTAAGGTCACACAGCTAGTACATGTGTCAAGCGTCTGAGGTCGAATGAGAACTCAGGTCCTCCTGACTCCAGGGCCAGTGCTCTACTCCCTGTGTCACCTAGCTGCCCCCTCTGTATTATTCTGGACTCTTCATTCTCTGTGACCCCACGTAGCCAGTCTGTCACCGAATCTTATTGTCTACCTACATGACGCCTCTTCTGTTGGACCCCTTCTCTTCACTTTTTTGGATTGTGGTTGTGAGCTTACCACTTTCTTCGACCCCAAAAGTTCTCCTGACACAAGATTGATCCAAATCCAGGAGGTCTAGGCCACACGCAGCTTGAGTTTTCTCTTCAGCAGCCGAAGGAGTGTAAACAACCATTTTAGACAACCCCCAGGGCCAGTCACCGGATGGAGAGCCAGAAACTCTGGCCTCAGGATCTCGGCCAAGTCTGGGTACAGAACTTGAGATTTGATACAAACTGAAATGCATGGAATTTGTGCTTGCCTGTTGACTGTCTGGCTTGGACCTCTGCTAGCCCATCCTGAAGCAGGGGGAATGAATTCAGCAGCGAACCAGAGCAAGCAGAAGCCTCCCTCATCGCTGCAGTACCTTTCTCTGCTCTTGACCTTGAGCATGACATTCCTTTGCTACAGCTGCATCCTGTCATTTCCTGTGACTGCCCAAGCCCTTCTTCACTGCACAGTATAGCAGCCGTACATTGGAGAGTTTTCTCCTTTCATAATAATAAAAAAAAAAGACCCAGATTACCAATACCTAAGGGTAGCATAACAGCTACCAAAAGCTTGTACAAATACCTTCTAATGTAAATAAATCTCAAGAAAAATAAAAGACAGACCTTTAGGTCAGGCTAATTACTGCTCATGTGGGATGCCACCCCTCAGAAACTTTTCACATCGGAAAAAAAGCAAACCACAAACTTACGTTCCAAACTCATTTTTTTTTCCCTCTCATTTTGATGACAAGATAAAATGAGAGCTCAAGCCTGTGGGGAAATAAGTAAACTTCTCATTTTCATAAGGTGCATGTGTTAGAAGAGGGAAATCTAATGACCTAATTCATGGTAGGAATTTAAGAAGTGGAAATCACCTTGAGGCAACGTAGCAACCATGTAAAGAAGCAACTAACAGCAGACAGCAGGCTCTTGCATGAACTCTGAGGGCTAGCTTCTAACCACAAGTAGAAAAGGATAACTCTTATTTTATCAGTGAAGGGAACTCCTGGTGTGGGAGAGATTTCCACCAAGGTAGATTGCAACTCTATGATTTTGTAGATAATCCAAAGGGAATTGCCTGAGGCACATAAAGTTGAAGTGGCTACTTACTCTAAGGTCACAGTGATAATAAGTATCAACGGAAAGATGTGAAAGTGAATCTTCCTGACTTTAAGCCCCAGAACTCTGTCTCCTACACCTCATTGCTTCTTAGGTTCACACATTCTTCTAAAAATGTGGGGCTAGGAGGGGAAAAGAAGATGAGGTTACAGGAGGTGTAAAAACCGAAGAGGAGCATTCTTGGCAAATGACTTGGTTGTTCCAGCTTGACAAATTACATCCAAAATAGGCTTTTGATTCCTTGACAAGGTGCATCGTTCATTCTATCAGGATGGAAGGATTAGACAACAGGAGCAGAGGAATCAATTCCCCGTGTCAAAAAGAGCCTTTCTCAGGATCCCAATTTGATAAAAATGTACGTTTCAGTGCAATGAATAGACTTAATCTTTTAAGAAAGAAGTCCAAATCTATCTCACCTTTTGGTTAATAACTACTGTATCAAAACAGTGCTGATTGCGTGATTTCTTTTTTTTTTTCTTTTTTTCAATTTTTTTTTATTAACATCTTTAGTTTTCAGCATTAATTTTCATATGCGTTTGAATTACAGATTTTTCTCCCCCTTTCCCACCCCCCCCCC
>CM053623.1:365263543-365319136 GCA_028646595.1 Phalanger gymnotis
GATTGTGTTTCCACAATACTCAAATTGTTTCTTTCTGGCTGCTTGCAGCATTTTCTCCTTGATCTGGGAGCTCTGGTATTTGGTGACAATATTCCTAGGAGATTTCTTTTTGGAATCTTTTTTAGGAAGCGATCAATGGATTCCCAGGCGATTTCTACACTAATTGCAGCGTCATAGTGGATAGCTAGTCACCCAGAGTTAGAAAACCCAGATTCAAGTCCCATCTTTGACATATGCTGGCTGGGTAACCCTGGGATGTCATTTAATCTTTTTGTTCTCCCATGCAAGTCCCTGAGACTGTGAATTTCAGGGCAAGTGCTGATATGCATTGACAGGGAGAGTTTTCTCACCAAGAGCAAAGATCTTGTCTAAATTGCAACAAATGATCACACTTGAGTTACCTCCAAGAAAGAGTTCTTGGATTCATGGAGCACAATTTTACCACGAATGGATCTACAGACATGGTTTTCATCATGTGGATTTTTTACTGTCAGGGTCATTCAAAGTAATCTTTCTTTCTTTCTTTCTTCCTTTCTTTCTTTCTTTCTTTCTTTCTTTCTTTCTTTCTTTCTTTCTTTCTTTCTTTCTTTCTTTCTTTCTTTTTCTTCTCTAGTTACTCTCTTTACTACTTGACAAGGAGAAAGTTAAAAAATCACACTTTTAGACAAATCTTCCAGATTAGATAGAAATTAGCTCTCTTTAGTGGCCACCAACCCCTGGTAACTAACTTTGATTAGCTCAGAAACCTCCAACTCAAAATGATTGATCACAAGGGAATTCCACTCTCCCAGGAAGGGGAGGGAGAGAGTCAAGGAAACTGAGGCACATAGACACATGTTAAAGTATTTGCTCAGAGCCACACAGCTTGTAAATGTCTGATGTTAGATTTGAACTCATATCTTCCTGACTCTGGGCAGCTAGGTGATGCAGTGGATAGAGCATTGGGACTGGAGTCAGGAAGATTCATCTTCCTGTGTTCAAATCTGGCTTCAGACACTTACTAGCTGTGTGACCCTGGGCAAGTCACTTAACCCTGTTTGCCTCAGTTTCCTCATCTGTAAAATGAGCTGGAAAAGGAATGGCAAACCACTCCAGTACCTTTGCCAAGAAAACCCTAAATTGGATCACAAAGAGTTAGGCATGACTAAAAACAACTGAAGAACAACTTCTTGCCTCTGGACCTGGTTCCATATCTTCGGTGCCACCTAGCTGCCTCTAGACAGAGACTTGCAGAACAGACAGATACAGAGAAAGATTTCCCTCTTTTAGATCAGTGCTTGGAATTTTGTCCCAAGAGGTTCCATACAGACTCGTGATGGGTGGAAAGGACCACACATGGGGCCAGTCAATTCACACCTCCAAAGCCACAAAGCCTCCAGTGTCCTGTGGTGGGTGGGTTATCCTACTGCTCTCTGCTGGGGATCTTTTCTGAGACACTGCTGTTTTCTTGCCTCTGCTTGGCCATCAGCTACGATGTGACCTCATAAAGGAGAGGTATCTTGTGGTTCTTTAGATTAACCTCAGAGGCTATCTCTAACTCTTTTGTAATGGGGTCTAACCCAGTCAACCATACTCAGCCTGCTAGTTAGAAACTTTAAGAAATGTTTAAGTGTGTCTTTGGAACCTCTTGTCCTCTGCTGCCACCCAGATTCTTTAAATCCAAGCTCTAATCTGAATTATGGAAGAAGATTCCTTTTAACTTCTATTATAACCCTAAGGACAGCTAGGTGGCACAGTGGATAGAGTGGCAGGCCTGGAGTCAGGAAGACTCATCTTTGTGAGTTCAAATCTGGCCTCAGACACTAACTATGTGACCCTGGGCAAGTCACTTGACTGTTTGCCTCAGTTTCCTCATCTGCAAAATGAGCTGGAGGAGGAAATGGCAAACTTCTCCAATATCTTTGACAAGAAAACCCCAAATGGGATCCAGACAGGACTGAAAGGACTGAACAACAACCAAATAACCTTAAGGCCCCAGCCATGTTCCCCTCAAATCCCAAGGAATCTACCTAGTGAAAGTGCAAAGGAACTAAGGTGAAGAAATTCTTTTCAACTCCCATAATGCCCCTGGTTGTCATGCAAATCAACTCAGATGCAAGACTGAAAAATGGTTGGATGGAGCTGGTGACTTTTGTCCTACCTCTTCCCCCAGTAAACCAAATCACTGCATTCTGTACAAAAAGGACAATAAGTTTGTTCTACATCCCAACATGGCTAAGACAAGCTATGTGGATGCTCAAGGTCTTCTCCAGCAGTAGTGATTTTACTTACCTATTTTGTTACCAGAGGATAGAAAATTCTCAAAGCATAACTGTTATCATGAGGAATTAGTGGGAAATAAACATCTCAGTACTTCTAACCTTCTGAAAGGAGAGACTATAGATGGGCGGTATGTGATATACCTATCTCCTCAATGCCAGCCATGGTCAGGTGACATTAGTAGAGAGTGAAAAGATTCCCTTTCCAAGCATCTCTGGTCTCCAATTCATTTTTCTTGAGACTCAAGTCAGTTCTCAGGATGGATAGAGATACTGGTCAAGCTTCAGGGCCAGTTCTCCCACCAGGATACTTATTTTATTTTATTATTTTTTCTTTTTTTCTTTTAAATTTATTTATTTTTAGTTTACAACATTTAGTTCCACAAGTTTTTGAGTTTCAAATTTTCTCTCCCTCCCCCACCCAAGACGGCATGCAATCTAATACATACCTTCACACTAAACATATTTTCACAACAGTCAAGTTGTAAAGAAGAATTATAACCAATGGAATGAACCATGAGAAAGAAACAAGAAAAAAGAGAGAGAGAGCAAATAGTTTGCTTCAATCTGCATTCAGACTACTTAATTCTTTCTCCATGGATCCCTTTTTCCATCGTGAATCTTTTGGAGTTGTCTTAGAACCTTGCATTGCTGAGAAGAGCCGAGTATATCAGAGTTAGTCATCATGGATACAATGTGTCTGTAATTGTCTATAATGTTCTCCCGGTTTTGCTCCCCTCACTCAGCATCAGTTCATGTAAGTCTTTCTAGGTTATTGTGAAGTCTGTCTGCTCCTCATTTCTTATAGCACAATTACATTCATATACCACAACTTGTTTAGCCATCCCCCAATTAATGGGTATCGCTTTGATTTCCAATTCTTTGCCACCACAAAAAGAGCTGCTATACATATTTCTGTACATGTGGGTCCTTTTCCCATTTGTATGATCTCTTTGGGATACAGCCCTAGAAGTGGTATTTATGGGTCAAAGGGTATATGCACATTTTTATAGCCCTTTGGGCATGGTTCCAAATTGTTTTCCAGAATGGTTGGATCAGTTCACAACTCCACCAACAATGTGTTAGTATTCCAATTTTCCCACACGGGATATTTAATTTAAATGGGAAATTGAAGGAGGAGGTCACATGGGACTATTGAGTGATCCTAGAGCAAACCAGTATCCCGGCCTTGTTTTCCTCATCAGTAAAATACAGAGGTTGAACTGGTTCAATTTGTCCTAAAGAAACTTGGTCCTCAAACACTTTAGTTTCTACTAATATGTTGATGGAAACCTTGAGTTGTTAATTGGTAAAGTAGATAGAGAGCAGGTTTCAGAGTTAGGATGACCTAAATTTAATCTTGCCTCTAGTCAGAGGCTGCATGACCTTGAACAAATCACTTAACCTCTGTGTGCAACAACGCAATAAAGAGTTTGGAGTTTGAGCCCAAAATCAGAAAAGGCATTTATTATTCTTTCTCATGAGAAAGGATGCCACCCAAGCAGTAGAGGTTGGGAGTGCTTTAATTATATTTTACATTCATTCGGTCTGAATAAACGGGTATGTCCCCTGAACAGAGTACAGGAGAGTACAAAGGACTCAGATGGATGCTAGTCCTTTTGTTGATGTCCCCCTTCAAATCTCCTGCCAGGCTCTTCATTGGCTAGATATAACCCCCTGCCTACATCATGCCCTCCTCAAAAGGCTTGGTTAACCATGTGTACGAGCCTCTAACCTTTCACCTGAGAGCTCCGATTAGAACCAGTCCTAATCAGTCACCTGACTTACACTCTGCTAAAGCTGGGGGGAGGAGGGGAGGGAAGAGAGATACTTTCTGTGGAAACAAAACTGCTCTCCCTCGGGGCCCGCGGGGGGCCCCCCCATTTCTTACACCTCTCATTGTTCTTGTTGCTTCTGTCTGACTTTTTGTGACCCTTTCGGGGTTTTCTTGGCAAAGATACTGGAGTGGTTTGCCATTTCCTTCTCCAGCTGGTTTTACAGATGAGGAAACTGAGGCAAACAGGGCAAAGTGACTTGCCCAGGGTGACACAGTAAGTGTTTGAGGTCAAATTTGAACTCAGATCTTCCCGACTTCAAGGTACTCTACCCACTGCTCCACCCAGCTGCCCTAAATTCCTATTACACCCAAGCAAATCTTTAAAGTTGTAAATTGCATAAAAATTGCTAATCTGTATTGGTAAAGGGAGCTTTCTTCCAGAGTGTCCCCTAAACTAATGAAATCATAGGTCTGTCATTAAACAATGAATTACTTAATATTCCAAAGGGAAAAATTCCACTAGGATTTCCCACAGAGCCCTAATTTACATTATAATCACACTGGAACCAGAATTTAATGCAACGACATTTAAAAACCCTTGAGTGGATGGTCTCTAAATTTTTAAGTATTATGATTATATGATTCCTTCCCCTTTATTCTTAGTTTGAGTAAGAACCTACAGTTTGCTTTTGCAGACACACTATGACCCTGGACTGGTTACTTGTACGAAAAGTCACATGTGAAGAAAGCAGAATTTTTACTTAGTTACCAGGGAGAGGACACTGGGTCACAGGCTGCACTATAGCACCAGGGCTTTGTCCTTTGCTTTTCCCCACAGTTAGCTGCACCAAACATTGGGAGCACTTGCTCATCCCTGCACTATGCTGGAGGGGGATAGGGAGAAGCCAGCTCCTTATGTTCTACCCAGATAGCTACCCATGGGCTATGATGGAATAAGTGTTTTACACCAGAGCTAGAAGTCTCAGGGATTTGTTACAGAGACGATGAAAAGAATGGCAGTGTTTGCCAAGGTAGTTATGAATACCAAAGATTCTTTCTTGTCTTCTGGCTCGCAACTCAGTTCTGAAGGCCAGAGCAGCTCTTCTGTCTAGAGGGTGTCTAGACTTTTGTTTCTAACACTGGATGGTATATTCCTGTTTATTAACTTTTCTGCCCTCTTTAGCTCTCAACAAAATTTCTAAACAGTCTGTCTGATTGAATGTTGAACAACAATGAAATTCTTAGGTATTAAGGTGTGCTCTGTGGCATGTGTTAATGTTCAGAGTTATAACTAGGGCAGGGCACCTGAGGCTTTATCCCAGGGAGCCAAAATTTAGAGGGCACAGTATTTTCAGTCTTTCATCAAGTAGAAACAATTGAGTTTAGTGCCTAGTTACCAAGAATAATTAATTACAATAGGAATCTATCGAAAGGCTCAGGATACCAGCTAAACCACTCTTTAGGCCCTCCTCACACCCCCAGCCTCAAGTTGCCGCACAATCTTCATCCATAGTGTATCCTAGGTTCCTTATCTCCTAACTGAATTTACCTTAAAAAGCTTATTTGAAGGTGCTTTTTGTGTTGCTTGGGTGAAAAAATTACTAATTTTGGTTCTGCTAATTTTGGACTCAAATTACAGTTGAATTTTTCTGTTATTAACACAAGTTTTTGCATTAATAACAAGGACTCTCTCCTTACTGGTAGAGAACAATGCCCTGAGCCTCCATGAGGCATGAGGCAGAGTAGGCAAAAACCAGCAAAAGTAAAGGTTTGGTTTCTTCAAGCTCTTGAGTTTCATTAGTCTCCTGATTTTCTTTGAGTCTCTTTGGGCTCTGCAGTTGCTTTGGACTCCTCTAGCTTCTAGCTTTGGGAGAGAAGATGGATGACGCCAACTCCATTTCAGGCTGCTGAAGGGAGAGTAAGACTCTGAGAATAAACTGGCATGAGAGGAGCTGGCAGTCTCCATCATGTCTCCATCCCCAGCTTGCTGCCTTGGAGACTTTGGGGAATTTCCCCTTGGGTAATATATGAGACTTATGATATCCCCTATATACACAGGGTATGTGATTGTACCTTAGTCGAGCTGAGTTTTCTCCCTCTCAACAGGAGAGCTCTCTTACTCTGTTTTCTCTGATATATCCTGTGTATATTTTTTCTAATTTCTGTTTTGCTATTGACTTACATAAGTGAGTTTCTTTGCTGTGTGCATTCATTGTAGAATTGGCATTTGGCGGGAGGGAGTCAAGTCTTGGATATAAAGGCTGGGTCCTCCATTAGCCATTAAAGAAGCATTGATCAAAACCTGAAAGCTACATCCCTAGAAGAGACTAGTAATATTTAAGGGAGCAGACAGACAAGAGGACCAAGTCTACCAATGACATCGCAGGTGATGTCTTCTGACTTGCTCGTGAATTGGATTTAAGTGAGACAGAGCTGTGCAAAATCTTCAGTGCTGTCAGCTTCGATCTCTCCTCCAGGGTCATCAAAGTCCAGTGGCAAGACAAAAGTCAAGGCAATTGGCAATGGCCCAGCATGCACTGAGTGACCTTGCTAGTCCTCTTTCTAACTGCTCATAGATGATCTTTATAATTTTTTTCAAGACCTTAAATTCAATGTCATAGCCGACAGTTTGAAAAACCCGTTTTTTCTCTCCCTTTTAAAAATCAGGATCATATTTGCCTATCCTTGGTTTCCCAGGATTTTCCAAAGATCATTGATGCTTCCAAACTCTTTTTGGAAATTCATTTAATACCAGATTATAATTCATCTCTGTCTGGTGACTTAAACTCATGGAGGGAAGCTAGGTATTTTCTCATTTATCTTTTCCATAAACCATTTTTGTTCTATCTTATCCAATATAAAAATAAGTTCCCTTCTTACAATCAGCTTCAGGTGTCCTAAGAAATTCTTTCTTAAAAGGCTCTGAGTGTTATCAAAAGACCTTGAGATATTTACCCAGAATTGCTATATATGGAAAACTATGCTGGGTAAGTCTCTTCCCCTCAAACACAAGCAAATTTACAAAAGATAATACATTACTCTTTGGAGAGTCAACAAATGATTATGGACACACCATTAGCTCTAGAAAGGTCAAAGTGATTTAACAGCCTGTACCAAGTAGTGAAAATACACAGAATTAATTTTTTCTAATCCCTATTCTATGTGATGGTGGGACCTTGATAGATATAATACTGAATCATTGCCTTGAAACCTAAAAATTAGCCTCTGACCCACAATGCACTACTGCTACAAAACCCTTGGGATTAGGGGTATTTTGTTGTTGTTAATTATAGGACAATTTAAAAACAGAAACTTATGACAATAGGGAAAGCAACCTTCCTGGCTCTGAATGGCAATGAAAATCCAAAGTTAAAATTTATTTAATATCATTATTAACTTTAATGTAACAAAGAATTACAACCTGTGTACTTATTCTAAAACACCGGGATTCCCAAAGACCACATGTTGTAGTTGACATTTCATTTAATTTAATTCAACAATAAGCACCAATGTACAAGGCGCTATAAATACAAACTAAATAGGTCTTGCTTTCAAGGACATTCTCCTTGGGAGTAGGCTAAAACATGAATGAATGAAGGAATGAATGTTTTGTTAACCACTGATGATGTGCAAAGCATATAGGGATGTTCCAGATACAAATAGAAAAAACAAAAAAAAAAACAATCCCTGCTCTCAAGGAGCTCACATTCTAAAGGGAGAAGACAACACAGATGGAAGGTTTCAGCTGCAAAATGGACCAAATGGTCCCATGTTGCTTAAGGTCCAACTATAATGATAGCCATCTCTGGAGCTGGGGGCATGGGGGGATGGGGGGTGGGGGGGAGGGGATAGGCGAAGGAAACCAAAAAAGAAAGTTACATGATAACTTGATTATATATTTAAAAGGAACAGCAAGTTGTACATACTAGATTTGCATTTTCATGTATGATCAACTCTTTTTTTTCCTATTTAGTAGTTACAGAAATGCTTTTTATTTCTTAAGTTCAGAATAAAATTAATTTTTTAAAAGCTGATGGAAATGCCTCTTCTTTTTTGGGGGGGCAGGGAAATCGGGGGTTAAGTGACTTGCCCAAGGTCACACAGCTAGTAAGTGTATCAAGTGTCTAAGGCTGGATTTGAACTCAGGTCCTCCTGACTCCAGGGCTGGTGCCCTACTCATTGCGCCACCTAGCTGCCCCCAATGCCTCTTCTTTAATGCCATTTTCACTGATAAAATCATATTCATCCCTGATGTTGAACCCTCTAACAGTGCCAAGGACTTTGGTAACTTTTCTTGGTCTTCAGTAGATATGACTGTAGTACTTGCAGGAGCAGTTGCCAGGCTATATTGTTTGTAGGAGGATAGACAGTGGGCACTGGACTGAAAACATTGCCATGTACGTGTTGGTTGCTGACCTTCATTCTTGAACAGGACCAAAATGACATCACTATGCTAGAGTCGAGTTTCAATGTGTCTGACTATGGCTCATCAGACCAATATGAGCTTGGAATGCTCTATCACAGGTTGGTCACAAATAGTCCGTGAGAACATTTGGAGTGGATTCTCTAAATTTGCACATCCCGCGTTTCCTTCAAGTTGCTTCAATCCTGCTTTGCTCATAGAGCACAGCACCTCCCCTGATGGGGGCATGACACGCTGAGCAGTCTTATGCCAGTGCCTCCCACGTCACGCAATCAATTCCAAAGTTCTTGAGACCTTGAGAGTCTCCTTGTATCACTTCTGACCATGTGAATACTTGCCCTGTGTGAGTTCTCCATGAAATAGTCTTTTTGGCAAGTGTATGTTTTGCATTCAAACAACATGGCCAGCCCATCAGAGTTGCGCTCTCTGAAGCAGACTTTGAATGCTTGGCAGTTTAGTTTGAGTAAGGATCTCAGTGTCTGGTACTTTATCCCGACAGGTGATCTTCAGAACCTCCCTAAGACGATTCAAATGGAAGCGATTCAGATTCCTAGCATGGTGCTGGTAGACCGTCCAGGTTTCACAGGCATACAACAATGAGGTCAGCACAACGGCTCAGTAGACCTTCAGATTGGTAGTCAGTCTAATACCTCTTCTCTCCTTCGCTTTCTTCTGGAGCCTCCCAGACACTGAGCTAGCTAGCTCTGGTAATGCATGCATCAACCTCATTATCAATGTGTACATCCCTGGAAGTATACTACCAAGGTAAGTGAACTTGTCCACAGACTTCAAAACTTCTCCATTTGCTGTAACTGATGGCTCCATGTATGGATGGTGTGGTGGTGGCTGCTGGAGCACCTGTGTTTTCTTGGTGTAAATTGTTAGGCCAAAATTAGCACAAGCAGCAGATCCGTACTTTGTTGCATCTCAGATTCAGAGGCTACGTTGAGTGCACAATCATCTGCAAACAGAAAATCATGCATCGCCACTCCCTCCACTTTGGTCTTGGCTTGTAGCCTTTTCAAGTTGAAGAAAATGTACATGTACATGCAAAAAAAAATACAAGTGTAATAAGAACACTCCTTCCATGATCCTATGTAACAGAGTTACTGTGTATCCCCTTTTCTTCCAAGTTCTGGATTCTTTGGTTTGGATTTTTCCCCACCTCCATTCAATGGCAATGCTTTGCCGTTTTGTAAGATCAGCTCTTAATAACGTCATTAGACTTCATCTGGGCGGTGAAGAACAAAGACAATTTATTTCAAGCATTATGAGTTCAAGGAAACACACCTTCAATAAGCACTCCAGACAGAGATAGGGAAGTTGGTCCTCACAACCTCTTTTTTTCATCCCTTACGGATAAAAGGTTACAGTCCAATTTCTTCCTCTTTTTGCTGCTCGTTGAGTCTCCCAAGCTACAAGAGTAGAAATTTAAAAACAAAAACACACAACAAAATAAGAGGGAATTCACTGACGGTTTCCATTTCTCACTGCTCCAGACAGAGATGAACAATCACTCTGATATTAAGGGGTTACAGGGCTTCTCCACCTAGCTCAGGCAGAGCAGGGACTTTGGCTACTATGTTACCTATACAGAGTGTTCCTAAAGTCTAGACACATTGGCAAAAATGCACATTTTCAAGAAATGAAATGAATGAAATTTTCAACAACATTTTATTTAATTGGAATATTAACAGATAACACCTTCAATATGATTTCCGTCATTTGTGATGCAAAGGTTGATGCGCTTTGCAAGATTCGCATGAACTCAATGCAATAACTCCACATTGCCGTCATTTTTAGCACATTTACTCTTTATGCATTCAATGAAGTATGTTACATCTGTGATTTTCATTTTCATTTTCATACATCTTCTCCTTTAGCATACCCCAGAAAAAGGAGTCTCTGAACAACAGTCTTAGGTGAAACGGTTAATAAGATGTTAATGAGATTTCCTACGGGTCGACACCCCGTAGTTGGCATACTCTCCCAACCTCGTGTCTCTAGAATGTTGACATGCTTCATCCCTTTCTTTTCTTCCCAGCCAGCCAAACTGGGCCATGCTGGCACGGAAGCCAACTGGAAATATCCCAGTACTGGTGGTCCCTGGGGAAACACCAACTTAAGATTCCAGGACTACATTCCAACAAATATGTCCCTTATACAATATAATTTGAGAAGGCAGACAGTGTAGGGATTGAGAAAGGAATCAGGGAAGGCTTACTAGAGTAGGTGGCCTTTGAACTGAGTGTTAAAGGAGGTCAAGGATGCTGAGGGATAGGCACGAAGAGAGCACATTCCAGGGATAGAGTGACAAATGGAGCTGGTAGATGGAGCTTAGGAAACAACTATCGGATCATTCCTGCCCCCCACCCCACGCCAAACATAATTCAGGAAGAAGAATAGCATAGCTGAAAAGATAGATGGGAGTCAAATTGTCCATGGCTTTAAATGACAGGCTGATGAGTGTGTAATTTATTCTAGATGTGATGGAATGTTATCACCCATAGGGCAGATACCTTATTAATACTATTTGTTAATCCTAAATTGCATCAAATTTTAAAGTTTAGAAATAGATACAAAAGTTATCACCTTTCCCTTTGATGAGGAAGGTTTATGAGCCATTAACTTCATCAAATCAGATTTTTTTCCAGAAGTGAATAACCATATTCTTTTGTTGTTGTCGTTCAGTTGTGTCTGACTCTTCTTGCCCCCGTCTGGAGTTTTCTTGGCAGATCCTGGAGTAGTTTGCCATTCCATTCTCCAGCTCGTTTTATAGATCAGGAAACTGAGGCAAACAGGGTTAAGTGACTTGCCCAGGGTCACACAGCTAGTAACTGTCTGAGGCTGGATTTGAACTCAGGTCTCCCTGACTCCAGGCCCAGAGCTCTATCCACTGTGGCACCTAGCTGCCTCACCTCATTCTTAGTTACCAACATTTCCCCTCTCCCTGTCTCTTCTAGTTTTACTTTATGTTGGCTGATATTGCCCCTAAGAAACCATTTAGCACTTAGGTGTGACAGATTCCTCCTCAAAGCTGAAGAGCAGTCAGTTGGTCTCTCTTTCCCCTAGGAAGCCAGCATTTTCCTTTCTGTTGGGAAACTCGGAATCTATCAGCAGCTGAGCTGGGGCTGCATTTGACTATTCACTGTTTGTCTTTCCCCTGGATTTGATTGCCAGGGTTGAACGTTAAGCAGAGCATCACTTATTCCACATACAAATATATATGGCCAAACTCAGTCCAACTCTTTTTAGACCAGCCTCTGAACAAGACTGGACTTTCCTATATTTGAGCTTCTGTTAGAAACATCAAGAAACAGAGGCCTGGAAACGAGGAACTTCACATGCCTTTCATGTTAAGCAACCAAAGATTGTGCGTCCACTTCTGGCTTTATCTCTGGCTAGCAAACACACTGCATGCCATCAGCCCTAAATTCTAGAAGCCAACTAAATTAACCCCAGAGACCCACTGTTTTGCTCTTTGTGGCCAGTTTAACAAAAATTTTTTCAAAGCCTGTGGTCATCCTATGTGATTACATTACACAAGGTCTTATGTTTCCTTTTTTTTAGTCTAGTAAATTTATTTCTTATATTTGGTCTCATATTTGCTTTTTAAAGCATCTTCAGGAGCTGGGGCCAAATTGTAGAAAGAATGTAAAATGGCAGTGGGAAGCTGAAGTAAAAAATATCTCTCAAGTGGCATTGTCCTTTAACAACAGTTAATTTGAGACAGCTGTCCCACTGAGGCAATAGCCTCTAAGGGGGTGTATCATTGGGTTATAGGATGATAGGATTTAGAATTGTAAGTGACCGTAGAGAGTTCTTGGGGGCTATGAACCTCTTTCCTTTATAATCCTATGCATTTTGCCTTATGTATTTTAAAACATTATTCTGAGAAGGGTTCTATAAACTTCACTTGACTCTTAAAGGAGTCATACTCACAAAAACCCTTAATTCCAATCCTTTCATTTTAGAAATAAAGTGATCTGGTAAAGGTCATACTAGTAGAAAATGGAAGAGTAAGGATTTGAGCTTAGTCCCTCAGATTCCAAATTCAGTGTTTTTCCTATTGCCTTGCATGGTCCTACTGGATTTACTCCAACAGAGAAACTGAGCAGAAAATGACTAGCTCAGGAGACATCTGGTAAGCAAGGAAAATTCACAGGCCTGTGTAACAGAGGAAGCCAAGGCAGGGGAAGGGAAACAAGTGTGGGCGTGTGGATCCAATCCCTGACACTGATGGAAATGAGCCAGCAAATCATTTGTGAGAACAGTGAACACCTCTGGTCTTGCCTTGCCCAAGCTCCTGGCACAGTGGATTGGCAAGGCATCCCCACTTCAGTTGATCAAGATCAGGCCAGTTGCCTTGAAGAAATTAACTCAAGTAGAGAACCGGTTGCATTCCTGGGCTTGCAGGCTGTTGCCATTTGCCTGTCCAACCCTTAGTCATGCCCTACTTTCCAACTTGGTTAAGAGAAGCAGAGCATGGATCTTGACCCTGAACTAAAATAGATATCCAAGAATAGCCCCAGTGATGGACAGGCATCTTCTAGCCTCACTTGATATACTTTATCCACAACCTATTCTCCCCATATGTTTTGCTCATCGACAGGTATAGACCTCTGTAATCCAAGATACGCTGGCTCATTCCTGATGTCTGGTAGAAGGGCTGGTATAACCCACTTTTATTCCACCCAACTGTTCCTTTATATCTCAATGCCAAAGAAGAGAAATCTCTTACATACAGTGGAAAGCACTCCCCAAGTCTCCCATTCTATCTACTATGCAGACAAGAGACAATTGCACTGTAGTGAAAGGAGCACTAGATTGTGAGTCAGGAGACTTGAGTTTTATCCAGCTTTGCTACTGACTGGATACATGACCTTTGGTAAGTCATGTATTTCTCTGGGCTACAGTTTCTGCATCTCTAAAATGAGATGATTGGATTAGATGATCTTTTTTTCCTAAGTATTTGCATATTTTAATTGGTCAAACTATATAATTCTGATTATTTAGTCTTAATTTGCTCTTATTTTAAAAAAAAAATTCTGATGTTAAAAAGCAATGAGTAGATGAGATGCATGGTACAGTGGATCACTGTGATATGATAAAACCTTAGTTCCAATCTCAGCTTTACTACCTGTGTGTCCTTGGACACATTATTCAGCCTCTTTATGGACTAGATCTTTAAGGCCTATTTTTATAACTCTAATTTCTCATGATTTCTATGATATCACTTTATTTACACTAACCTTTGTTCTCCTAGCATAACTATTATTTTAGGGTGGCTAGATGACACAGTGGATAGAGTGCCAGGCCTGGAGTCAGAGAGACCTGAGCTCAAATCTGTCCTTATGAGGTATATGTGACCCTGGGCAAGTCACTTAACCCTGTTTGTCTCAGTTTCCTCAACTGTAGGATGAGGATAATAATAATGCAAGATTTTTGTGAGTGTCAAATGAGATAATATTTCTAATAAGTGCTTAACACTGTGCCTGGCACAGAGTAGGTGTTATATAAGGGCATATTCCCTTCCCTGCCCCTTTCTCCAATGTTTTAAAATTGCCAATTGGACATGAGGTTCAAGGATATTTTTATCTGTAACAACAGTTCAGCTTTCCCATCTTACTGAACCAGGCTTTGATTGAGAATGGAGTCTTTCGGCACTGAAGAATTGGAGAGCCATTAAAACAAAATAATGTATTCCTTCTTTACGTAGAACATATGTTTGCTTAATATATTTAGTTGTACCTGGATTGGATCCCTAGGTGTTTCTATCCCAGTGACAGATTTTGTGTGTTGAAATATTCCATCCTCAAATTTAATTGGCCTACCACATACAAAGAGTAGCATGTATCTTCTTGCTCAAAGCCTATAATTTGTTGAGATAGATGATGCTTTCTACCACCTGGCTAGTGATTTAAAGGTTAATTCTTTATTTTTCCCAAGATAAGGATGGAGACTGGGCCTGTGATTTTGTTGGTATATGGAACTCTCAGGTGAGGAGACTCCTTCTGTTGGTACAGGTTGGTACCTGCTATGCATCTACAGTCTTAGAGAATTGCCTGGAGCACTAAGATATTAAGGAATTGGCCCTGGGTCACACAGAAGCAGGATTTGAACCTAGCTCTTCCTGGTTCTAAGTCATATCCCTAATTCTACTATCCACAGCTACCTCTCTTTAATGTTTGAGTGTAAATTTAAATAATAGGCCTTCAAATCAAATGTATTGTCTGTCAGGTGTGACCAACATTTTTTCACTCCATTTTCAGATACTTTTGTGTTTGTTTGGGTTTAGACTCTGCCCACCCAGGGACGCCAAAAATTGTTGCAGTTTCATGATGTGTTGTTGCTGGAGACTTCTCAAAGAATTCAGAGTCAGATCACCTCTAATCCAAGCATAGGCATCTTTTGAGATTGATGCCTCTCCTGGAGCGGGCTAAGTTCCAAGAGGAACCAGCAACTTCAGAGAAAGCAAGATGGATTTTTATAAAGTAAAGATGCAATTACATTACAGAAATTAGGAATATTAAAAAGTCAGGAGGGGTTTGTTAAAGGATTATGTAATAGGGGAGTGGTCCCAGCTTCAGTGAAATTGTGCATGCAATTATCCATAATGCATACAGAAAAACCTATTGGGGGTGGGGTTATGTATGTACGATAAGGATATTATAATAAGCCTCTCTACCTCATAAGTTCACTCTAGGTCAGTTCTTCACTATTAGTGCACAGGAGCCTACTTAGGGAAAGTCTCTTCTATTGTTTTGGTGGTGCCCCTTTCTGATTACCTGAGTAGTGTGGTCCTGTCTGAGACTGGATGGATGTGGTTGTGGTTAAGTACACGGACGCACCTGCTGTTTCTGTGGGAAATATGAGAAATGGGTCTGGGGCAGTGTCTAGCTAGAGACAATGTGTCTGGGATCCCATCACATGGACACACCTGCTCTTTCTGCGACACATCTGTTCATAGACACACATGTTGTTCTAGTGAGCAGTGAGGCATATGTGAAGAAGCTAGGATACTGAGTGTGTGTGTGGAGGGGTTGAGGGAGCGGCTAGGTAGGGGCAGTGGGCCTGCTGTTCAGCGGGCCCTATAAGGAAGTTAGAATATTGGGTCTGGAGGCAGTTTTATTAGGATTCCATTAGTGTGGACCACCATCTACCCCTGATATTAGTAAACATTTGCCTAATTACTCTGTGATATTTTTAGAGTACTCAGATACCTCAATCATCATTTCGTCTAATTCTAAAAGTGCATTCTGTGGCTTAGTGCAAAACTCTAATGTTACAATAAACTGCCCCATATGTAAGCATTCAACTCACACATCACCTTACGTTCTTCTGTTCTTTCCAACCATTCTTTCCTGGAGAGCAACACACTATTTGTCATTATTTAATGAAAGCCAAAAAGTGAATCAGTCCTCCCAGCTTTTTTTTTTTGTATTTTTGAAAGCTTAAGATTTTACACCCAGTTGGACTGAAGCATTTCAGTCTCAGAAATGTCTATGCCTTAACTGTCTAAAATTTGTTTTGCCATTTGTCTCATACATTTAATGCGGTGCTTTTTCTCAATTCTCAGCATTCTTGACCTTTCTGTGATATTAGACACTATTAACTACACCATTTTCCGGAATACAAAACCCTCTCATGACATCCATGACAGTCTTGCCTTCTGGTTTTCTTCTTAACCTATTTCATAATTTTTTTGGTGGGGTCTTCTTTACTTACTCTTTGATTCCTTTACACATGCTAAGTGGTAGTATCCAGCAAGGGTCTGGACTAGGTCTTCCTCTCTTCTCTTGTGACGCTGTCTCCACTAATGGTTTCATCTATTCCCATAGGTTCAATTACAACCCCAATGCAAATGGCCCCATGCCCAATCTCTCCTTTGAAATCCAGGCCTATGTCTCCATCTGGATTAAAGGATTGCATATTCATGGAAGGTACCTTTGAGGTCATTCAGTTCAATCCCTTCATTCTACAGGTGAGCCACCTCGGGCCTAGAAAAATTCATTGACAAGACTATGAAGGCAATCATTTTTTTTTAAACGGAAAGGAAGAGAGATTAGGAGCAAATTAAAACAACTCTAAGGCACCACCTCATGCACTAGGCTAAAATGACAAAAAAAAAAAAGGAAATGACAAATGCTGGAGATAATGGGGGAAAATAGTACACTAATGCATTATTGGTAGAGTTGTGACCTAGTCCAATCATTCTGGAGTACTAGATCTCCAACTCTACTCCAAGCTGTAATTATCAAAACAGTTAAGTACTGGGTAAGATACTGAGAGGCTGATCAATGGAATGGGTTAGGTATATAATATATGGAAGCAAATGAGCACACCAATCTAGTGTTTGATAAACCCAAAGATCCCAGCTTCAGGCACTAGAACATACTATTTGACAAAATTGTTGAGGAAACTGGAAAGCAGTCTGGAAGAAACTAGGTATAGACCAATATCTCACACCTTATACCAAGATAAACTCAAAATGGGTACACAATTTAGACATAAAAGGTGATATAAGCAACCTAGTAGAGCATAGAAGAAATTATCTGTCACATATATGGCTAGGGGAAAAGTTCATGACCAAACAAGAGACAGAGAGGTTCACAAGAAGTAAAAAGGTTAATTTTTATTACATAAAATTTAAAAGGTTTTGCACAAATAAAACCAATGCAGCTAAAATGAGAAAACAAGCAGGAAACAGAAAAAAAAATTATAGCAAGTTTCTCTGATAAAGGTCTCATTTCTAAAATTTATACGGAACTGAGTCAAATTTATAAGAATAAGAGCTATTTCCCAATTGAGAAATGGTCAAAGGAAATGAATAGTCAATTTTTAGAGGAAGAAATAAAAGCTGTCAATAACCATATGAAAATGCTCTAAATTTCTAGTAATTAGAGAGAAGCAAATTAAAACAACTCTAAGGTACCACCTCATACACATCAGATAGGCTAAAATGACCCAAAAAAGGAAATGACAAATGCTGGAGGTAGTGTGGGAAAATAGTACACTAATGCACTGTTGGTAGAGTTGTGACCTAGTCCAATCATTCTGGAAAGCAATTGGAACTATGCCCCCAAAACTATTAAACTATATACATTCTCTAATCCAGTGATACTGCTACTAAGTCTATACCTCAAAGATATTAAAGAAAGAAGAAATGGAATCACGTGTACAAAAATATTTATAGCAGCTCTTTTTGTGATGGCAAAGAGTTGGGAACTAAGGGGATACTCACCAGTTGGGGAATAGCTGAACAAGTTATGGTATATAAACATGATAGAATACAATAGTGCTGTAAGAAATGAAGGTGATGGTTTAAGAAAAACCTGGGAAGACTCATATGAACTAACACAAAATGAAGGGAGCAGAACCAAAAGAACATTTTTGCAGTAACAGCAATATGGCAAAGATAATCAACTTTGAAAGACTTAGTAACCAGTCAGCATAATGACCAACTTCATTCCAAAGTATTCATAATGAAATATGCTATCTGCCTCCCAAAAGATGGACTCAGAGTAGAGATTAAAGTATATTTTCTTCTATTCCATTTTTCTTGCTTTTTTGGGGCAGGGCAGGAGCAGGAGACATGGCTAATGTGGAGATTTGTTTTGCATGTCTAAACATATTTGCAACGAGTTTTATTTTTGTTGCATTCTCAATGTGTTGGGGAGGGAGAGTATGAAGGGAGAGAATTTGGAGCTGCAAGTAAAACTAAATTAAATTTTAAAAAAGTTAATTGGCTTTTCTAAGTATATTAAATAAATGAGTAGAGACTTGAAACTATGCTCTTTTATTCTAAATCCAGCCTTCTTTCCACCATACCGCATTGCCTTTTTGTCCTGCCAATGCTTCAGGGTCAGTGTATCCTAAATTGAGCTCATCCCCTTCCTTACTTGAGCCTGCCCCTCCTCCCAACTTCCCTATTTCATTTGATGGCATCATTCTCCTCCTAGCTGCTCAGGCTCGTGCTTTCAGAGCGATCTTTGAGGCCCCCATTCCCCCCCCCCCCCCCCCTGCACACACCCCCGCCCTCACCAACTATACATAGCTAATCTGTTGTTAAGACCCCTGGCTCCTACCTTCATAATGTCTCCCATGTCCCCTTCTCTCCACACATACTACTCCCACCCTAGTTGAAGCCTTCGTTGCCTTTCACCTGGACTATTATAATAGCCTCTTAACTCTCAATATCCTGCCTCCAGTCTCAGCAGCCATGATAACTTTCCTATTACACAGATCTGATGATGTCACGCCTACCCTCCATAGCCACAAGTGGTCCGTTATCGCCTTTAGTATAAAAGAGAACCTCCTTAGCCTGACATTTAAGACCCTCTACAATATATCGGACTTCTATGATGGTCCAATTAGATTGCTATCCCTTTCAACCAGTCTTAAGATAGGTAACAAATGTTAGGCCTGAGATCTAGACTTCCCAGTTCCCTTTCAAGTGTGGAGAAAGTTAAAAGTTAAAAGAACTTCTTTGATGTTTATTTTTTTTAACTTGTGACTTCAATGGGTATATATGCCAATGGGTTTTATTGTCCCCTTGGCTCTGTAGGGGGAGGGAGTAAAAGGAATGTGAGTAAGGTAGGGAGATGGGAGAAAGGGGATACAGGGACAGGGACTGTGGGGCAGGGAACCATATTATTGTTTAATAAGAGAAATAATACAGAACTTTATGTTTTGTAAAGTACTTTATACATACATATATATATTTCTTGTTAAATAATCGATTCTTTTCTGCCATCCATGTATCCCCATCCTGTGTAACTTTTAAATTGGAGATAGTTTTCATATCGGGAAGATTCATTTGTATGTTAGCGGCAATAAAAGTTAAGTAAGGAAGAAGTTCAAGAAATTAGGGCTCAGGGGCCTAGGATTGACCAAAGTTAGTCTTCAATGAACAAGAACAGAGCTCTGAAACATAAAGTAGGAACGTTATCATCCACGGGGCCCCAAATAGTGTTCCTTTCAACGATATCTTATTTGGAGGGTTCCGTCCCCCTGTTATTTCCTGTTGAAGGAGGAGGAGTGGAGTTCCTAGGGCACTGGGTTTACAAAGATATTGAACAATGACAATAATGATGATCAGAATAGCTAAAATTTAAAATTCTCCTTTGCAAAGTACTTTACATGTTTCATCTTTTTTGATCCTCATGACAACTCCCTGAGTGAGGTGCTATTGTTATCTCTAGTTTATAGATGAGGAGAATGTCTGAGCAAGGTTAAGTGATTTGCCCAGGGTGTTATAGCTGGTGTCTGAGGCAGGATTAGAATTCAAGTCTTCCTGATTTCATGTCCAGTGTTATTCTTGCCAGAGCAAAATCGGTGAAACATGTAGAGGACGTCGCCATTTTTCTTCCAAGGAAAAATGAATTCACAATTTGGGGAATTAACTGGGAACCATCAATCTTACTATTTGATTCCAGGAGCAATAAACATGAAGATATTTTGACCCCAGACACCAATATGGAGGAACATTTTGCTCCGCGAGTTTGTCGACTCATTCTACAGCTTCTGTGGGAGGTAGTACGGCGTCATTGTTTCATTCGTGTCCAACTTTTCGTGACCTCATTTGGGGTTTTCTTGGCAAAGAGCCTTGTCATTTTCTTCTGTAGCTCATTTTACAGATGAGGGAACTTAGGTAAGTAGGGTTAAGTGACTTGTCCAGGGTCACACAGCTAGTGTCTGAGGCCAGATTTGAACTCGGGAAGATGAATCTTCCTGACTCCAGGCCTGGCACTTTATCCACTTTGCCACCTAGTGGCCGCACAGTATGGCATAGTAGATAGGAATTCTGGCCTTGGAAATAGGAAGATGGCTTTAAGTTCTGCCTCTTACATATACTTGCTGTGTGACTATGAACAAGTCATTTAACCTCTCGTGGCCCCATGCATCTCTCTAAGACTAAAAATTATAGGTGAATTATGAATCTGCATCAGTGGAGGAAGTCTCCACACCAGGAGTTCTCCTACACCAATAAAATCACGAGTTTGAACCAAAACCAAAAATGTCTAATGCAGACTCCCATTCAGAAGCTGTTGGCCAAATTTTCTCCACTAGGTAATACATCTGGTCTCCAGTTAAGGAACTGTTCAAGTGACTCATGCATTTTCTTAAAGGCAGGTGTAACAATTTGGTTTTGCTTGAGAAGATTAATTCAATAGAAGTTTTGTGTGAGCTGTTAGATACGTTAGGGAGTTAGTTGTGTGGAGGGGTAGGGGTGCCATGTTGGGTTCCTAGTGCTCTCTATGGCAAAATACAAAAACAAGGCAGTCCCTATCCTAAATGAGCTTTCATTCTTCAGGGAAGACAACACATATAGGGCAATGGTAGTCAGCTAGATGACACAATGGTTAGAACACTGGGTCTGGAGTCAGGAAGACGAGTTCAAATCCAGCCTCAGACACTTACTAGCTATGTGAACCTTGGCAAGTCACTTAACTCTGCCTCGGTTTCCTCATCTGTAAAAATGAGCTACAGAAGGGAACAACCATCCACTCCAGTATCTTTGCCAAGAAAACCCAAATGGGGTCACGAAGTGTCAGACACAACTGAAATGACTTAACAACAGCCAGGGAAGGAAGTCTGGGTCTGGGGAGTCATGGGGGTAGTGAGTTGATACACAGGGCAGTTGATAGATATGTCTTTATAGAAGCAAAAGTAATAGTAATTTGATTACAGTGCCCAAAGCAAGAGGTGGGAAGTATGGGTGGTAGAAGGAAAATGGGAGGTGGCAGCAGGGAACATGGAAAAATGGCCAACAGGCAACTGGACAAAATGAAAAGGATGTTCTTTTCAGGAGTTGGTTATCTAGAATGGGGCAGGTGAGTTTATACTTACCCACTTACCAGTCAAGACTACTCAGCCCCAAAATGGGTGTTCCAAAGCTGAGTGGATTCCACTGAATCCCCAAAGCCTTTGCCACATAAACTCTTGTCTAGCCATATCTCTTCCATCATATATCTGTACATTTCATATTTTCTCAAATACAGCTGCTACTTTTATTCTATTAAATTTCTTAGCTTCAACCAATCACTGTAACCCGTCCAGATTTTTTAGAATGGTTTGCTCGAACAGCATAAGTTTTCCCTCCAAGCTTTGGGGCTTCTACAAATATGCTAAGTAAACTGCATGTACCTTCCTCTGGACGTTGTGGTTTAATGCAGTTGTGGTTTAATAGCAACAGGACTTGGGACAGATCCCAGGAGCGCTACACTAGAGACTTCTTTCTGTTACAAGGGGCCTTCGTTGAAATGCTCCTTCCTTCCTCATCACGTGCCAGCCAAGGGCACAATTCCCAGACCTTTCTGCTCAAATAAAGCAAGCAAAGGTTTGGTGACAAAGGATGCCCTTCCTCAACTGCCATGCTCTTCCTAGCTTTCTCCTCCTCTCTTTCCAAATGCTCGTCTCCACTCCCACTCCCAACTAGATGACTGGACTTCAGTGGAAAGCATTCTGGCTTTTAGTCCAGGTTTTGCTTCTCACTCATCATGTGGCATTTGGCCAATCACTGAACCTGTATATATGAATATACTGCTTTCTTCTTTTTGCCACATGGGTATCATAAACTTTGCCCTATATATCGCACAGAGCTGCTATGAGGCCAAGACATGTGAAAATGCTTTGGAAATATCAGACGTTCTCTAAATGCCAGGTGTTTGTTGCGTTCATTCTGTTCTTATGCAAGACTCCGTCACTCTCCTGTTTTCTGCAAAGGGCACGCCAGGGCCCAGCCCTGTGCACAGGGAAACGTGCCAGATCTGAGATTCTATTCAATTTAAACCCCAGTACATTTGTTTATGGATGAATTACTTGAAGGCGTACAAGCTAAAAGCACGCCAAGCATGCTTAATGAGCTCTTGTAAACATTTGTATTCTGTTTAAATGCAAATGTTTTGTATTTTTGGTTTTTTAAGTCTAAATAACTGGAAACACAGTCTGTGCATCTAAATGGTGGTTTGGAGGTGTGCTGGGGGCTTTTTAAAACTCCACATCATAAAACAGGAATCCTCATATGTGGGGCTCTTATCCAGAGTGTGTTGTGTGTTGACTTAAAAACCTAGAAGGTGAAATGCCTCTTGGTCAGCATGTTAGTGGCAGATTAAAACCCCCAAAGAGTCCCTGAAACTCCAAGGTAGAAAAACACATCACCCTGCCCCACCAAAAAAAATTTGATTGAACTAGCAGCAGAACTAGCTAGAAAAAGAGTACCGCTCCCTATCATGAGAAAGTTCCTAGAAATGTTGTAAGAGTCAAGGAAATGCGGTGCTAATGTCTGCATTTCTTTGTTAGTTACTTACAAGTCCTGGTTCTTGTGAAGTGTGTGTTGTCCCACCCACAACACCGCTCTGGCACCCTCAGTGGTCGGTCCTCTCTGACCTCTCAGATTGTAGGATGGGTCTTTAGGGGACAGAAGATTCTGATTTCTATACCACAAGCTCAGGACCATGAAAGGGAAAATTCTCCACGGAGAGAGCCCAGGTGAAGAGCTTTGACCACCCTGGAAGGTTACCTTTTTGATGATTCCAGTCTTGAGCTCCACAAACACATGTACTTAATTGTCCCATTAAAAATCTATACAATGCTACGAGACTCCGATGTGTTTCCAACAAAAAATTATGGTTTTATTAATAATATCATTTCAGGAAAAAAAATAAGTTTATTTTATTTAGCCAAATAAATCTGATCCACGCATTTAAATAAAATGAATTCGGGGCTACTCTCAGGTTCCTTTTAGGTTTTTTTTAGACTCCTGTTGGCTTTCTGGGCTCTTCCCACCAAACCGGGCCTTGTCCAAGTTAATGCAGCCAGTGTCCCGGAAGCTGCTTCATAATCTAGGTGCCTTGAGAATACTTAACTGTATCCACTTAGTTGAACTGAACATATGGAAAATTAATTTGTAAAGCAGACTTGGAAGGCATTCCTCCCCCCACCCCCAGCTTTCTTTTCACCAGGGGCGCTGGTAGGAGGCCACTGCTGCTGCTTCGAGGTATAAGTAAAGAGTAAACTGCAAACAATCCACTGTTAGGATGATCTGTCCATGAGCTGTGGAATCCGAGCCCACCTACTGCATTACTTTGACAGCTAAGCCATTTGTTATATTTAAGTTGCACAGAGCTTTATATGACTTCTTTTCTATTCTTATTACATACATTTAAAAAATAAAACACGTTAAATAGCGGTCTGGCTAACATTTGAACGTACAAAACTAAACTGCAAAACAAAAATATCTTGACTAAACCCAGGAGGGGAATAATAAACAGTCTTCATAGCGTGGTTGGAGAAGATGGAGGCTTCCTAGTCACCCTCCTCAGTCTGTGACAGAACGGCATTCTGAGGGGAGGCCTTCAGACCTCCGCCACTGAGCCAGACGCTGCTTGAACCATTTCTAGGGAGAAATGCACAAAACTACAGTTATCCTAAAGAAACGGGAATCATTTAGAGTCATTTGCAAAAAACGTGGTGACTATAGGTCTGGATATGGCTGGAGGGGGAATAAGTGTTGGTGGGATGACCTCCCTTCCCTTAACTACCGAAACATTTAAGATCTGCTATTTGCAGGCAGATCGATTTAATTCTATAAATGGCTAGCACACACCCTCAAGGGTTGAGTGGCCACAATCAGATGAAGAGCTAGGCAGAGATTTCCAGTGTGTAGAGTCCAGAGGGACAGGGGTGAAGTGGCAGCTCAAGGTGGTCATGGCTAACATAACCATTTTAACCTGAAGCCAAAGGAAAGTTGGGAGCAGAGCTGGGGCCCAGACAGGGAAAAAAATAAAAAATACACCTTGGAGCATCTAAGAATCAAGCCAAGAGAACTAGGATTGAGCTTAGAGGAGAAGAAGGAAAGTCCAGTAAGAAGAAGAGTGACCCTTCAGTGGTAGATAACAGCCCTGGGAACTGGATAGGCCAGGGGAAACAAGAAAGCTGTGGAAAAGATTATTGAATGCTATAAACCTCTGCCAAAGGGGAATAGGATAGTTCCTGTTTTGTGTAGCATTATAAAAATTATGAACTTCTTCATATACATTATCTTATTTAATCCTCATAAGAATACTGCTAGGTAGGTGCTAACATAGTCCCCATTTAAGGATCTGAGAGGGCAGATGAGCTGGTATCACACAGCTGCCCATCAGTGCTAGAGGCAGGGTCTAAACCCAGATCTTCCTGAATCCAAAGCCCAAACTCCATCCACTTCAACTTTTATCAGAAATTTGCCCCTAACTAGTCCGCACCCCAGAATTCTCACAGTGTAGTAAAGATTAATTGTATTTGTGAACTGACCGTGTGGGCTAACCTGTATTGGACAAAACAGGGTAATAATGTAGGCGAAAGGCCCCGTGAACTCAGGGCCTAGGACTGTGTCTCTGGAGTGGCTTGCCTCCTGGATTTACAGATTTAAAAATAATTTAAAAATTTAAAAAATAATTTAAAATAATCAGACATAAGAACAGACTGAGATGGGCTGCTATCTGCACACACCTGGGGGAGGGAGTCCATCAGGAATCAGTGAAGTAACTGGACAGTAAGTGACTCTAGTCTTCTGTTTTGGATTGCTCAAGAGGGCTGCCCCATCTGTTCCATTCAGTTCAACAGACATTTATTAAATGCCTACTACCTGGGTGGCACTGTACTAGGCCTGAGGGAGGCCCAAAGATAGATGAACACAGGTGAGTCACTAATCTTTTTGACTGAAAGGGAAAAGCCCCAATGAGAAGTCTCCTAGTGCTTTTCCCAGCTCTTAACTAGAATTTCCATTGCCCTAGCCAATACATAAGATGCTTTCCTTCAGGAATATTGGGATGCCTTTATTAAATTCTAATATTAAAGTTTAACTTCATTTAAATTTAATCAATTTAAAAATTAAATTTAAATATTAAAGTTTCTTGTTGATTCCATGCCCTAATAGGAGATTGGAATAGCCCAGTTTCCTTGAAATAGCTTTTTTGTTTTTTTCAGGGGTGGGGGAAGGGTTCTTCAATAGTTCTTTAATAGAGAAGGCCTAATTAAATTAGACCTCAAGTAACTGCAGCTGAATAAAATGACCAAGTTTTACAGATGAAGAATGGTACCTATGCACACACATGGAATATTAAGTATGGGGGGGGCCGGGGCTGGAGGATCCTTTTTCCTACCATGACCCACTTTAATACAATGAAGTTTAATTAGCCTTCTTGTAGAGAGCCACCCTCTAGGCTCTTACAGCAGACTATGACCAATTTGCATTAACTAGTAGTAACTTTAGTACGGGCCAGAGTTGTGGTTCCACAAGCTAGCCGCTGACTGCCCTCCCAAAAAATTACAGAGCATTTTCATTTCAATACCCAAACTGTTAACGTTGGTTGATCTTGAAATCAAGTGAGTCTGAAATTTAGTAAGCCAGCTGCAGTGCCTCAGACTCCATCCCCAGTAAAACACCCTGTGTGCTTCCCCTCCTCCCCACCCAGAAGAGATTCAAATTACTTAAATTACTCACTTAAATTGATCCTGATTGTGGTTCCTGGCCTTACCAGGCTATTCTGTGTCCCATCATCCCCTGGGTAGGGAAATCTATCCCTTGATTGTTCCTAAATGCATGTCCTTGCTACCCTTAGCCACTGATAGGGATTTATTTACTCCAAGGAGGAGCATTAGACCCTCTAACCAGAAAGGACCTGTGAAGAACATATTTTTTTTCAGCTGCATCTTACATCTCACTAACATCTTTCTCTTTCCAAAAGCAGAGCTTTGTTTCTCAGCTCTTGCATTGATAAAACTTCCAAATTCACTGAGCTCTGGGACTGGGCCCAAAAGTATTGAGAGGAGTTTTAAAGAAAGTACTGGGCCCTTCTCTACAGGACAATGACAGTTACATTGGGTTTAAGTTGGTAATAAAAGAAAGACCAGACCTTTTCTACATCCCAAGGGTCTGCTGAGAATTCATTTCCCAGCTCTTTCTCTCCCCATACCTACTTGAAAAAAAGAGAAAGATTGGGTTACTGGATTTGGGATTTTGTGAAGTTCCACTTGATTTAACCCAGCAGGTTTTAACCTGGATATTGATGTTGGTGTTGGGGGGGGCGGGGAATGGGTGTCATCTAGACTTAGAATTTATAGGGAAGTCCCAGAGTACAAATTCCCCTGCCGATGCAGATGGACTGGATATAGAGGGGGAACTCCTCTTAATTTGTAGACTTAAGAGTTTCCTGGGTACTGAAAAGTTAACTGATAACATATTTATTTTATACTGTAGGCAGGGACTCTGCCTTACTGCCCTATATATATTTAAGCAAAATGCCTCTGACAAGAGGCGACCTCCAAATTCACCTAGAAAACAAAGCCTTTCTTATTTTCATGATGATAAAATAGCTCTGGTTTCTCACAGTGAAATAAAGGCTTCATTTCTTCCATGGGGATTATGTGGAAATGATATTCCTAATTATGTAGCTAGGACCCCTGATTTTTATGCAGAGGCTCTTACGCAAGGCCCCTTATCTCTCTCATCTCCTGTCCTGGTTCCTGTCTCTTTCTTCCACCCTGACATTCCTACTAGCAGTTGGAGGAAGCATCTCTGAGAGATAACTCATGGGTACACAAAGTCCTTCCTTGCCCTCATTAAAGCAATACTTCTAGACCATTATGAGGATGTAGTTGGGGCAGCTTGGGAAGAGAGGAAATAACATAGAATAGGGAAGATAAGGAATAAGAAATCTGTAACTTTGCAGGGCAGTCCTCAAACTTTTTTGTATCATAAATCCTTTTGGCAGTTTGGTGAAGACTATGGACCCCTTTCCAAAATAATGTTTTTAAATGCATGAAATACATAGGATTACCTAAGAGAACCAACTAGATCAAAATACAGTTATTAAGCTTTTTTTTTTTTTAACGTACATAGTTCCCAGGTTAAGAACCCCTGCTCTAGTGTTGATGACTCACTGATAACCCAGTGTTCTCTTCTCTGGGGTAGATTGGCTCTGGGCTAAGAGCTGGCCCCATGGTTAAGTTGAATAAGCAGCTGGCCTATACGGTATTATTTGTAGGCTCCCAAATACTTACTCTGTGCTCAAAGCTAGATCATTAGTTACTCAGTCACCTTGGCGCTGTTTCCAGAAGCTACTTGTTTTAAAACTCAAGTGATCGATGGAAGAGGATAACTCATGAAATCATGAGCCTGAATTAGCTTGTCAGACTAAATAGCTGTTGCCTGAAACAGCACTTCCTGAGGAAATGGGACCTACTACAGAAACATGTGCGTGTGTTAACAGTCATTCAGACATGTCTCAGACTGGCTATCTTGCTAAAAGGGTTAAGTCACTAAAGACCCTGGAATTTGTAATCTTTTTCCCACCCTGAAAAGGGGCTGTTATACATGTATATTGGGAAGCAAAACGAAGGAAAGGTAGACAGTGTGGCGTGGGGGGAAAAAAACTGGATTTGGAGTTGAGATATGAGGTCTGGGATTGAACCTCGATACTATGAAGTGCCTCTAGGACACTGGACAAATTTTTCCTAACACTGGGACCTTTCTGGGCTTTAGTTTACTCAACTGTAAAATGGGATAGTGGTAGCACAGATTGAGAAGGTCCTCCACCTAAACCCCTGCAGGGAATGTGTTAGATTTGGTGTCAGAAGAACCTGAGTTCAAAATCTGCATTAGTTAATTCTGAGCGACATGATTCTGGGCAAGACACTTAATCTCTTTGTCTCAGTTTCCTCAACCTTAAAATGGGAATAATCATAGCACCGACCTCCTGGGGTTCTTGTGAAGATCAAATTGGGTAACACATATAAAGGGCTATTACCCCAGGAAAAGGGCTGTTGACAGACCACTGTGACCTGGGCCAGGTTTTGCTCTGGGCTCACCTGCGCCCGGTTTCCCAATGGCCCATGTTAGAAAAGAGAACAATCAGGCAGGGAGGGAGGCAGCAATCAGTCTCTTTGTGCCCACTATTCTGTGGCAGCACAAGTTGGAAGTTCTTCAAGAAGGTAGTGGGTAGGGACCCTGCCTAGGGTATTGGACCTGGAGGAAGCCAAGGACCAAAATGCTGTGTTATGCTTACTTCTTAGTAATAGCTAACATTTCCATAGCACTTTAAGGTTTGAGAAGCGCTTTACAGATATTACCCCATTTGAGCCTCACGACAATTCTGTGAGCTCAGTGTTATTATTATTCCTATTTCACAGCTGGGAAAACTGAGACCCAGGGAAGTTAAATTACTTGCTCAGTAACACACAGAAATATAATGCATTTAGTGGCCAGTAACCCCTTTCTGGGACTGGATCTCTTGAACCCATCCATATTCCATCTCTCCCGCTCCAATCCATTTCCGCCCCTTTATGTAGAAGGTGAAGGGAGGAGCCAGGACATTTAGGCTTGCCTAGACCAATGGAACTACTATTTCAGATTTGGGGGCAGAGGAGGGGCAAGGCCCAGGAAGTGGAGCGATCTTTTCAGCAGATACATACAATGTAGTAGTGTATGATGGACACAGAGTTACTTCATAGTACATTTTTATAAGCCCACGGTTCATCTGGAACACAACAAAGTATAGGAAACCAGAGGATGGTTAAAAAGAGGCGGGGTAGATTGAATTTGATATGGGGTCACACAAATACAGAGCTTAAACATTTGCAAAATGCTCCTGTGCATACATTAGGTTGTAAAGAGATTCTTGTTCAGGCAGGGCCTAGGGCAGCGAGACCCCGAGATGCTTTCCAATTCTTAGATTCTGTGATTCTATAAATTATCTTCCTGGGATGTCTGATGAAAGATATCATGCCTCCTCCTCCTCTCTCATTTCATTTCAACCCACCATTTTCAAGTATAATTTGGGAATTTTTTAATAGCTTGGGTTGCCAGTTATCCTACATGTGGGAGTTGTGAAGGAGAATACTGTAGAATTTGCATGCAGCATGAGTTAGGGTGCAAATATTCTGTTCTCTTTACTCTATGATGAGAACAGCTATCTTAGGTAGGAAGCTTTCAATTGAGCTTCCATTATCAAGAGAGAAAGCCCCTCCCCCCTTTTTATAACTAGCCAGGCAGTCATAATCCTTTGTTAAAGGCCTACTATGTGCCAGGCACTGTACCAAGCACTTTCTCCCCTGTCCTTCTTGGGGAGCCAATTCACCAACCCTTCCTTCCAGATGACCATTTAACTACCTCATCTTTGGGGAATGTTTTCTATTACTCAGTCACTTATTCCCACCACTCCTCTGAGGGTAGGAAATGGTTAAGTTATTTCTGTCATGCCAACTAGTTTGCAGGGCAAGGGGTAGAGAAAGGGGGCCAGAAGATCCTATTTTATTTCTATACAGCTTATTCTTTTGACAATTAGTCTTCACACAAATTTTTCCATTTTCACCAAACCAGGATGCTCGACACAAGGAAAGCTCACATTTGTATAGCACCTTGAGTGCTTTGCAAGTGTTCTCTCAGTGAATGCTTATAAATCCCTCAGCTCTGTTCTATTATTATACCCACTTTTCAGATAAGGAAACTGAGGCTGAGAGAGATAAAGTGACACCATAACTAGTGGATGTCTAAGAGAGAAGATGAACCTATCTCCTTCTGACTCCAGGTGCAGTATTCCTCAACTATACCAACCAAGATGCCTCCATTCATCATTCTCTATATTTTACAGATAAAGTAACTGATGTCTGGGGAGGGGTTGACAGAAGAATGTAAACTTCTTAAGGCATGTGTCAAAAGGTCACTTCTTTGGTCTTAGTACCTCCAGAACCCAGTTTAGGCCCTAAATAAATGTGTATTTAATTGAACTGACAGGTCAAAAGTATATGTATTTTGGGGAGGAAGGAGCATAGATCATTTAATGTGAGCTTATCGGAGATGGAAAAGGTACCTCAGCCACTACTTTGTACAAACACAGACCCAGAACCTGTCTCTAGGAGAAAGGAAAGTCCTTGCCTCCACAGTAATTTATTTTTCCAAACAGAGTTTGTGATTTAAAAAAATAGTCTAATTTCATCAGGCTCCTTCTCAGGAAAATATAAGCTTTTCAGCTTGTGTTATTATATATATATCCCCAGTGCCTGGCCTACAGTAGGTACTTAATAAATGCCTGTTGATTAAATTATCAAAAATCATTTTCAATCAATGTTACAGCTAGACTAGCTGCTAAAGGCAGATCCAAATAGTTTTCTTGTTGACCCACATGTAAGAAAATAAACAACAGGATAAATTTGGCAAATGTGCACGTTGTCTAACACCAGGCTGGATTTACTAAATACAGCCTTGATTCTGAGACAAATCCATCTACAGTTGTTGACAGAGCACCCAGGAGGTACCTAGGACGAGTTGAGCACTGAGTCAGTGTGTGACGTTGGGGGAATCACTGCCTCCCTTAGTCTTTTTGCATCCCCATCTGTAAAGTAGAATGAAATAGACCGGCCCCTTTATACTTCACCACCGAGATGAAGCAGTATCTCCCTGCAAATTATTAGTGGACCCGTAAGCTTGACACAATGGATTGAGTGCTGGGCCTAAAGTCAGGTAGATCTGGGTAGGAATCCTGCCTCGGGACTTCACTAGTTTCTGTGATTCACTTTCCTTATTCATAAAATGAGGATAAAAGTACTTCCAACATACCTAACCGGACTACTGTGAAGTTTGGGTCAGTCGCCTAATATTTTATTAAGCACCTACTACGTGCCAAGCACCGTGCTAAGCTCTGAGGTTACAAAGAAAACAAAGGCAGACATTCTAAAAAATAAATAAATAAATCATGTTCTGGGGAGTTCACAGTCTAATAGTGACCATAAAATGATTTAGGACTGTAAATGCTAATGGCTAGCCTATATATGGCACTTTACACATGCCCTTTCCTTTGAGCTTCACAACAACCTCATGAGGTAGATACTACTGCTATTCCCATTTTGCAGATGGAGAAACTGAGGACAGCAGAGATGAAATGACTTGCCCAGAGTTTTTCAAGTAGGGAAGTAAGTGAAACAGGATTTGAACTCAAGGCTTCCACATCATGCAGCAGCAGAGTTTTGCTCTGTCCGCTCTGCATAGATGTCCGCTGTTATTATTATCATGTATAATTGATCATCATTCAGGGTTGAAGGGTAAATGGAATCAGATATCAAGATGAGTAAACAACCCCCAGAAAACAGTCACCCGATAGCCCAATCTCATTCTTCCTGTTTTACAGATGGATGAGTGGGGCACTGATTGTCCACTGCCCCAACAGTCCTGGGTACCTAACAGGTATCCAACCAATATTTTCAATTGATTGATTTAGAGGAGTCTCCTAAAGGGCAGGCTATGGTCACAAGTAGCTATACGCATCCTCTGCACTAAACAACTTCGAGGAAGGCATAGAGATTTGCAAACAGATCACAGGACTTTAGGGGGCAATGAGTCCAGGTCCATCTCCCCACAGCTAGAATCCATCTACAGCACCTAGAAACACAAAGCAATATAGTGACAAAGGACTTAGCTGTTATTACTGCCTCTGATCCTTTGAGTAACCCTGGGAGTCAAGTAACCCAATCATGCAGGCTCAGCTCATCTGTTGGTGGTAGTTGGAGAAAATGAACCAGGCATTAAGCAAATGTCACAGGGACTAGTTAGGTCCTCAGTAATGATGTTATAAAATGTCGATTAGATGACTCATGGGTCTTTGCAATTTTATGGTTGGTCATAACATAAAAACAACATGCATGCATTAGCTCAAATCATCAGCCACATCTAAAACACACTTCCTCCATATCTCTACCTTCCTTATGTTTCTCCCAGGCTCCAATCAGGTCCCATCTCCTCCTCGTAGCCCTTCCAGATCTCTTCAGCAGTTAATATTCTCTCTTTCCTCAAATAACTCCAGAACATTTTCTCTGATCTCTCCTTGTTCTCTTTCAGTCTCTCGATTACCTTTTTCTTATATGTATATATTTATCTCCCTAGCCTATTCCCAAATGCCTTTTCTGAGGGCAGAGAATATTCCATTTTATCATTTTATCCCCAACACCTACCCCAGTGTTTTACCTCTAGTTACTTCTTGAATTATGCTTGTTGGCTTGAACTGAATTACCTTTGCTCACCTATCTATCCTTAGCTAGGAACATTTTCTTAATTTGAACCCAAATCTCTCTCCCTCCTCCAGAGCTCCGTCCGCGTGTGTATGTGTGTACACATGTATGTGCTAGTGTATGCACACACATACAATTTTGCATTTTTAAAGTAAAGTACAGCAGTGTTGTGTTGGAAAGAATGAGTGGCAGGAAACACATAGCAGCCCTGTGGTCTTGGACAAGTTATTTAACCCATCTGGGCTTAGCTTTCCTTAGGCCTAAAGGTTTTTTTTTTTTCCATGTTTACAACTCCAATTCTATGAACATCACTAGAAGTATGCTTAAAGACCTCAGGCTCTGGAAATGGGAGCAGCATAAGGCAGCAGGGGAGCAGAGGGATTGTACACTGAGGACGATGTAAATGGCCAGAAGTATGAGGGCTGCAGCAAAAGACAGACTGCCTAACAGCTGCTGCTGCTGTTGCTGCTGCTGGGAAACCCACTGATAGAAGAGAAACGGCTTGTCAGAAAGGCTGACAGCCCAAAGGAGGCAGGTACAGCTCTTGGCTTTGGAAGGCAAAGTGGAACGCAAAGTGGAAAGCAAAGATACGAAGAAAAATCAGAGAACACAGAGAGGAGGAAGACCGTAAGGAGCAGGGAGATGGCAGTTTAGAAGGGGAATGGGGGGAAAAGGTCGTCTAAAGGCAAATGTGGTACCCTCTAAGAAGCTCTTCCGGGAACTGGGGTTCTGGTAGGTGATCTCCTTGCCAATAGGAAATGTTTCTCGTTCGTACTCGGGTCCCCAGCACCTAGCACATGCCTGGCACAAGTAGTAGCTTAATAAACACAGGTTCAATGACTGACTTGGGTGAAAGGAAAGGCAAAGAATAAGAGGCCTCAGCATTGGTGGCAGACAAGATCGGGGTTGGGGGACAAACACAGCCAGCGAGGTGATAACGAGGAATGGAGCCAGAGGGACTGGTTATGGGTGGTGCCGGGCGTCGGGGATCACTGCATGGCAGGAGATAAAGGAGCCAGTTACGTGGAAAATGATAAGGTGACACTAGCCATCTGGTGATGATAAACAAGCTAGGGAGGGAGGAAAAGAGGTGAGGCTGCCGTGGTCTGGATGAGAGGAAGGGCAGCCAGGCAGGCACGGGGGCGGGCACGGAGGCAAGCACTGAGGCGGGAGCCTTACCTCGGTCTGTTCCTCGCTGAGGCCGACCTCGGCGGCGATGAGGAGCAGCATGGTAGGGTCTGGGTACTTGTTCCCTTTGTTGAAGCTGCACTCCAGCATCTGCACCTGTTCCTCCGTGAGACAGTTCACTTTCTCCGTGGACATGGTCCCCGTGGCCACTAGGTGGGGAGAAAAGTACAAGTTGGGGGTGGTGTGAGACTGCAGGCTGGAAGGCTGGCTCTGGGCGCCCCCCGGGGTCCCGAGGAGGGGGCGCTGACAGCGGGGCGGCTCTTAAACCTCGGAGAGCCTAGACCTCGGGCAAACCCTGACACCAGATCGCAGATCCAAGGCCAGCTCCGGGCTGGGCGGCTCCCGGTGTAGCCCAACCCTTGGGGATGTAGGAGGTCCCCCTCCCCACCCCGCCCCCGCCCCCGCCCCGTCTCACTTCTGCGGGCCCAGCTGGGCAGGAAAAGGGTTGTCCACGCTGCCCCTGGAGACCGCCCCTGGATACTGCCCCGAGTCCTCTCCTCTGAACCTTCTCCTACCTCCCGCTCACTTTCCCGGGCATTTATCTCATACCGTGCCTTGGCCCTGGGGCAGCGAGCTGGAGTCAAGAGGGTGACTCAAATCTCCCTCCTCTTTAAAGAGTACGGCTGAGGTGGGTTATAAATCCTCCTTTCAGAGTCTTTTTCGCGTAGCAAGGGAGGGCGGCAGAAGGAAGAGGTCCGGGCTTGGGAACTAAGCAAGAAAACTTTTGTACGCTTTGGACGTTTCCCACTGAACTTGCTTCGTTGCTTTCCATCATTTCGCATGTGGTGGGCACTGTTCCAGGTCTCTAACGTGCCAAAGAAGTCAGAGTTGTAAGCTAGCCGGTTTTGCACCAGGGCAGTAGTCCAAACAACCAACGCTCATTAAGTGGTGCGTTAAGGGCTGGGTGTCGGGGATACAAAACTAATAGCCTAGCGGGAATTGGGGAGAAGGGGGGCTGCAGACAGGACACCTTGGGGCTGGGAGAGGAAGCTCCCAAAACCTTCAGTTTGTGTCTTTTCATTGTAAACGTCCTTTAGCCACTGCCACCTCCCCAAATTTGTATGTCTATCTAGTAGTCCTTCTAGAAGCTTTATCCCCTTGAATCAGTTTCCACTTCTGACTCATATGAGTTGTGTGTCTCTGGGCAAGTCACTTAACTTCTCAGGGACCTGGGCTTTTCACTATACTTAGAAGTTGCTAAGCAGGTCCGCATCTCAGTGGTAGGAGTTCCTATTGCAATGAAATCACAGGTTTGCCCTTTCCCACAAAACCCCTCAATAATTGCCTAATCCACTTGATGGGATTGCTGGACAACGCTGAGAATGCACAAATGGTCAGTAAGCCTTTTTTATGAGGTACCAAGTAGAAGTCTAGCTGGGGTGGGGGGGCAGTGTGTGTGCAGCAGTTGACATCGAACCTCACGCTCATCTAAACTGGTCAAAAGAGGAAAGAATGAACACACAGTTGGGTATAGAAATACATGTCACTCAATGGGGAGATAGGAGGGAAAGGGGAGAAAGGAGAAGGGGGAATTAGACGGATGGTAGTTTAAGGAAGGGATTAGTACTTAGCAAAACAAACGTAAAATGTACAAAAATATTTATAGCTCCTTTTTTGGTGTCAAAGAATTAGAAACTGAAGGGCTACGCATCAACTGGGGAATGTCTGAAGAAGTTATGGTTATGCAAATATGTTGGAATACTATTGTGCTATAAGAAGTGATGAAGGGGATGGTTTTCGGAGAAACCTGGGAAGACTTTTATGAACTGATGCAGAGTGAAGTGAGCAGAACCAGGAAAACAATTTATACACTGACAACAGTATCACAAACAACTTTGAAAGACTTAGGAACTCAAATCAGCGTAATGACCAACCATGATTCCAGTAGACTCATGATGAAACACACTACCTAAATCCTGAGAGAAAGGAAAATGACTCAGTGCAGAAGGTACACACACACACACATCTATATATCTCTCTATGTATATACACATATATAACCACACACATTTCTTTACAATATGGTTAATGCAGAAATTTTTTTCTTGATTATATATGCTCATAACAGGGTTTTTGTTTTTCTTTCCTCCCCCTTTAATTGGAGAAAGGAAAAGGAGAGAAGTGCATTTTTGCTTTTTAAAAATAAAATTTAATTTTAAAAGTAGCCCTTTTATTTTACCATAATATAAAATTTTACCATAATTTTACCTTATTTTACCATAATTTTACCAAAAATTACCCTTTTATTTTACCAAAATCTTACCATAATTTTACCATTTTACCATAATAAGGGATTTCTCTCTTCCGCAATTTTGTGGTCCTAAGCTCTTTAGTCTCTCTCAATTCAACAAATATTTAAATGCAAAGCATTACTTGCAAAGCATGGGGCATATAAAGAAAAAAGGAAACAGTTCCTACCCTCTAGGAGCTTACATTCGTTTTGGGGGACACGACATGAATATAATGTACAAGGAAGATGGAGGCAGAGCGCACTAATAGCTGAGGTGGTGAGGGAAGGCTTCAGGGTACAAGGGGCACCTGGATTGAGCTTCTGAGAAAGACAAAGTTTCTGAGAGATGAAGAAGATGTAATGCATTTTAAGCTTGGGGTAGAACTTATGGAAATTCATGGAGAGGAGAGATGTGCTCTTGAATTTGTTGAATAACTGGGACTTCAGTTGGGCTGGAATGTAGAGTTCATGAAAGGCAGAAGTATAAAATAAAGCTGGAACCATCCTTCCCCTCAAACGATATTAAAAGGGTCAGTGAGAATGATTCTTGACTGGCAGCATAGGGGCCCTGAGAAGCTGCTGTAGCTCTGAGTTGGAATGTTCCTATTCCTCTTTGATCACTCTCCTTCTCTTCTAGATGTCTTTGAGCCTTAAACTCTCTAAATTCATGGAGCCCCTCAACTGGTGAGATTATGACTAGCTAACAAAGCTATGCAGGAATATAAACAGTTCATGGTAGAGATCTTAGGGATCATCTCTAAGTCAGATATAGTCTGCCATTCTGCTAAGATATACAGTTTAAATAAAATCTGCTGTAGCTGTTAAGTAAGGGTAATGACCACTGAAAACCACTAGTTTGGTCCATATAAGAAGGTGAATAACTGCTGTCCCTATTTTTTCTAATCCAGGAAAGCTACAGCAGGAACCAAATGGCACCTAAACCCCTTTGAAAGATAGAGTGGATGATAGTCTGCAGTAGACATGCGTGTGTGTGTGTGGGCGCTTTTCTGGCAAAGATGACAACTGTGTGGCATGTATTCCAGCCCTTTCTTGTAGAAGAAAGCATCTACCCTGCCAGGACTATAGGTGTCTTTGAAGAATCCCTGATCCTTTAGGAATGTTCAATGTGCTTAAGAAATCCAGGACAGCCATTTCTAAATCTAGCTGCATTTCTTGCTGCAAAACCCTGTTATAATGACGTGCCCTTCTGCTCTAGCTTTGTCCTTCTTTGTCATTGAATTCCTGGTTTATAAGTGAAGGGCCACTAATGTTTTTAAATCTGATCAGGTACATTTTATTGCATTAGTTTTCTCTGGTTTCCTGTTACAGTACTTTGTATTAGATTTCATGAGGGAGGCCCTGGTTCTTTTAAGGGGACTCATCCAGTTAGTTGGACTAGCACTGTTGATCTGATCAGGATGGTATGAGGTGGAATCAATTCCAGGCATCCAATTATACAAAATCCCCTTTTGGACAAGGTTTATTATTGGCTAAAAAATATGAAGAAGGAGGAAAGAAGAGAAAAGAAATTGATGTTCAAATGTTTTCTTTTCTCTTTCCCCCTTTTAAGATGAAACAAATAAAACAAATAGGTCCAGTAACCTTGACCCCATAAAGCAAGCAATGAGAGTATATATCAAAGAGATAAAATCATCAGCAAGAAAACAGTTTAAAAGTTTGGTTTTTAGGAGGTAATACAAACGATTTGGGCTGAAAAGGATGTTTTTAAAGTCAGCTTTAAAGAGGCAGTTTTTATTGTAGCATGGGTGCTGTTAGGCATTTAAAAGCTGAATTGTTATAATGTAATAGCGATATGATAATTAAATGTTAATAAAATACAACTAATAATACAACTGGGGGTAGTATTGGGTAAGATTGGGAGGATTTATATTACCTTCCCAAGAAGGCCAAAATTTAAAGTGCAGTTTAAGAAATATATTTAATTGATTCGGATACCCAGGTATTCAATCAATCGATCAATTAATAAACACGTATTAAGTACCTTCTATGTGTCAGGCACTGTGCTAAACTCTGGAGATACAAAAAGAGGCAAAAGACAGTCCCTGCTCTCAAGTAGTTCACAATCTAATGAGAGAGAGGACAAACAAACAAATATATGCAAACAGGCTATGTGTAGAATAAATAGGAAATAATTATAAAGGACAGCACTGGAATTAAGGGGGGTTGGGAAAGGCTTTCTGTAGACGATGGGATTAATTGGGACTTAATGGAAGTCAGGGAAGGCTATAGATCTAGTTGAGGTGGGGGAGCATTCCAGGAATGGGGTACAGCCAGAGAATATGCCCAGCACCAATAGAGGGAATATCTTTTTTTGTGAAACAGCAAAGTTGTTAGTGTCACTGGATCAGAGTACGGTCTTGGGGACTAGGGTGTAAAAGGACTAGAAAGGTAAGGGGGGCTAGGTTATGAAGGACGCTGAACACCAAAAAGAATCTTTTATTTGACCTGGAGGTGATAAGGAGTCACTGAAGTTTATTGAGGGGAGAGGCCTTTCACAATCACACTGGTGCTTTAGGGAAACTGAGTTAGTGGATGAATGGAGGAAGTGTCAATGTGGGGAGAGACTTGAGGCTGACCAACCCACCAGCAGGTTATTGAAATCATTCAGGTGTGGTGATGAGGGCCTATAGTCGTGGTAGTATCATAGGAGAGAAGAGGGTATATAGGAGAGATGTTGCAAAGGTGAAATCATCAAGCCTTGGCAACAGATTGGCTATGAGGGGCGAGAGATAGGGAGGAGTTGAGAATGACTCCTAGATTACATGCTTGAGGGACTGGGAGGATAATGTTGCCCTCTACAGTAACAGGGGAGGTAGGAGAAGGGGAAGGTTTAGAAAGAAAGATAATCAGTTCATTTTGAACTGGTTGAGCTTAAGATGTCTGCTGGACATCCAATTTGATATGTCTGAAAGGCAATTGGAGATGTGAGATTAAAGGTTAGCAGAGAGGCTAGCTAGGGGAGTATAGGTAGATTAGAGAATCCTCAGCAAAGAGATAGTAATTAAGTCCATGGAAACATGGGAACTGATGAGATCACCAAGTGAAGTAGTATAGAGGGAGAAGAGGGCCCAGCCCAGAACCCTGTTAACCACCCCCAGTTAGAGGGTGTGATCTGGATAAGGATCTAACAAAGGAGACTGAGAAGGAGCAGTTGTCTGACAGGAATGAGGAGAATCAGGAGAGAGGGATGTCCTGAAAACCTAGAGAGAAGAGAGTTTCAAGGAGGAGAGAGTAATCAACAGTATCAACGGCTGCAGAAAGGTCAAGGGGAATGGATAAACTGAAAAACTTGAATCAGCTAAGTTCTACAGAACTCTTGGGGAACACCAATACAAATAGTTTTTTTTTAATTTGTTTCGCTTCTTGAAAGATAAAATTACCTATATTATTGTTTAATCCATGTATCCCTAACTTATGCACAAGAAAAACATGAGAGATGCTGTTAAAAGCTCTACTAAAATCTAGGCCAACTATTGTCTATGATGTTGTTCTGATCTGCCAGTCTAATAACCCTGTCCAAAAAAAGGTGTTAGTCTGTCACAACCTGTTCTTAGTAAGCGATACCGCCCCTTCATGATCATGGCTTTCTCTTCTAAATGCTCATTAACCATCTCTTACATACAAATCATACATTCTAGAATTTTGCCAAGATTCAAGGACAATTCACTGGTCTAAAATTTGTATGATCCATTTTCTTTTCTCTTTATTGAAAAATTTGCCCTTTTTAATCCTGTTACTTCTCAAGTTCCCCACAATTTCTTTTAGTATATAAAGATAAAGTTCATCTGGGTCCAGTTACTTGAATTAGTCAAAGGCAGTCTCTTGCTTTGCCCTTCCTAAGCCTGAGTATCAACGCTCTCTTGGCCATTCTCCCTGACCCCCATGATGAAGACTTTCCATAACTTAGGTAACAGTAGTGTCTAGAATACTATGGAAGGAAGGAAGAAAGGAAGGAAAGAAGGAAGGAAGGAAGGAAGGAAGGAAGGAAGGAAGGAAGGAAGGAAGGAAGGAAGGAAGGAAGGAAGGAAGGAGGAAGGGGAGGGAGAGAGGGAGGAAGGAAGGAGGGAGGAAAGAAAGAAAAGAGGGAGGGAGAAGAAGAAAGAAGAGAGGAAGGAGGAGAAAAGGAGGAAAGAATGAGGGGAGGGAGTTTAGAAAGAAGAAAGGGTGAAAGAAAGGAAGGAAAGAAGGAAAGAAGAAAACAAGCATTTACTAAGTGCCTACTACATGCCAGGCGCTGCTAAGGACTTTATTATCTCATTTGATCCTCATGACAAAACTGGGAGGTAGGTGCTATTATTATCTTCATTTTACAGTTGAAGAAACTAAGGCAGACAGAGATTAACTAACTTGCCCAGGGTCATACAGTAAATGTCTGAGGTTGAATTTGAACTTAGGTCTTCCTGACTCCAGTACCAGGACAATTCCATTCTCCTTAATAACCTGGAGAGCGGAGAGATGTTCCTTGATTTCCTTTACCTTTTCTTCAAGGAGAGACAACACTCTGAGTAGTCACTTGGCTGTGGCAGTAATGGAAACATCACCCACTCTGCATGGAACGGTCCTTCTGCCAAGGCTTGGGCCGGCTGCCTGGTGAGGGAGCCTAAGGTGCTAATGACCCTTAGAGTTGTATTTCTTCCCAGTTCAGGAAAAGAGGAAATTTTTTGCAGGATCAGAAATGGAGGGTGAAGTTTTCTGCCAAGGCACTAGTTTTCTGAAACGCTCAAGAGAAAGAACTCAGAGAGATGGAGGGTTTCACCCCAGCCACACCGAGCAGCAGTAGTGAGACAGCAGCAGTAGCAATGAGGTTGCTGGCAGAGTGGTTTTTAATGGCAATTTGGTGGCTCCCCTTGTCCAATCCATGCCTCTAGACACTGGAGAAGGGAAAACCCAAGAAAGGAGCTAGTGCCAAAGGATAAGGTTTTCCTTTTTTCTTTTTAAATCAAGAGCTATTGCCCAGGTATCTGGAGCACTGAGAAACATGCAGATCTAGGGAATATGAAGAAACTAGGGTTTTTACCTTTCTCTGTCTAAATCCATCTGGATGTGATTGGCACCCAGTCCCAAGTGATTTCTTCTAGTCTGTTCAACACTGCATCTATCCGCTTGTCTCTCATACATACCTGTGGTTGACCTAGGCCTGTGCATTTCCTTGTGTTCATTGGTTCATAGCAGAAGGGGGTGGAAAAGCTGTGAGCCACACGGGAGAGAGTAAACTTTCCAAATGCCCGAGACCCAAACCCAAATGCTTTGTCGGCATGACGCTGTGTTCTTTTCATTTTTTCCCTTTCTGTAGAACTCTTGAGGCTTGAGACTTGGCTCCACATTTGTAAGATGTGATTAACTACACCAAATATGGAACTATTGGCTAGAGGCAAACCTAGTGAATGCCAGGATTCCCAATGGAAAACAACAGTGAATACAAATGACTGAGTAAGGAAGAAAAGAGGAGGAAAGGAAAATATTTCAGACTGTGCCTTGGATTTCAAATACAGTATTAATGTTAAATCAAATACCCTTCAATAATGTCCCTTAGTGGGTGAACTGAGTTTCCAAGCCCTGTACCATATCAGCTTGAAGCATTTTCACAGAGACAATTTTACTTTCCCTCCACAGCATTATTGTTAGGTTGGGCAAGGGTAGGATTGGCCCTATTTTGCAAATGGAGAAATGGAGGCACAGAGAAATGAATTGATTTGTCCAAAGTATAGGCAGAGACAGGACCAAGACTCGGAATACGGTGTGGTATGATATCATGGGGGCGAAATCTCCTCTAACCCCACTACATCTTTCACCCTCCTGCTTCATGTGCTTGAAATTCTGTCAAGATGGTTCATTACTTGAGCTTAAAATTTAATCCCTGTTAAAATGCAACCTCCCTCCTCCCTTCCCCAAGTGAGACTGCGTCATCTGTTATTTACACTTTAGTATGAAAGCGAAAAAATCCTCGTAAACCAGGGTGGGAGAAGGGGGTGAGTAGCACCCATTTCAACCATCACCCATTTCATTTTGGCCAAGGGCCATAGCTGATGCTGGCTACTGGAACAGTCCAGTATTCTTTCCCCTAGTCTATGTTGTCTCCATCAGTTCTCCCACCTAGACCTTTAGCCAGTGTTTCAAAAGAGCTTTCTTGCTGTCTTGCTCAGTGAGGAAATTTCTTCAACGTGTAAGGAAAATACAGATGAAAGACTCTATTTTAATTTTATTTTTTTTAATTTTTTTTGCCTTTTTTTTTGGCAGGGCAATTGGGGTTAAGTGACTTGCCCAAGGTCACACAGCTAGTATATGTGTCAAGCGTCTGAGGCTGTATTTGAACTCAGGTCCTCCTGACTCCAGGGACGGTGCTCTACTCACTGCACCACCTAGCCACCACCTAGCTGCCCCCTAGGCAAAATCTAAAAGTAGTGTTCCCTGTATATCCACTTTGAGGCTTTACTGTAACAGACCCAACTTGACATCTCATAAAATATATATTAATGTTTTCAAAGCATTGATCAGTTGTGTTGATTTTTTTCTCTCCTTTTCCTTTCTTTTTAGTCTCTAAAAATGCTATTTGTTATATGCGATGTCTCTCTGGGAGAGGGAGAAAGAAAGATACTTGGGAAAACTCCAAAGATGCAAAACACAAGGCGTCAATAAACTCTCTCTCTCTCTCTCTCTCTCTTTCTCTCTCTCTCTTTCTCTCTCTCTCTCTCTCTCCCCACTTACTCATATGTGTGTTTGCATATACACATACACATACACACATGTACATATACATGCATGTGTATATATAAAGATGTATCTATGTATACACACATGCATGTATATGTATATGTGTACACACACACACACACACACACACACACACACACACACGCCCCTCCATCCAAAAGCAGATTTTTCTGGCTCTAAAGTCTGTATTTAAGGACTATTACGTGGTTCCTCATTGTGGCCTCCTTCCCGACAACCCCCACATGATGCACCTTAGCAGCTGTCTATCTTACCTTTAACTCTAACCCCAACCCTAATCCTGGCTTGATTAAGGCACAAACAATTTGGCAGGTTTGTTCAAGCTCATAAGGTGAGGCCAGAAGCCAGCAGAATCCTAACTCTGCCCGTTTTGCCTACTATAATAGAAACAAGAACACACAACATTGCCTGCTAATACATGAAGAGAGTAAGGTACTCTGTGTCCTCACAGAACATGTTCCTTATTTTCTTGATAAAGAAAGAAGGAAGAGAAATGTCAACATGTAAATGAAGAGGAACACATGCCATTGCCCTTGATCATCGGTAACCATATCATCTCCTGTTCCCACTGTTTGCCAAACAAACACGTCATATTTGGTTATGACTCCATGTAGTTTTAAAAGCCTACCACCCTTAGCGATAAATCCCATTGATTTTAGCAGTTTGAAGTTCTAGGGAGCTTGGCTGCTTGGCTCAATTAGTATTAATCTTGCATGTTCCTTTTATTTACTTGTGTCCTTGCAGCAACTACTGACCCCTGCACCATAAATTCAGACTGATTGTCCCTTTGCTGTGCCCCTTTAATCAGCCAGCATTTATTAAGTGCTTACTGTATTTGTGCCAGGCACTGTGCTAAGCACAGAGGACTCCAAGAAAGGCAAACTTACGCATGGTCCTTGACCTCAGGAAACTCACATTCTAATGGATATAAGATACTATGTAAACAACTATGTGCATACAAGATATATGTAAAATAGATGGACGTTATCTTACCCTCTGAGGGGAAGGCACCAGCAGTGTGTGTGTGTGTGTGTGTGTGTGTTTAGGGGGAGTTAAGAGCAAGGAACGGGGATACCTGAAAAGGCCTTTTGCTGGGGTGAGATTTGATCTGGGTCTTGAAGAAAGCCATGTAGCGAGGGGGTGGAGGTGAGGAAAGAAGACATTCAGCATCTTGGCTGCAGTCTAACTATAAGCTAGGAAAAAATAACCTTGCCTAAGAGTTGGAGGATAAAGGTTCTAGACCCAGCTCCTACACTTACTAGCCTAGGAATCTCGGGCAAGTCACTGAATTTTGCTGTACTTTGCCTCACCTCTACAATGGATGTAGTCATACCTGGCCTATCAGTCCCAATCAATCAAAAAGCATTTTCTTAAGAGTCTACTACGTGCCAAGGACTGTGCAAAGGGTTTTACAATTGTTACCTTATTTGATCTGCACAACCACCCTGGGAGATAGGTGCTATTATTACTCCCATTTTATAGATGAGGAAACTGAGGCAAATGGAAGTTAAATGACTCACCCAGGGTCTCACAGTTACTAAAAGTCTGAGCCTGGTCTGGCACTTACATACTGCCTGACCCACAGTAGGCACTTAATAAATGCTTATTGAATTGAATTGATTTGAACTCAGGTCTTCCTGAACTCCACTCTATCTTCTATTCTATCTAGCTGTCTCACACTATTGATGTGAGGTGGGATTAAAAATGCCTATAAGCTAATGTACCGTATGGAGATTCCTGGTGACAAACTCATAAGCCCTCTTGAATAGAGGACTGGATTGATGGCTAATTTATATTTGTGGGTTCAATAATATGAGTGTGGATAATAATAATAGCTGACATTTACATATGTACATATATAAAAATAGATTTTAAACACATATAAAACATATATTTTATATATTATATATAATATATTATATTATTCTATAATAACATATAATCACATAAATATATATATATACATATATGTCTTTAAAGTTTTCGAAGTGGTTAACACAGACAATCTCCGAATGAGCTTTCCTCCTACCGGCTCTGTGACACAGCTGCTATGTGTACTGTCACCATTTTGGTGATGACATGGAGTCTCCAAAGGATAAAGTGACCTTCCCTGCTCCTGTTAGAGGTTCCAAGGATTATGAGCCTGGGTCATCTTAACATCCAGTCTAGCACCATCTACTAAGTTACCCTGTCAACTCAAGTATTTACTATTCAGCTCAACCAAAGGCAGTACTGACTCTATTTGTTGTTCTTTGGCATTTGAGTGGAGGGATCCAATCCCTTGGTTTGAATCAGTAGTAAATTTGATTACGGGATCACAGACTTGGAGCCAAAAGGGATCATAGGAGTTAGAACCAGAAGAATCTTTAGAAGTCATCGAGTCCAATTTCCCTTTATTTTACAGTTAAGGAAACTGAGTCTCAGAGACTTGAACTAATTTACTCAAGGTCATATAGGTATACAGCATTAATTTTCCTATGCATATGTGTATATGTATGTATATATATAAGTATATCACATATATATATTTGTCTAGTACATAAGCAGCTTTCATTAGCATATCTTCCAGATCTTAATGGGAGAGTCTTTTTTATAATTTATTTTAAATTTTTAAAAAAATAAGCTTTTTTTTTTTTTGCTATCTTTTGTTTTTTATATCAACCTCATTTCCTCCAGGATCCTTCCTCCTCTCCCTCCCAGAAAGCCATCCTAAGTAACAAATAATACTTTTTTAAGACAAAAGAAGAGGAAAAAGTCAGCACAATACATCAATACATTGAAAAAGTCCAAAAATATGTATAATGTGCAGCACCTCTCACATCCATAAATGGTGAGTTGGGAGCGTGGGATGGTCATATTTTAAGCAAGATTTCCTGTCAGACTTAGGTATTTGTATATAATGCACAGTGGTCAGAAAAAGAATATTTTTGAAGGTGAGTATCAGTGCTACTGATAACTCCTCTTTCTTTCTCCATTCCCCAATTCCTCCCATTTCTCACTTGTTAATGGACAGAGAAAGAAGAGAAGCAATACCACAGTTGTTCAGTTGTCAACTCATTCTGTGTGCGTGAGGGGTGGCAATGATGGTGGTCGTCAAAAGCTGGTTTAGAAATGGGCCTCAGTGATGGCTGCTTTGTTCCTCATCACAGCCAGAGTTGGGCATGTTCAAACCAAAAAAGTGAAATCTGGAGAAATAACTCAGGTCCCTCCCATGCCTCCTGGAGTGTTGGGGTTTGCTGTTGTTGTTTTAACCCATGAATTATCCTGCCAGAGCACATCCCTTGTAAGTAGGAACAACAGAGACGCCATTCAGTTCACAGCTGAATCGAATACAGTAAATCTCATCCCCGTACTTAAGAGTGGAGAAAGAAGGCACAGATGGAACAAAGAAGGCAGAGAAGGGTGGAGATATCTTGGCGAAGGGCCAGGGGAGTAGAATACTGATTTGCCTGAGTTCGGGGCCTGTGGTAGGTTTCACCCCTGTTCCTGGCCCAGCTGGAAGGACTAACCAATCGTTTCAATTAATACCAATCAGGCCAGGCCACTCATCTCTTGCCTTGTGCTCTTTTTTAGTTGGTTGACGACTGCTTCATAATGACACTGTCAAAGTGAAACTGTTCTACAAGAATGGAAAAGGTTGAATAATACCTGCCTCTCAGTTCAGTGCTCCAGCTGTCGGATTTATGTAGCTGACCTAAGTGGCTGGTTTATTGATTCAGTTTATCTTCGTAGATTACTTATAGGATCATAGATTTACAGCTGGAAGGGACTTTAGCAGTCACAGAGTCCAGCCCCCTCATTTACAGATAAGAGAACCGAGGCAGAGAGATTAAGTGACTTGTGCAGGATCACACAGTGAAAAAGCATCTAAAGAAGGGTTTTGAAGCTATGTCTTTCTGACCCCAAGTCCAGTAACCTTTGCACTACCCCCATTCCTTCTTCACACAAACAGCTGTTAGAAGAGTCTTTTCTCTACCCCACCCCCCAGCCCTGCCCCAGCAGGGCCAGACCATTTACAGTCACTTAGAGACAATAATAAGACACTCTGGAAAGCTGTTATAAATAGAGCTTTACATAAATCCCAGCAATGAATTACTCATTCATTGAACCTAGGGTATAAAATGCTTTGTATACAAGCAGATCCCTTTTCATGGAAGGTTCGACTTTGGTGCTAGTCCAGAGTTTTACATGTGGAAACCTGTGTAAATCTAAAAGACAGTAACTGTGTTTCTTTGCTGGTGTATGGTATACATTAAGTGATGATACTGCAGTTGGCTTGTTAGGAAACACGGGTGGATTAAAGGATGAATGGTTAACTCTTGGCTGAAAATACCATTTCCATCAGGTCCTTTTAGAAAATTCCAAACTTATGAATGGGCTGTGGCCAAAGCAGTTTAGGTAGAGGTATGGAGGCTGATGTGAGTGAGGGAGGGTGTGTGTGTGTGTGTGTGTGTGTGTGTGTGTGTGTGTGTGTGGCCAAAGCAGTTTAGGCAGAGGTATGGGGGCTGGTATGAGGGAGGGAGGGGGTGTGTGTGTGACATTTGTAAGGGACATTTGTAAATAAGGTGTCTACAACTGTGGCAATGCCTGTGTTGTTTGTCGTTTGTTTTTGAAAAGGACCAATAACATCACAGGATGATGTCTCGACTTACACATAGTCAGCCTCATTCATCCTTCCAGAGTCTCTGAAGTCCAGTGGCAAAACACAAATCAAGACAACTGGCGATGGCCTGGGATGCAGTGGATCATCTTGGCGTCTTGGTATCTGACCAAGCTATACATCTGCTTCAGTCACCTTGATGGCTTCATGACCAGTTGCGACAAAGTGTTCTCATCTCCCATTCCTCCAGGGGAAGTTTTCACATGTTTGGGGGAGACATCCCCTAATTCATGAGGCCTGTCGCCTACTCTCTACCTGGTTTAGCCCGTCAGCCAGGACCATTTTACCTGATGGCCAGGGTACATTCTAGAGCTTCTTTGAGCCACAGCTAAGAGTTGAGTGACAGGTGGATGCCGAAGGTAGATGAGCGGCGGTGAAAAGGGCTTGGCAAATGCTTACACCAGAGGTGCTAGTCCTCCCTGAACACCTCATACACCCCAAATGCCTGTGTAGTAATAATGTAATACTATCACACTTTGAACTATGGAGTCAGGAAGAACGGAACTATTATAAACTATAATAATAGCTGGAAGGAAAAAAAGCACCAAGACTTAGGCCAGAAAAATGATGGGATTGAACTAGGTGACTTTTGGCTCTAAAATCCTATTTTTTCCATTAATGTCTGAAGTGACCTTGGTTTAAATCATCCCAGGAATCAAGAGACATGTATTAAAATCACTCAAAGACTTAAGGTATGCCCTTTGCACTGTCTTGGGCTTGCTGAGCAGAGCTCATGGGCAAATCCCTTCACCTGGGATGATTGGCTTAGCTCAGATTTTCTATCTGCAGAGCAGGGCAGGATTTTTACTCCCTATAACTTGTCTCAGAGCACGGCGAGACAGTGACAATGCTGAGGAAATATTCTGAGCCTGGGTGTTGCAACTCATGATTAGGTGTGAAAGAAGAGGTTTGTCAATTGTGTGCTGTAAAGCCAAGGTGTTCCCTGCCATGCTCAGTGAGCCTTCACAGTCAGCAAACAAGTGAATTTGTGTGTTATCTCAATAGGAAGTCTGCAGGAGGACAGACAAGGCTGCAGTCTGCAGAGATAGCAGGAGGCTATTTTTGCTTCTTGAAGAGGTGGTGTTCCCTCATAGTTAAGTATGGGAAGACACAACTTCAAATGATTTTTATTTGGAGAGTGGATAGGTGGGAAGAGACATGGTTTTTATGGCAGCTTGAATAGAAATGATGGAAATTTGCCCTGTGGGATCTTCCCTTCTCCATCAATCCAACATGTACTTTTAAAGAACCTACTGGTTGGTTATTGTCCTTTGTTCTCGAAGAGGACCAAAACAACACCACTGTGTCAGGGTTAAAGTACAGTGTGTCTGACTGTGGCTGATCAGACTCACGAGAGCTAGGAAGGCTCTACCACAGGTTGAGCATAAATGGTCCATGTGAACATTTGGAGTGAAGAAGTCTCTAAATTTCTACTATGTGAAATCTAGGTGGCAGATGTGCAAAGATAAAATGAAAAGAGAGTCTCTGCCCTCAAGAAGCCTATGTTGTACCAGTGGGATACAACCTGTCTTCCAGAAGGAACAGCGTTTGAGTGCCTGCCTGCTCCAAGTACTGTTCTCATGATTGCTGGGTTGTTCGCTAAGCATTCACATTACATCCCCTGGGAAGTGAATTCCCCAGGCAGTCCACAACTCAAACTGTTATGACAACAACAGGGATGTAACAATGATTACTACAATGCAGTGCAATGTGCTTAGGGCTTTTTAAAACAGGTAACCTGGGTGGGGCTAAGCTAATGAAGCAACAGCAACCCAAGCCTTCTCAAAAAAAAAATCTCTGATGCCCAAATGTGCCAAAGGATTAGAAAAAAGATTTCCACTGTGGGAAAATCTCTATACTTTCCTAATGAGAACGGTTCAGCTGAATGAGAAATTTGGATCACACAGGCAAATATTAAGCTTATAAAATCAGCTTTCTATCTTGCTTATGTAGAGGAGCAATGATATGAGTGATTCAAAACAGCAGGCCTCATTAGCAGATCTGCTCTAATTTTTGTAGAGCTTGGGAATACATCATAGGATTTTGGGGTTGCCCAATTATCTTCCTCATTCTATTTTATCGAGGCCAATATTACTTGCTTTCTATTCTCCTCTTAATACACATGAATTGACAGCAGAAGAGGTGGCCCAAAGGCATGCTTGCCAGCAACGGAAATCAGTCTAGTATTTTAAATCTGATTTGGCTAATCCACACATAGATAATTGAAAGCTGGCTGTAAAATACTGTCATCCTATTGTTGTGTGTGTGTGTGTGTGTGTGTGTGTGTGTGTGTGTGTGTCTATTCAGATGAAAATTTCTTATTGAAATCCTTCCTGCACATGACTCTACGGAAGACCCATTCATCTCTAGGTCTAGGAAATTTGCATGATTAAGTTTTTTTTTAATTATGTATTTCTCCAAGATATTTAAATGTACAGAAATGATATGACCATTAAATAGGTAAAACAAGGTAGTCATAGACCCATTTTTGTCCTGCACTAGCAAATTTAGTTAAACATCTCTGCCATCCTTATGAATTTTCTTTTTGACTTTGCATAAAACAAACAGCATAACCTTTTCAGGTTGTGCTTGCCCATTGGAAAATTCAGAAAAGAATTTTTGCATTGCTAGAGAGATACTTTTGCAAGGGACAATAGTAAACTAAGAACATTAAGGTCCATTAAGGATCTGTGACCCCATTGATATAAGTACTTTCTTTAGTGACGAAGATTGCCACACATTCAAACCCTCTTATGAGGTTCAACTCCTATCTATGTCTTCACATTAATTCTCCACAGGGGAGCCTACCCAACGTACTTGGCGCTTTCTCTAGATCAGAAATTCTTAAGCTTTTTTGTATCGTAGACCTCTTTAGCAATCTGATGAAACCTATAGGCCCTTTCTCAGAATGATGTTTTTAAATGCATAAAACAAAATCCACAGGATAATAAAGGAAACCAATTGTATTGAAATATAATTATCAAAAAATATTTTTTGGGAGCATCTAAGTGGCACAGTGGATAGAGCATTGGCTTTGGAGTCAGGAGGATCCAAGTTCAAATCTGACTTCAGACACTTGCTAATTGTACGACCCTGAGTAAGACATATGCGTATGCATACACATATATGCATGTATATAAACACAATACATATGTGTACGTGTGTATGTATGTATGTGTGCATGTATATATACATATATATGTCTGTATGTATATGTACCAAATTCAAAGACCCTGGGTTAAAAGTCCCCTGCTCTAGACCTGTTGGCCTTCACAGCATGCCCAGTGGAACATGTGAACCACCCATAGATGATTGTTTCCATTTTCCCCCTCAGTCATACATCTCTTTGATTCACCACTTTTTCTGTACAACTCTTTATCTGTAATATATTGCAGCCTACTGAACTCACCATGTGCCTTTTGTGCAATAAACGATCTTCAGAATGTAAAATGTCCAGTGGTGATAACTAGGTTCTAACCCCGGGCCAATGGAGTACTTTAGCGCTGGCTGCCGTACACCTGCTGTCAAAAGTCCAGTACCACGTGGTGCTGCTTGTCTCCTTGTCACCCTTTGGCTTTGTTGCTGCCATGCTTGTTTTTTACCCAGGGTGAGGTGAGTGTGTATTCATCTCCCGTCTTGGTTTAGCTCAAGGGCTAAATCAGGGCAGAATACTCACCGCCTCCTGTCTCAGAACACTGGGAAAATGTCCTGAGTCTGGGGGCTAAAGCCTAAGCAGATGTCACTGGATCATCTGTCATCGTCATGAAGCTAGCACTTGGGGAAACCTTCAGGGTTCAGAAGAAAACCAAATTCACGGTCAGGCCGTGACCTTGTGAACAGGCACTAAACTGGCAGCCGTAAATCAGAGTTCCAATGCTGGCTCTTCCACTGACAACCCATGATGTCAGGCAGTCTGCTTCATGCTCGCTGACCAAGAGGTCTCTATCTCTCAAGTCTCAAAAGGAAGTTAGCCACAGAAAATGCAGTAGAGCATTCAAGTTAATTAGGTTCCAATGTCAACGGTTGCTAAGCAAGTTTAGTTGTTCCTAGTGAGGTTTGATGTGACGTTTCAAATGAAACGCTTAATTAGAAGAAAAAAGAAATTGTAGGGAAGTTTCTCTCTTTCCAATGATTCCAGTTTCCCTATAGCAACTCTATTTACTTCTCTTGGGACTAACAATAATCAGCATTATGTCACTTTAGGGTTTGCAAAGTGCTTCACAAATATCTCTCAGGATCAACAATCCGAGGAGGCAGGCGCTATTAGTATCCCCATTTTCCTGATGAGGTGGTGGTTAAGTGACTCGCCAAGGATCAGACAGCTAATAAGTATCTGAACTCACATCTGAATTTCCTAACTCCAGGTTCACTACATTGGAGGCCGTTGATTGGGGGCCATGCTATTTAAGTGACATGTAGATGAATGGATAGATGGGAAATGCCACCAGAAAATAACCTTATATAACTGACCCTATTTTGTTGTCACTTCTCAGTGTTTAAATATTTTGAAATTTATGCAAACAAGAAGGCATACAGAGCTATTTTAAAATGCTTTCTCTTTTTCTTCCTCTCCTCTTTATTTCCTCTTCCTTTCGTTCTGACACTAGTTACATGTTGTCTTCTTCTATTAGAATGGAAACTCCTTTAGGGCAAGGACTTTTTTGCCTGCTTAAATTTGGATTCCCATCCCTTAGCTCACTGCCTGTCCTATACCAAGCACTTAATAGATGCTTTTTTCATTAATTTGTTATTCTGTTTAGTAATCAATACATATATCTACCATTCCAGGTTTCTTGGAACACGTTATTTGGGAGGATGCCATTCTGATTTCCTGAAGAATTGGTGTCTCAGGCGTAGAAGAGGCTAGCACTCTGTAACTTGAGTTTTAAGAAAGTGGCACCTAGAAGCAATGATGTGGTGGTTTACTAATGCAGTTTGGAGATGTGAGCTGACAGAGGGAGTTGTCATGTCATATTATAGGATTTCAATGGCTAGAATACCAGCTGGAGATCAAGGATTTCATACACACCTCCCTTTCTCATGAAATATACTAGTCTTGGGAAGGGATCTCAGGAGATCATCTGATCTCAGCTTCTTCACATTTAAAATATGCTGGGCCACCCCATTCTTAAACTCACCAGAAAAAGCTCCATTCCTCACCAGAGCTTAATTAGCACAGTTCCAGACACATAATAGGCCCTTAATAAACAGTAGTGGACTTGACTCAACTTACTCACTCATTCCAATCTTTCACACTATGAAGAGATTCTTCATAAAAAGCCGAAATACCAAATACTACAGTTTGGGCCCATTTTTCGTCCTGGTTTGTCTCCAAAAGAAATGGAAAACAGCTGACAACTGATCACACGAATTATCCTTTATACATTGAAAGCCTTTTTACTGTCTACTTCCAGCCTTTTCCTTTCCAAGCTGAACAATCTCAGTTCCTTTGGTCTTTCCTCACGGATCTTACTTTATACCTCCTTAAGCATCTTGGGGGTTCTCCTCTGAATCCTCTCCAAGTCCTCTTTTTAAGTTGTTGGGCCAAGGACCAGGGAGAACACCCTAATAAAGACTTGACCAGTGTTGTGTATAATGAAAGGATTACCTTGTGGTTCCTGTCTACTAGATTCTTGCTTTATGAATCTCATCATTTACCCATAATGCTATTTATACATTATATGGAAATTGTGAAGAATAAATAAATAATAAAATGATGGGCATGTTCCAACCTTAAGTTACTGAATTATAAATGTAAGAGAATGGAGATGTTGTATTGCTGGGCACCGTATAAGCATCCAATAGAAAAGAAGCCTGGAAAAAGCTGGATGGTGGTAGCGGTGGTATATACATTATTCTATTTTATATGCATATGGAATATATTATGCATAATAAATTAATTATATATAGTTCTCATATTAGCTAAAGGAGCTAATACAGAGAAGAGCGGCAGCAGCAAAAGGAGAAAGGGAACGCTCATTTTATTAAGTATTGAGCTACGCCCTGTGTTAAGCACTTCATAAATGTTATCTCATTTGGAAGGGAACACATATTCATATTAACCATATAACTCTGCCTGTCTGTTGAGCTAAATTTAATATAGATTGTATAAAAATTATTGTTGTTTAGTCATATCTGATTCTCTGTGACCCCCTTTGGAGTTTTCTTGGCAAAGATACTGGAATGGTTTGCCATTTCCTTCTCCAGCTCATTTTGCAAATGAGGAAACTGAGGCTAACAGGGTTAAGTGACTCACCTAGGTCAAACAGCTAATAAGTGTCTGTTCTCGGATTTGAACTCAAGTCTTTCTGACTCCAGACCTAGCACTCTGTCTACTGCACCCCCTAGCTGCCTTTTTATAAAAATAAGTTGCATGTAATAGAGATGCATGGTTTTGTATTTTAAAAAAGATACTAGTAAACTGAGTGATTAAACAGTGCAAGAAGGAAATGAAAAAAACATCAATAAAGTAGATTAGCTAAACTAATCTCACTGAGTGAAATAGTGTTCAAAGCTCCAGGAAGCTTCAGTTTTGCAATGAGAACTAGTACAACATTCATTATACTTTTATTGAATGTCAAACAGAGAGCTAAAACCTGTTAAATTCATTTGGAGGCCATTCACTGTAGATAAGTACAGACCTTGGTTACTTGAGATCTGGAGGGACTTTGGAGTTTCCATTTTATTAGCTACTCTTTCTAAACTATCAGAAACCAATTACACATAATTATATGGGGGTGGGCAGGGATTCATCTCTAATTCTAAAAGAAACCAGATCTCTGCCTGCCACGGCCATTTGTTAGAAAGAAAAGAAATCCTATTCTGAGAAACTAAAGCAAGAATTGGAGCAGCTTGGGTGTGAGATCTATGCTCAACCCTTGTCCTGGTTCCTTATCTCTTACATTGTGCCTTTTTCCAAGGAATCTATAAAGCCATAATAATGTTGTGGGTGGGGCGCCATGGCACAGTGGAAAGGCTTTGAAGTTAGAGATCCTAATTCTGCCTTGGATGTTTTCTCCATATGTGAGCTGGTTAAATCACTAAATCTGTTTCTTCATCTCTAAAATGTTGGACTAGAAGGAGTGGGGAACCAGCCTGCTAGAGACCACAGGTGGCCCTCTAGGTCCTCAAGTGTGGCCCTTCTGTGAAGCTTGGGTTCAGTCAAAGGGCTGCGCTTGAGGACCTAGAGGGCCACATGTGGCCTGTAGGCTGCAGATTGGCCTCTGAGGTCTCTAGCTCTAGACCTATGTGATCCTATGACCAAACCTCTCATTTTATACCTGAAGAAAGTGAGACATAGAAAGGTTTAGTGATTTGCCCAAGACCACACAGGTAGCCCCTGTCAGAGGAAAGATTTGAATCTAAGTCCTCAGACTCCAGGGCAAGTGACCCTTCCCACTGAACTATTTGGCTCTTTATAATCCTATGATTACCATACCAGTTCTCTGGACAACACAGTTATAACAACATCCGGATAACTGGTGGCAAGATATGGACATGCAGAGTGATTTGAGAAAGTGTAACATAGTAGAAAAACACATTAGAATTTCAGTTTAAGGCTTAGGGACTGATTCCAGCTCAGTCATCATTTATATATGTGTTAAAGCAAATCATTAAACTTGCCTCAGTTTCCATAATTATCTGATGAGGAAGTTGGATCAGCTCTATAATTCTACAGTCGTATGGCAATAGAGACAGTGTTATAATGGAGGAAATAAGGACCAGGAAGTAAGCATTTATTAAGCACCTACCATGTACCAGGCAGCTGGGTGGCATAATGAATAGAGCTCTGGGCTTGGAGTCAGGAAGACCTGAGTTCAAATCTGGCCCCAGACGCTTACTAGCTGTGTGACCCTGGGTAAGCCACTTCACCCTGTTTGCCTCAGTTTCCTCATCTGTAAAATGAGCTGGAGAAGAAAATAGCAAACCACTCCACTATCTTTGCAGAGAAAAAACAAATGGGATGATAAAGAGTCAGACACAGCTGAAACGAATGAATAACAAAAATGTTCCAGACATTGTTATGCACTTCTTTGGTGACAAATATTATCTCATTTGATCCTTACAACAGCCCTTCAACTTTGGTGTTGTTATGATCTCTATTTACAGTTGAGGAAACTGAGGTATGCAGAGGTTAAGTGACTCGCTGAGAGTTATACAGATACATAACTATCTCAGGCTGCATTTGGACTCCAGTTTTTCTAACTTGGGTCTTGTCTCTTGGTAGTCTTGTCCCTGCAACAAACTAACCGTGTGGCCATG
>CM053623.1:365319636-365343624 GCA_028646595.1 Phalanger gymnotis
TGTTCCAGTTTTTGCTCATGAAATGATTAATGATATATTTATATGTCTTAAAATCTGCATATTCCTTTCTTTTCTTCCCACCACCCCCTGAACAGACAGCAATCCTGGGTCTCTTCACTTTGCAAATGAAGGAACTGAGACCCAGGAGACTATGTAAGCCCAAGGTCATACAGGTTACCATAAACTGGTGCCAAAGTCAGGGGTGGGATGGAACCAGCTCAAAAAGCTCACAAGATAATTGTTAATTTTTCAGTGTCAGCACTTACATCTCATAAATCTGCAAATACTAAAAAATCAGGGCTTGGTTTATTGTTTTATTAGTTGTCTTGACTTCAGAAAGTGATAGAGAAAATATTAATAATGCAGGTTAGATTTAAAAGTGGGTTCGGCGAACATTTATTTTTAAACTAGAGAACTAGTTGTTAAACATTTGCCAGCACACCCCTGCCCCTAACCAAAATCTAAGTCAGGGTAGAGTCTGTGAGGGATACCCTTGTGAGGCTTAGCTGCCATACTGGGAAGGAAGGATCAAAGAAATGAAATGGGTACTAGGAAAAAGAGAGATCAGACCTAACTCCCCTCCTGTGTGGCAAGGTATAATTAATTGACAGAGTGATGGATTTGGCCTTGGAGAATTTGGATTCGAACTGTGCTTTTACTATCTTCCCACTCCCCCCCATGTGACTTATAGCAAACCACTTTCTCTGGGCCTGAGTTCTCTTGTGTAAAAAGAAAAAATGACATGAAACAAACAAACGAACAAGGGAGTTGTATTAGATGGTCTCTGTGTTGCCTTGAACTAGATCTATTAGGCTTTTGCTTGGTTTTCTTATACTTTTGTTAGGGTCAGTAAAATGCCACAGCTACTGCTGGGGGTGGGGGTGGGGGCGAGAGGGCAGCCCCTTCTGTTCACTTCGGATGCTCTGTGGGCCTCAAGCTGCTTTCCCCCCACTCCAGTGAAACCTTGCAGATTCATGAGCGCTAAGTGACATCATCCCACATCTGCCTACTGGTTTCAGGTCTCCCCAGTCCCTTGTTTCTTTACCTGCCTTCACCATTCAGGAAGAAAGATTGCCTCAGTTCTCAGAAAAACAGAAGCAGTTTACACTCAGGAGCGCAGATTTGGAGCTGTGTGCGGCCTTAGGGATTCCCTAGCCCAGGCCTTCTTGTTCTACAGATGAGAAAATGAGGACCGTAGAGTTTGGCCAAGATCACGCAGCAGCGTCTGAACCCAGGCCCTCTACCTCCAAATCTAACGCTTTCCCCCTTGACTCATCCTGCCTCCAGTTAAGGGATAGTGGTCTTTCTTGGGTGCGGGTATGGATCCTAGGCCATTTTTCACGACTGACTGCAAGATCCAGGAATGTTCCGTTAATTTCTCTGGACTCATGAAGTCATAGAACCATAGAGTCCAAAAGGACTTTAGACTTGATACGAGTCTATCCCTCCATTTTACAGATTAGGAAACCGAGTCTTCTAGAGGACAATGTTATATTAACATGATATAATAATATATTAGCATTTTTAATCAAATAATATTATCTACTGTAATATAGATAATATGCTAAATATAATATTACATAATGTATAATACTATATTATAATAATATCGTATAATATCCTATCATGTACCAAATCATATTATTATATCATATTATGTTACAATAATAACTCGCATTTACATAGTGCTTTAAGGCTAACAAAAAGCTATATTATTTTATTTGATCCTCACAAAAAAAGCTTATTATTATCCCCATTTCACAGATGAGGAAAGAGCAGAGAGAGGTTAGGCTCCTCGCCCAGGGGTCACACAACTGGTAAGTGTCTCAGGCAAGATTTGAACTCGGATCTTCTTTACGGCATACCCGTTGTACTCTGTGCCACTTTTTGCTGCCTCAACTTTCTGCCTGCTCTTTCCTTCTCTCTGATTTTAGACTAATCATACTGTCCTGCCAGGAATGCTGGGAAAAGCACTACAGAAAATTAAGAAAAATAAACTGCAAGTATTCTATAAATACTTAAGACTAATGTCCCTAGTCACTCCTCAAATCTGATTTATTACAGTGGAATTTGAAATCCCCATTCTCTTCCTTTCTTCTGATGTTCCCATTTGTGGCCTTGAGCTAAAGCCTGGGAAATGTGGACTGCTGTCTGGCAGCTGCTTTAGCCACAAGGCCCCTGGCCAGTTCTGATGTTCTTTTAATTTTTTTTCAACAATTCTCCCTCCCCTCCAGGCTGTTGGGGATTTAAATTTACACCTTCCACCAATGTCACTATCTCTTCCTTTCAATATTCTAGACCAGAAGTTCTTAATATGGCATCTGTGAACTTGTTTTTTTTTTAAATTTGATAACTGTATTTCAATATAGTTGGCGTCCTTTGTAATCCTATTTATTTTATGTATTTAAAAACAGTCCATTCCAGACTTCTCAATGGCTCAGTGAGGCAAACTTTCTCCACAGTCACAGGATCCTGGGAACTACTTGAAGGAGAAGGTTAAGCCCTAACATTTCTTTCTTTCCTCATTTCTGCTCTAGTCCATTATCTGGGTCAGAACGCTCCTCCTACCTCTTCTCATCGCCATCTTCAAAGAGCAGTGCTTTGCCTTTCTCCTCTCTCTCTGCTTGGGCCTTGGGGATTTTCTCCTTCATTAGCAACAGGACTTCTTCCACGTTCTGTTTTGGAACTATACATACTCTTAATTCATTTGGCCCTTTGCCTGGGGCTTAAATCGAGTGAGAGCTTTCAGGGCCTGGATCTTTAGATCCTGACCTTTCCACCTAATGAGGCTCAGAGAGAGTGAGGCCTAGGAGGGAAGGGAAGATTTGTGGGAAAGTAATTGAAAGCCATCATACAGTGACTATTCTTGATTTTAGAGGACTGATAGTGAATTCTTATTAAAGAGATGATGGATTGTGGGTACAGAACAAGAAACGTGTTGTCAACATATTAGTGTGTTTTGCTTAGAATGTCTTTTGTATTATGAGGGAGGTTCTATGGGGGTGGAGGGGAAGGTTGAGGAGGTGTCACAGGGAAGTGACAGCACTGATTTTTAAAAAGCGCTAAAAAACATTTACACAAAACAGGGGTTTTAAAGTGCTAGGTAGAATAATTTTTCTTCAACCACATATGTCTTGCTTCTTTCTCACACCAGCATGACTTTTGAAGCTGCTGGAGTACTGGCATTCTGTCTCATCCTTCTAAGGGCTGGGTGTGGAGCCTGACTTCTTAAGAGAATATCTCTAGCATGAATGATGGGGGAGTCAGAAGCTGGCTGCTCAGGTGTCTAATTAACCTAGCTCAGTAAACTCCTTTCTCCTTTTCCCTTTGTTGTTGAATTCTCACCCTACCTAGTTCTCAGTCACTGAAAAAGGTGGGAGGGGGTGATGAAAGGAACCTTAAAACTCCATACCTCAAACTCATCTTGAGTATGGGGGTGGAGAGTAAAGGTTCTTTTATGGAATATGCGAATTAATTCAAGGACCGGCCTACACTCATAAGCTAGGTACCTGGGTGATACATGGAGATTATAGTATTTAGAGATGGAAGGGTTATTAGAAACTATCTAATTCAAAATCCTAATTTATAGATGGAGAAACTGAGGCCCGAGCAGAAAAATGTCAATGGTCGCATAGACAGTAAGAAGCAAAGCAAAGATTTGTCACTCTGTATCCATTATTCTTTCCACTAGATAGAGGTAGGGAGATTGGGGGTGAGGGGGCGAGAGAAAATAGGTTTTTGAAGAAATATTTACTTGACGACACTCTAAGACAAGGGTTCTTAACAGTTTTCTGTGTGTAATGGACCTCTTTGTCAGTCTAGTTAATCCTATGGAAACTTCAGAATAATGCTTTGTTGCCTATATTTATAACAGAAGGAAATGCTTAAATGTCAGTTAAAGGTTAGCAAAAACAAAGATGTAATTTTTCCCCATCAAAGTTCGCAGACCCCTAAAGTCTTGGAAGTCAGTGTACCCCATGTTAAGAATCCCTGGTCCAAGATGTGATAGGTAGATTCAGGGACTCAGAGCCCCCAAGTCATAGAATGCATTCCTTTGCTCAAACAAGTATGTGAGTGGATTAATCAGTCTTTGTGAAAGTACTAGTGCAAAGAGATGAGTCCTGTAAATATTAAAGAGGTCATTCAAGTCTGAGGCCACTGACTAAAATTGTATTAATAGGAATGAAGAGAAAGGAGAGAAATCTGGAAGAAAAAAAAGTGGCTCAACATGAGAAAAGAAACTTCCAAAAAACAAGAGTTTGACTAGAATTCAGGGGTGGGGAACCTGTAAGCTCCAGGCCACATGTGGCCTGGAGCCTGCAGGTTCCCCATCCCTGATGATGTTTAAGTTCCTTCATTCTCTTACATTCTAAGATTCTGTGATGTGGAAATAACACAGGTACTGATGGAGGGTGTAGGGATTGGAAGTGGAGAACAGAGCAGTTTGCTTGGGGAACTGCCAAAAGTGGGAGGGGCAGTTCACTACCTCTACACATCATTGTGGTTTTCATAATGCACTTGTTGGGAAACAGTCCCCTAAAAACAACCAGTTCTGATGAAATAAGTGCTTTGGTCTCTTTTGTCGGGCAAAAATAACCTCTTATTGGGCTTTATTATTCAACTTTTGTCCTGCCATGCATTTCTGTAAAAGTAAATCTGCCCTTAAATATTTTATATATAGGAGCATACAGTGTGTCTCTTGTATGCGATTTCTATACCCAAACACAAGACTGAGCAAGGGTTGCTCATACAAAGATTGCTGCTGCTGATTTAATGTCACCTGTAAAATGCCTTCTGATGTGGGATATTACATAAACCGAGGTGGTTGCTGTTGCAGCTGACTTTCAGTCTGACTGTGGAGTCAGCCTTGAGACTGGTCTTTCCAGTGTGTGCTGTCATACCTGTAGGAGAACCTAGTGTCCTGGGTTGGTCTCACATGGCTGACCCTGATGCCTTGGTTTTTTGTTTTGTTTCGTTGGCCTAGTGTGAAAGAGATTCAGGTGTTGGCTGCTTCTCTACTGCCTGGCCTGGGTAGAGGTGAGACTAAGATAAATCTCTGACAAGCCTTTGGTCCTGGAAGGTTCAGGAAGGAAAGAGAAGAGAGATGGGGTAAAAAAATCTTGCCTTGGTTCCAAGTGGGAGCTGGAGATTTTTCTCCATATAAAACTGTCAGCCTTTTAGAACTGGATGGTGCCTGACAATTCTGGAATACCGGCAGATCCCAAATGACCAAATGGTTGAGTTCTAAGATCCATTTGTAAATCAATGGCTTGGAAGCAAGAACACATAGTGTTTAACCAGTCAATGAACAGGCATTTAATAGGTGCTTTCTGTGTGCCAAGTACTGTGCTAAACTCTGGGGATACAAAGAAAAGCAAAAATAGTTCTTTTCCTAAGGAGGTTACCTATGTCCTCTAACTCACAAAAGCTTATTTAATCCATGATGTACCTAAAGTATCATATTATATAGATTACTTTCTTCTTCTTCTTCTTTGTATATTGGAAGTTTTGTATGGATGTTTAAGTTCGCAATAAAAAAAGAAAATTAGATAAAAGAAAAGAGTACAGTAGAACTGAACTGCCATATATAAATCAGAAAATGTGTTCCAAGTTCCAACTTAGGAGATAAGAACCATATTCCCCCTAACCCTCCCATGAGACTCTGACATTAAGCCAACAGGCAGTAGGAACAGGCCTGAGGCACTGGTGGGGAGGGGCCTCCAGGGTTTGTATGTGGAAGGCAGGAATGAGGATTGGAAAAGGGAAGAGCTCTGAGAAGCTGGGCCCAGCTCTCCAGAATCATCCCTTTTCTCAGTGTCCTAGGTTTTGATCTGCTGGCTTTCTTTTACATTGTTCCCACCAGTTGCTTCCAGCCTGGGTTCTCACTCTTTAACCTGCCATGGAATTTAGGATTATAGTTTAGAGCTAGAAGGACTTTAGAGACCATTAAGTCCAATTCACTCATTTTACAGATGAAGGAACTGAAGTACAGAGAAATTAAATGATTTCCTTGGAGTCAGACAGCTAGTAAGTGTCTGAGGCAGGATTTGAACCCAGGTCTTCCCAGCTCCAAGTCCAGTGCCTTATCTAACACAGCATGTTCCCTCTCTTGAGCAAAAAGCAATCTCCTAGTTTCTTCCCTAATAACTTCTTATCTCTAAGGCATCCCTTCGGAGATTGAAAAAAAAGATTATTACTGCTAAGAATCCTGTTAATTACTGCTAACAGAGCCTCCCATTCAGGATTCCCCAAAAGTCTTAGAGTATTTTTCAGCATAAAATAATGGTTTAAAACTGTATTAAGTCTTTTTGGGACACCCTATATATGTAAACTTTACTCCTTATTATCCTTCCTCTCCACTTCCTTCACCCAAACAGGTGTTAAAATTGCATGGTCATGGTGTTCTTGGACTGAGGTGTCATTCCATTCCACAGGCATACCTGTGGAATATCTATTAGGAATGAGCCATAAAAAGGAAGTGTGTGTGTGTGGGGGGGGGTGTTAATGGATAGTGCTGTTGATAGTACAAATGAGTGCTGAAATTACTTACAATGCATAGTTTTCCTCTCTCGATTATATCTAGAATGGGTATTTTTTTTTTAATTCTCTAATTTGTGTGAAAAAATGAAAAAAAACCCTCCATTTTAATGTATCTTTGCTGGGTATTTGAATTTCATTTTCTCAACAAATTTCTGAACAAAAATTTTCTTTTCTGTAAGAAAAAAAGAATAGACTAACAATCTGGGGGTACTCTTGTCATTTCTTCCTGCCTTTTTTCTCCCCTACCTTCAGGCTTATTTCATCGCCATTTCAGGCTATATGATTCTTGGGCATTCCCTCACAGGATTTAGAATGGTTGCTCTGAAGACCAGAACGGACTTTGGATAAGGAGTCGTGATTGGGTCCTGTGGGCTAGGGCTGCTGGCCAGGAGACCAGTCCTAGAGGAGAGAGAGAGAAAGAGCAGTCACTTAGGGTAGGAAGGGCTGCCTTCCCCCCAACCCACTCTTCTCTCCTCTCCACTACTGCAAGTCTTACCATTAAAGACCCTATTCTAAAGCAGTACTGGGGCAAGGTGAGAAATAGGACTGGGAATGGAAGGCTCAGGAAGCCACATAATGAGCAGAGAAGAGGGGAAACAGGAGGCAGGAGGCCTGGGGGTACAGAGAGAAATACCAAGGGATGGGGGTGATTTGAGAAGGAAAAGTCGTATTGACATCCAGTCACCTGGAGAGGAAAGCTCCCCTCAGGAGGCTATTTCTACATAAGAAAGAGCTGTTTGTAAATCAGCTTTATTGGTTTTTCTTAATAATTTTTTAATTTACAAGCATTTATTTTCTCTTTCTTCTACCTTGCCCCCTACCACTAGGTGGGAAAAAAAGAAAAGGAAAACAAAAACCTTTGTAACATATATTCATAGTTAAAACAAATTCCCACATAACTATGCCCCAAAATGTATATTTAAGTCTTCATCTTGAGTCCATCACCTCTCTGTCAGGAGGTGAGCAGCTTGTTTTATCATGAGGCCTCTAGAATCTCGTTTGGTTTTTGAATTGGTTGGAATTCTTTAGTGTTTCAGAGCTGTCTATCTTTAGGGTATTGATATCATAAAAATTGTTCTGGTTCTGCTCACTTCTTTTTTCATCAGTTCATACAAGTCTTCCCAGGGTTTTCTGAAACCATCCGTTTCATCATTTCTTATGGCACAATAGCAATAAGACAAGAAAAAGAAATTGAGGAAAATAAGTACAGGCAAACAGGAAACAAAAATACCCTTTTTTGTAGATGGTATGATGGTTTGCTTAGAGAACCTTACAGAGTTGGCTACATTAACTGCAACAATAACTTCATTGAAGTGGCAGGATATAAAATAAATCCACATAAGTCAGGAGTACTTAATCTTTTTTTGTCACACAGACCTTTTTGGCAGCCTGATAAAATCCATAGATCCCTTCTCTGAATACTTTAAAGGGACAAAAGAAGAAGCCCCAGGGATGTCCAAAAACTCTTGACAGGAAATTTGAGCTACCCTGCTGGAGTAAGATGAGCAGTAACAGCTCAAAACCTCTTTTCCAGCAAGGAGGATGGAGAGTGTCTGTTTGAATGTATCAGCTAGCCTCCATTTCCCCAGGAATCTCTTTCTCTATTTGCATAAATCAGCACCAGTCACCAGGTCCAGGTTCCTTGTTTTCTTTCTCCAATGCCTGGTCTCACTAGGCCCAGATGAAAAGAAAAAACGACACAATAGACTTTACTGGCTAGGGAAAGGATACCTTCTTCCCACTGGGGCCCCACTGGGGTGTCCAATTCTGCCCAGAGCCCCATTATTCTTCTTGACGTGTCTCCTCCCAATAAAGCTGACTCGATTTACTGTCTTTGTGAGTTCTATGTTTCCTTGTACTGGACTTTGGGTACTCTGATTATTCCTGTCTGTATTAAGAGAAAAAGAAATCAATTATACTGAAATACGGTTATCAAAATACTTAAAAAAAACAAGTTTACTGACTCCTCCACCCCCGTTAAGAACTCCTGTCATAAATCAATCAGTATTCTATATTTTACGATACCATGACAAGAAGAACCTACAGTTTAAGGTTAAGAATCTTCATAGGCAACAGCAGAGTTGGGGAAGGTGGATTATCGGGCCCTTCTAGCCCTGTGATTACCTGATTAAAGGTAAACAGCTGAGCTACAGCCTGCAGGATTGGAGCCCTTTTGACCAGCAAACACTTAGAAGCCACAAATAAGGGATTATTACTGCAGCCTTTTCTTTAGAGCTGCTTCATCAGCTATTATCTGGCAAAGATTCTGAACCAATAGCCAGCTTCTAAATGACTTTCCCTGTAACTAATATGTCAGAGCTAGCAAAGGGAAAGGAGTCAGCGTTGCAGAGGGGCTTTCTTTCCGGGGGCATTAGCAGTGCAAGGATGATTTTCCAAGGCATCATAATGACTGACAGCTATGGAGGAGGAATGGAATGTCTTGGAAACCAAAAGCAGTAGGCAAGAATTCCCATAACAAAAGGGGGAAGAATTACCCATGCAAATGCCTTGGTAGACCAAGATGTCTCTCAAAGACACCACAAAAAAAAAAAAAAAAAAAAAAAGGAGCAGCAGACAAATCGAGTGAGTTTGGAATATAAGGGTGTCCAAAAGAGATCAGACTTTCTCTGGTAGGAAGGAAATGGTTCTGTAAGGGGGGAAATGGTTCTTCATGATGGAGTAGAACTATTTTCTAACTAAATACAGGAGGGGGCTTTCATTAGGAAAGATGCCCAGCAACCAGTGGAGATTCAACAGACAACTCCAGCCACCGGTTTGCTCCTCTATAGCAGACGTTCTCAATCTGGGGTGCATGGATAGATTTCAGGGGATTCATGAATTTGGATGAGGAAAAAATTAAATCTTTCTTTTCACTAACCTTTAACTGAGATTTAGCCTTTCCTTCAATTGTTTGAAGCCATTATTTTGAGAAGGGGTCCACAGCACCCAAAAAGTTAAGAACTCTTGCTCTGTATGCCTTTCCAGAGTCATAATTATAATAATTCATGCAATGTTCAGTCCATTTTTGACTACGTCCTCAAAAGTTGGAAAATGCCAAGTGTGAGATTCTAGCACTCTTGATAATTCTAGCAATTGAAGCCATTACTTTTGGGGTATAGAGACATGAAGTTGGAGCCCCACGTATACTAGTTTGAGTTATAGACTCACACATGCAAGTTTTATGTAGCATAACTAATGTTTCTATTTACACGGCACAGTGGGCATCACCCATGTGGAAGGTTGCCAAAGGCAGCGCTGTAGGGAATGTCAGGGGCACTTGGCCATCCACTAGGGCATTACACAAAATTCCAAAATAGTTATCCCCTTACCTCACACATCCAAGTCTTCCCTTGCCCCAGTTCCCCAGGGGCCCAACGATATCTCTACACTTTCTTTTGTCCAATGGTCACCCAGTAGCTCCCCAAGTATCTGTTTTACATTAATAATAATAATAATAATTCTGACCATTTTATCTAGGTGTTAAGTCAGCTGATGAGCTAGGCAGCACAGCCCATAGAGTACTGGGCCTGGAGTCAGGAAGATCTGAGCTCAAACTGACCTCAGACATTTACTAGCTGTGTGACCCTGGGTAAGTCATTTAGCCCTGCTTGCCTCAGTTTCCTCATCTGTAAAATGAGCTAGAGAAGGAAATGGCAAACCGCTGCAGTATCTTTACCAAAAAAATCCCAAATGGGGTCATGGAGAATTGGATATGACTGAACAACAACAAAGAGTAAAGTGTAAATGACTACAAATTTTAATCACCCCTCCAAAAAAAAGATATTTTAAAAGAGGGCCTTTAAAACAAATTAATTTCTAATTGGAAGAACCTGATGGGGTTTAAAAAAAAGTCTCAGGCCTTCCCACCTCATTCTGCTATTTTCCAGGTCATAGGGTAGGATGTGGTTAGAGATACTTCCTAAATTTAAAGTCTGGGAAGCAGCGTGGCATAGTGGAAAGAATGCTGGATTTGGAGACAGAAGACCTGGTCACAAATTCTGGCCATTCGACCACAGGCAAATATTTTACCTCTCTGGGCTTCCATCTATAAAATGGAGGAGTAAAACTAAATTTCTAAGATCTCTTCAATACAATCGTAGATTTGGCCTTGAAAGAGACCTAAAAGGTTAACAAGTTCAGCCCCACCCTCATTGTACAGATTACAAAACTGAGGACAAGAGATTTTGTGACTTACCCAAGGTCACACAGCCAGTAATTGTCTGCGGGTGGCCTTGACTTGGGTTTTCCTCTATCCACGCTATCACAATGACTCTCTCAGAGAATGTAGGACCATCACCCAGCCAAATTTCTGAAGTAGTGGAAATTTTTCTTTTTTTTCCTTCCCAGTTCCCTTTCCTATATGCCTCCCACCATTTTCCCCCACTTTTTAGTCTTTCTCTCATCTCCTGGAGTTCAGTTGTTCAGGCATTTTTCAGTCATGCCCAGCTCTTGGTGACCCCATTTGGGGTTTTCTTGGCAAAGATACTGGAGTGATTTGCCATTTCCTCCTCCAGCTCATTTTACAGATAAGGAAACTGAGGCAAACAGGATTAAGTGACTTGCCCAGCATCACACAGCTAGTAAGTGTCTGAGGCCAGATTTGAACTCAGGAAGAAGAGTCTTCCTGACCCCAGGACAAGAACTCTATCTACTAAGCGACCTAGCTGCCCCATTTCCTGGAGCCCCCTGTCTAATGTGTAAATAATGAGCTTAATAAGTTCATTTATTCCATTGTGGTATTTGTGTATTTAAATCTACTTTTTAATGAAATGAGATGATTGAGTCCCGGTCATATTTCTTTCTTTGCGAGTTCGAACATTTTTCGAAAGAAACATTTAGCCTACCCCCTAGGAAAGCCACAGCTTTTGGCTTCAGCTTAGCACTTAGCTGGTATGTGATATTTTCAAACTATTTCACAATCAATAAACATCTCACTTGTGCCACATCTTTGTGAGAAGGCAATATCCTCACCATCTTCCAGAAGAGGACATTGAAAGATAAAATAAACTTGTGCAAGGTCATGTAAGCAAGTTTGGAGAACTACAATGCTTGGCACCCTTAGTCCCATTTTCAGCGGTAGCTTAAGACCTGCCTTCTCCAGAAAGCCTTTCCAGATTATCATCCAACCCAGGAACCAAGAAGCAATCTTGCTTTATAGTGAGAAGTGGGTTTTTTTTTTCGGTCTACACCATCTTCTTTCATCTTTCCAATAGCTCCGTGAAGTTAGAAAGGCAATTATTATTCTCCTTTTAAAGATGGGGAATTTGAGTTTGAGAGAAGTGATCTAACCTTAAGGTGAGATGGCCAATGAGGCAGGCCTAGAATCCAGTTCTTCAGACCCTTATAAAGGATGCTTTCTAATCCGACACATGCACAGTCTCCAACACACTTCTTTCCTCCCATCATCTATAAGTAGTTCCTCATGCTGTTGTTTCTGTTCATTACATTTTCTTCTTCCCTAGAGACTGTCTTTTCTTGAGTGGGCATCCTAAAAGTGAGTACTTATCCTTCATCCTCTTTTCTCTAGGAACACAGTTTTCACCATGGTAATCTCCTTTACATAACTTCAACTATTACCTTCGTGGATGACTCCCCAGCTCCCCAATTTCTCTCTTAAGCACTGAGCTCCTCTTAGGGCTCTGGATCTATATTTCCAGCAGCCTACTGAACTTCTCCATTTGGTTGTCCTCCAGGCAATTCAAACTTAGCACAGGCATGCCTCATTTTATTGTACTTGGCTTTATTGCTCTTCACAGATATTGTGTTTTTTACAAATGGAAGGATTGTGGTATCCCTGCCCTGCCTCGAGCAAATCCATGGGAGCCATTTTTCCAATAGCATGTGCTCCCATTGTGTCTCTGTGTCACATTTTGTTAATTCTCATGATATTTCAAACTTTTTCATTACTATTATATCAATTATGGAAATCTATGATCAGCGATCTTTGATGTTACTAATGTAATTGTTCTGAAGCTCCAAGAACCAAGCCCAGATGAGATGGTGAACATAATTGACCAATATCATTTGTATTCTGATTGCTCTATTGACTGGCCTTCTCCCTCTCCTCAGGTCTCCCTGTTCCCTGAGACAGCATTGAAATTAGGCCAGTTAATAACCCTACAATGGCCTCTAAATATTCAAGTGAAAGGAAGAGTCAATCAATGAGGCAAACTTCGTTGTTGTCTTATTTTAGGAAACTGCCACAACCACCCCAATTTTCAGCAGTCACCACCCTGCTCAGTCAGCAGCCAACAACAGTGAGGCAAGACCCTCCACTAGCAGAAGGTTCCAACTCACTGAAGGCTCAGATGATGGTTAGCATTTTTTAGCAATAAAGTATTTTAAATGAAGATATATACATTTTTAGACACAATATATTGCATACTTAATAGACTATGATATAATGTAAATATAATTTTTATATACACTAGGAAACCAAAAAATTCATGTGACTTGCTTTATTGAAGTATTTGCTTTATTGCGGTGGTCTGAAACCAAACCAACGCTATCTCCAAGGTATGCCTGTATGTTAAAAACCAAAACTTGTTGTCTTCTCCCTTCCCACCCTGCCCTCTACAACTGTTCCTCCTACTGATTTTCCTGTTTCTGTTAATGACACCACCACCAGTCTCCTAGCCAGCCGTATTCCAAACCATGGTGTCATCTTTGACTTCCTATCTCCCCCTCACCTCCTACATACAACCATTTTTAAAGTCTTGCTATAATAGGGATTTACCAACTCCTGTCTTACCTCATTTGCCTGTAATAACTAACTGTCTGAAGGCCAAGTACACTATGAAACTAGGGCTAGGTGCAGGGATTTTGTCAAGAGGCATAGGCTGGGTTTGAAGAAGAAAGTCACAAAGAAGTACTAGACGAGTGGCTACTGGTGGACCCCATTTGCCAGTGGCTAAAAATAAAATGAGGACTGAGAGACAAAGATGGCCTACTCTGACTGAGTAAAGTGGTTTTAGCCAGAATAAGGAGAAAGAAAGGGTTCAGGGCTGGTTAATCTGAACTCATGCCTCTATGGGAGCCTGGTCCTGATGACCCTAGAGCCAGAGAGGCAAATGACTGCAGCCAAGAGATATCAGTAATCTCCTTACTGGCTCAAATTGTGTTTAGAGAAGATTGTTTCTTACCTTTTTGAATTTTCCCGACAATTATTAATTCCCCACTGGTGCCTATAAGAGGTAATACCAATTTTATGCATTGGAGGATAGACAAAGAATTAATATATTTCCTATTATATTAATATATCAATATTATATTATATATAATTAATATATTGATATTTTATATTATATATTTATATATTATGTATAATTAATGTATTAATATCATATATTAATATATTTGCCATTTATTTTCTCGTGAGTTACCTTGCTCTTTGTATTAATTAAATATCTTACTACCAGATTTGTGTTTTCATATAAAATCTTTGAATAAAGAATGGCCTGGATAGGGGCTTGAGCCATTTATGTGCACAAATTATTGTCCAAAGTACCCCACACTGAATCTGAAAGCAGTTGAGGCCTTTGGTTACATTTGTGGGGTTCAGGCAGAATATTAAAGAATATTTAGTCGCAGAAAGTAGGTTTATTTTTTATCATGAAAAACTGTCTAACGATTTGAGCTATCTAAAAATAGGACTGCCACCATAAGCAGTAGTGAGGTGCCCAACACTGCAGACCTTCAAATAGGTGATCACTTCTTGTGGACTTGATAAAGGGGATCCCTATGCAGAGATATATTGGACTAGATGACCTCTGAGATCTCTGCTAACTTGGAAGTACCGCAGCAATACGGAAATACACAAATGAAGAAGACAACCACCTAGAAAACGAGAATCAAATCAGAATGCATGTCCTACTTGGAAATACAATTTCATCAGTCACAACACTTTTCCCATCAATACAGACCAAAGTCTCTCTGTACTTTAGCAGAGAGCTTTCCTAAGTATTTCTGGCTCCAAAAATATCGTCACATGATGAGCCTTTCTGAACTTCAGAAGACAGCTAGAGAAAACTGGGAAGACTTTTTTGAACAAATGGAGAATAAAGTGAGCAGAGCCAGGAGAACAATTTGTACAATAACACCATCATAAAGACAGACAATTTCAAAAAACTTAAGAACTCTGAACAATTCAATGACCAGTTATGACAGAAGACTGAAAAGGAAGCTTGCTCCCCATATCCTAACAGGAGATGGACTGAAGTTGCAGAATGAGACATATATTTTTGTATATGGCCAATATGGAAATTTATTTTGCCTGACTGAGTATTTATTGCAAGGGTTTTGTTTTTCTTTTTTCTTTTCAACAGGCAGTACATGGAAAAGATAGAAAAGAAATGCTTATTAATTGAAAAAACAATTGAAGACATTAACAATATCTATCACTGGTTTTTCAAGTGCGTTGCCATCTTTGCAGACTTTCCAGCTTGGTAAGATCTGCAAGAATTTGTGTTCAGGGGTTAGAGCCTTTGAGAATCTAGGGCCACCTACATGCCATGATCAAGTGTTTATGAAGGACTTCAATAGAAGTAAAAAAACATAACACATCTATTAAATCAAACAAAGCTTTACCTTTCAGAATTTTCTTTGAACACCGTGACCATTATATCTTACCACTCTCATTAGGTTTTGAGATTATTTACTATCCTTCCTGAAGGCAGAATGAAAATAAAAATGTGTTTGAATTGGCATATGAAGGATGCAGGAAAGCTATTGGAAAAAGCTTTCAAGAGGAAAGATGAAATCAAGAAGGTAGAGTAGCAGGAAGAAGTGCAGCAGGCTCCTCTTCCTACTCCCCAATTCCTCCAAATGGATCTAGAAAAGATGCCTGAATGAATCTTGATCAGGAATCCAGGAAAAAAATCACAATGAGTCATTTGTCCAATCCAGATCATCATAAGGAAACAGACAGAAAGGTCTGTGAATGTTGAAATGATTTCTAGCCATGAACGGCAGCATGGGGCATTCCAGCACAGGGATCAGCTGTGCACCCAGGCAAGAGTACACCCCAGATCCAGAACGGAAGTTCCTAATATCTCCATTGTTCACTGCCCATCATTCAGTTACATCATTGTTCATCATTCAGTCGCAGGTCACAGATTCAGGATGTTGTAAAGAAGGCATCTGTACCTACAGATACCACTCCACAGTGAAACATGGTTGTGGGCTATGGGTACCTAGAACAGTACCTGTCAAGGAACAAATTCAGAAGCAAGCAGAGGCTGAGGGACTTGAACCCCAGGTCTGGAGCAGGGTCTTAGTTCTAGCCTCTAGACCAGTCTGTTGAGAAATAACCAGGTCAAGAATCCAGATCAAAGGGAAGCCTACAGTTTTGCCACTCTAAACAAACAGAGCTTTCCAGCTGAGTCAAAAAGAAGTTTATTGAAACTCCAGATGGAGAAAGGCTACAGATGTGTGCTCAGATCTAATCGCAGGGCAGTAACCTGCATAGAGAGCTCACACCAGGAAGACAGGAATCAGACTTTGTCCTGGATCAGACCACTTTTGGAACACTAAAAGCTTTCAGATCTCCAGCCTGAGCTGTTTCTGAGATCCTGAAAAATACAACACTCAATACTTCTCTTCAGAAGTACAAAAAGCCCCACCCTAACAGAAAGTCTAAAGTCAAGGAAAAGGCTGGAAGAATGAGCAAACAACAACAAAAAAATAATCCCACCATTAAAAAAAAACATTATTGTGACAGGAATGCTCAAGACCAGAACCCAGAAGAAGAAAATCATTCCAAAACAGCTAAAAGCAAAGCCTCAAAGAAAAACACAGCTTAAGTACAAGTTCACCTAGAATTCCCAGAAGAGATAAAGGAAAAGTTTAGAAAAAAATTTAATGTTTTTTCTAGATGAGAATCCTAAAGGAAAAATGTTAAAGAAATGAGAGCTATGGAAGAAAAAATTGGAAAAGGAATTAACAGCTTGGCACAATAGGTACAATTACTTGCCCAAGTAACAAATTTTCTCAAAATTATAATGGACCAAATTGTCTCCATGAGACAAGAGATATTAAAACAAAGTCAAAAGAGGGGAAAAAATAGAAGAAAATGTGAAGCATCTCAAAGCAAAAACAACTGACCTGGAAAACAGATTAAGGAGAGACAATTTAAAAATCACTGGATGACATAAAACAAATTAGCAAAAAGAAGCCTAGACATCATATTTCAAGAAAACATAAGTAGAAACAGAAAGAATTCAGAAGTCACCTTCTAAAAAAAAACCCAAAATGAAAACTCCCAACAACATTATAGTAAAAATCCAAAGTTTCCATGTTAAAGAAAAATACAAGTAGTCAAGGAACAAAGGAGAGGAGGAATTAGAGGGTAAATTGAAGGAGAGCTTAGTTATATACAAACTCTAAGGATGTACAAAATACATTTATAGCAGCTTGTTTTGTAGTGACAAAGACTTGTAAATGGAAGAAGTGTCTGTCAATTAAGGAGTGGCTGAATAAGATACAGGATATAAATGAGATAGAATACTATTATGTTGTGAGAAATAATAATGGACACAGTTTCAGAGAAACCTGGGAAGACATGTATGAACTGATGCATAATAGAGTGGGCAAAACCAGGAGAACTTTTTTTTAAAAAATTACAACAATATTATAAAGACAAACAACTTTGAAAAACTTAAGAACTGAGATCTGTGTAGTGACCAACTACATGCTACCCATCTTGTTGTTGTTGTCTGTCCTTCTTTTCTGAAGAAGACATCCAGAAGATGATGCCATGACTTACAAGTGAATTGGATTTAAGTGAGGGAGGACTGGGCAAGGTCACCAGCCTCACTTTCTCCCCCAGAGCTATCTGAGTCCAGTGGCAAGATACTGATCCCAACAAACTGAAGATGGCTTCACTCATCTTATTGTGGAGACACAAGAAACTCAGAGTGCAAAATTATCCTTTTTTGTTTTGTTTTTTGGACATGACAAATACAGGAATTTGTTTCTGCTTAATTATATATGTTTGTAATAGGATTTGTTTTTCTTTCTATCCCAAAGAGGGACGAGAGAGGGAGAGAAGGCAGATTTTTTTGCTTGTTGAAAAAGTAAATTTAAAAAAGAAACTTGTAGTAATGAGAATTTCTACCAATTGGTACTATATAAGTTCCCTGAAAGCAGAGATGGCTTCTTTTGTTGTTGTCTTCAGGTCTAGCATTGTGTTTAGCTTAGGCACTTAATAAATGCTTGTTGTTTGAGTGATTAATTGAGGTTGATTTAAAACAAAGTCAGGACTTCTCAGGGAGGTTGTGGATGGTATCCTCTGGATACCATCACCAACAAACAATTCTTATCTGGAATGTTTTAAGCATGGGCCAGCCTGTAACCAGGAGGATTGATTAGACTGCGGCTTTCCAGACACTGAGGAACACACTAACAGAAGTCATAATAAATTCCTCTTCATTGTGACAAAGTAAAATTGGTTTTCTTCACTTGTAGCTTCTGTTACAGATGTTCCCCAGTCATGCTATATTAGAAAACAGAATTTGCTTCTGGGTTCAAGTCTGTGCCACTGTACTATTGTAGAGTTTCCCCATCTGTAAAAAATAGTTGCATATATCACAAAGTTCTTGTAATGAAAGTACTCTTTAAAGTGCCACAGGAATGTGAGTTATTATTATTGTCACTTGTGTGCCCTATTCTCCTCTCAGCTATTTATACTCTGACCTCTAGAATGGAAACTAGGTTTTCCTGTTTCTGGATTCTAATCTGGTTAAATTCTCCCTTAAAAAAGGAAGGATATTGGTGAAGGGAGACACCTTTTCGAGCACCTAATGTTTCTAGGGACAGTGTGAGTACCCTCTCTCTAGGTGTTTTGTAATACGTTTTTGAGTCAAGATGTTTATATCTCCTATTTTCACATCTGGTGTTTTATTGACATGTGCATGAGAAATTACTTTGAATTTGAAAGTGATGAATAAAGATGAAAAGGATCATTAAAAAAATTCTCCCTAAAAAGGGCGAAGTCATTTTTTCTTCCTGTTCCCTTTTCTCCTTGCTCCCTTTTCTACCTCCATGGAGAAGAGCAGCCCCTTCAACATCATATACTTGTGCCTTTTCATTCAATAGCATTCATTTGGCAAGTAATCATGGAGTGCCTAGCTAGTATATTGTCTAGCACTGTGGGACAGGATACAAAGGTGTATGGTGCACGTAGCATTGGAGCTTAATTAGAGAGGTTGTGCTCCTAGGAAAGTCAAAACAACCTAAGTTGACTCTGATTTATTCATGAAAATGATGATTTATTAAAGGATGATAGTCCTGACCAAGGACCTAATGCCAACTTTTTTTGAGAAATGACCACAAACATTTAAAAAAGTCAACCCTAAATGAGGTAGTGGGGTTTTCTTTACTGGAGGTCTTCAAGCAGAAGTTGAATGGTCACTTGTTTAGTTTGTTGTAGAGGGAATTCATGGTCGGGTATGGGTCAGACTATGTGGGTTTTTCCCTAACTCTGAGGTTCTATGATTCTATTATATAATATCTATACAAAGCTTTCTAGAATGTGTCTATGCGCATGCATATATATATATATGTATATATATATATTTGTTTCAGCTACGTTGTTGTCTTTCAGTTGTTTTTCAGTTGTGTCCAATTCTTTGTGACCCTATTTGGGGTTTTCTTGGCAAAATTATTGGAGTAGTTCGCCATTTCCTTCTCCAGCTCATTTTACAGATGAGGAAACTGAGGCAAGTAGAGTTAAGTGACTTACTCAGGGTCACACAATAGTGTCTGAGACCAGATTTGAACTCAGGAAGATAGTCCTCCTGACTTCAGGCCTGACACTCTATCTACTTCACCAGATACTGCTATAGCTGTAGATATAGCCTTCTACTCAGGCCTTCTACTTCCACAGTGAGGCCAGGCACATTTCCCCCTCGGGGTATTAGGATAATCCTGAGGGCCATTGGCTCAATCTCCCCCTCCAGTGCATCCCCTCATTGCTAGCTGCCAGTGACTAGTACACCAGTTCCATTTGACCAACTAACAACGTTTAGCTTTTTACAAAGGATACTTACTTTGAAGACATTGCAAGAACAGACTACAAACATTTTCCCCAACAATTCAAGGGAATCCTCTTCCGTGTATCACCTTGGGCCCTGGGGAGAGTGGGCATGACCACACAACACAGCTTCTATATGGCCAAGTTCACTTTCCAATGATTCATTGTTGCTGGATGGGCCCTTGTCTCAGCTTGCTTGGCTGGGTGCCAAAGGTCATTCCTCATTCCTTGGGGCCTCAACATTGAACCAGTTGGCTACAAATACTGGCACAAACTCCACCCCTACACTTCTTGCTGGCTCGTTCATCTGACCTTTGAAAACTCATAAAGTTATAGTCTCCAATCTCCTTTATCTAAAACAAAAGAAGAAATGCTGAGGCAGAGAACCACCACCTTTATTTTCAGGTCACACGTCAGCCTCAGATGGGAAATGCTCAGAGCTTTCCCGCTTATAGCATCGTCTCTCTTCTCTTTCCCAAATGCAACCAGACAGGAAGAAATCAGGCAAAGAGAAGGCTGAGGTTCTGACCTAATGAGTGCCAGCCCCTTCTGGCTATGCAGCCCATCCGCCCATCCTCTTTGATGCAGACAACAGATCAGAACCAGTTAGAGAATGTCTAATTCCAATGCCCAAAGTCTATGTGGGATTGCATCGGCAGAGCACTCTGTGCAATCCCCTAAGGACTGGGCTTATTGGTCAGAGCCCCATTACATAGATGTTGTGTATAGGTGCATATATACCAATATATGCATTTACAGCCCCATAGTGTGGAAGCAAAACCATTAAGGGGGCTTACTTCTTTTAAAATTTAATAATACTAATTTAATAATTTAATAATATTATACTACTATTACTACTACTAATAATACTAAAAATAATGTCCTCATACAAAATCCTTAGATCCACCTGAATGAAGAAAATCTTATAAATAATTAATCAGATTCCAGGGAAATGTCTTATGCCGAAATCTTTTTGCTTCATTCTTATCAAAGGCCTAACCAGTTTCTAAAGGCAGAAGCCTGATTAACTTAAGGAGGAAACCCAGATTTTCTTAAATTGATTAGGGCAGTGATCAAGCACCCCTCTCACCACTCATGACTAGATTGAACGTAGGAAGGCCTTATCTCCCTGGGGCACTTTCCAACATCAACATTTCTATAGTTCTGTTTGGCAAAGCAAACCCTAATAATGAACTTTGTGTCCTTGTTTTAATCTTTTTCTGGCATTTCCTTTTTGTTTCCCGATTACTATAAAATTGTAAGTAAAAAATGGATTTAGGTCAGAGAGAATTTATAGCTTAATAGGGCTAGACCTAGAGCTGGAAAGCTCCGTTCCTCGGGCTTGTGCTCTCTCTCTCTCTCTCTCTCCTTCCTCTGTCTGTCCCCTGGTCTGTTTCTATCTCTCTCCCTCTGTCTCTCTGTCTGTCTCCCTGTCTCTGTCTGTCTCTGTCTGTCTGACCCTGATTAGACAACAAACTGTCTTTGACAAGCTTATGTCAAAAGCAGAGTACAGTTTTTCTGTTATAATAGTAATCTTATACATCTTTGTTGTTGTTCAGTAGCTTCAGTCATGTCCGTGGGGTTTTCTTGGCAAAGACACTGGAGTGGTTTACCATTTTCTTCTCCAGCTCATTTTACAAATGAGAAACTGAGGAAAACAGAGTCAAGTGGTCACACAGCTAGTAAATGTCTGAGGCCAGATTTGAACTCAGGAAAAAGAGTCTTTCTGACTTCAGGCCCAGCACTCTATCCACCGCACATACATTTGCTTTTATTTCTTTTAGAGATTCCCAGGAGAAGGGATATCCAAGGCATGGAAAGAAGAGATACTAAGTATTTTATAAATGGTAAAGTGGTATATACCTGTGAACTGTTTTAATTATTATTATTATTAAAACTGTTTTAATTATTATTGTAGAAAGGAACGGTCAGAGAAGGTGTCCTGGAAAAAGCAAGAAGAGTTCCCCATTGAATAATAATTAGGAGTTTAATAGGGAAAATAGGATGTATTCTATAGGGGAACTATTGGGAGTAGGAATGAATATAGTGTGTATGCCTGGCTAAGTGCAAGGGATACACATAGAAAAAGAAGAAAGTCCCTGCTACCAAGCAGCTCCCTTTCTAATTGGTGGATACACCACATACAAAAAGGCTCAGGTTCAGGACAACTGGCAAGGTCCAGGAGTCCTTAGAGTACAATACAGGGTTCACTTAGAAGAAAGGAAATGAGATTGAAAAGGTAGTTGGGGCCAAATGGTAGAATACTTTGAATGCCAAATGATGATCATAGATATTCTTTTCAAAGTCCCTACCTTCTCCATCAGCACACTTGTTGCCTTTTTTTCTCCTGGCTTCTTAGATTTTCATTAATGGCCTCAGCTATGTACTATGCAGCGGCCACTTGTGCTACAACAAATATTAAAATATATCTAGGATTTTAAAAGGCGGGGAGTCATTGGACTGGTTGCTTCTTTCAGCTTTGTGAAGTCACCATTGTTGTTGATTATTAGCCCATTTAAAATAAAACCCTCTCTACTCCTTCAGGCTTGTTCTTAGTCAAAACTAACACCAATTAGCAACCTTCAAGGGTTTTCCTTAATAAGAGAAGATACTTGATTAAATGTTCCCAGTCATTATGTTCTTGGTAATAAAGGATACTGATTTTGCTGACTTTGTAGTCTAATTGGGAGCCAGTTCCCAATAGGATCGCTGGGAGCTGGCCAGAGGCTTTTTTAAATCTCTAAGAAGTCCCTTAGTATCTGCGAGGATCTTTTCTTTGCTCCAACAAGAAGGAATTACCCAGCTGCAAACTGGCTGATCTTGTGCTGGCATGGAGGGAATCCAATGGGTTTTGAAGGAAATGCATACCTAAGGTGAACTAATGTCTTTTTAAAAATTAATTTACTTAGTTTTAGTTTTAATTTACAACATTCAATTCCTCGAGCTTTTGAGTTTCAAATTTTCTCCCCCTCCACACCAAAACAGCATGCAATCCAATATAGGCTCTACATATACCTTCACACTAAACATATTTTCACAATAGTCAAGTTGTAAAGAAGAATTATAACCAATGGAATGAATCATGAGAAAAGAAACAAAACAGGAACAAAAAAAAAAGAGAGAGCAAATAGTTTGCCTCAATCTGCATTCAGACTTTGTAATTCTTTCTCTGGATGTGAATCACTTTTTCCATCATGAGTCTTTTGGAGTTGTCTTAGAACATCGCATTGCTGAGAAGAGCCAAGTCTATCAAAGTTAGTCATCAGAGATATCATTGTCTGTAATCATGTATAATGTTCTCCTGGTTCTGCTTCCCTCACTCAGCATCAGATCATGTAAGTCTTTCCAGGTTATTATGAAGTCCTGCTCCACATTTCTTATAGTACAATAGTATTCCATTACACTTATATATCACAACTTGTTTAGCCATTCCCCAATTGATGGGCATCCCCTTGATTTCCAATTCTTTGCCACCACAGAAAGAGCTGCTATAAATATTTTTGAAAATATGAGTCCTTTTCCCATTTGTATGATTTCTTTGGGATACAGCCCTAGAAATGGTATTGCTGGGTCAAAGGGTGTGCACATTTTTGTAGTCCTTTGGGCAAAGTTCCAAATTGTTCTCTAGAATGGTTGGATCAGTTCACAACTCCACCAACAATGCATTAGTGTTCCAATTTTTCCACTCCTCTCCAGCATTTATGATTTTCCTGTTTTGTCATGTTAGCCAGTCTGATAGGAGAGATGTGGTACCTAAGAGTGGATCTACATTTCTCTACTCAATAGTGATTTTGAGCATTTTTTCATATAACTATAGATATCTTTAATTTCTTCTGAAAACTGCCTGTTCATATCCTTTGATCATTTATCAATTGGGAAATGACTTATATTCTTATAAATTTGACTCAGTTCTCTACATATTTCAGAAATGAGGCCTTTATCAGAGATACTGGTTAAACTAATGTCTTTTAAGGTCAACTCATTGGTTCCCTGGAAGCTACCAGAAGCTAAATAGCAGGCCACAGGGCGGGGGGTATTCACCTAATTTTCTTCCTTTCACATTCTCCAAGCACAGACTTTTATCTTCCTTTTCTTTTCAGCCAGTCACTTTAAAAGTATAGTCGATAGGCCCCATAATCTTTAGACCTCCATGGATTCAGGTTCAAATCATGGAGACTTTTCATGGTAAATCACCTATTTTGACCCATTTGTTCCTACCTGTAGTAGGAAGGCCGAATTTATGATCTCAAATATAATCATGTATATGTTTGAATGGTCCGAAATCGCAAGGTATGAGAGGTTCTCTAAGGAGAAAACAACAAGAAATTTATTTAGGCCCCACCGCAGCAAAAACTTGAACCAGCCTCCCCATTCCAACATCTTGACAAAAAGACTCCAGGCCCAGAAAGCCCATTTCA